>CM062817.1:1360135010-1360735010 GCA_031772625.1 Pinus tabuliformis
GGACTTTCAAAGTGGTTTGATCAACTTTGAGGCTAAAGGATTTCCCAACCCAGGTGAATGAAAAGTGTCGTGTCCAAGAGTGGTAATAAAGTTTCTTCTGAGACAAAGATAACAAATAGGCTCATTCTTCTCTCTTTTCCCCCACCATTTCTGGCAAGTACCTCTTTATTTATTTTTAACAAGCTTGAGGAGGATAACATATGCTTGATTATAAGCTCATCCTTCGGACGAGTCCAACCTAGTTTTGATTCAAACCTAGGAAGGAGTGGTTCGTTCCTGTTTGTAATTGAACAGGTCCTTTACTGTAAAATTTTAACGAGCCCAGTATAGGAGAAACTCGGCGTTTTTCAATTTTAGAGAGTCTGAAAAACTTAAGAAGACTCCAGGTTGAACTTTTTCGTAAATTTGTGTCCCCCAAGCCCGAAAAAGTATAAAATAATACTGGGAGAACCGCTTGATCTTGCGACCAAGGAGTACTTTCATGATTAGTGTCTCTGACCTGAAAAGTAAAAAGCGATCAAGGACACGTCGTTTTATTTCCATATCGAGTTTGAAACGACAAAAACCCGACAATCTTTTCCTGTTTTTACGGTCAGAAAAGAGCTATAAGGGGACCGTCTTTTAATTCCGTTTTAACGAGTGTAAAAGAAACGCTCGGCAATCTTTTCATGTTTTAGGAGTCAGAAAAGAGCTTAAAAGATGACTCTGACGTGAAAAATGATAATTTACCCTAAAGTCCCTTTGTCCTGCACAGAAACAACACATTACTCATACCTGTTTAAGATGGGCAAAAATACATCGAAAATGTCCTTTCATGGTGAAAAATAAACAAACTTAGCATTCATTCATCCAAAAAACCTATAAAAAGACTTTTTACCATGTCATTTTTACCATTTTACTGTTGAGGTTGAGAAAAGGGCTTTTGACAAGAAACTTCCCGTGGAGATTGCGGAGAATCCGACCGTCAGAATCGAACGCCGTTTCACCAGGTATTCTACAACATCCCTCCTTGATTTCCATCCGTTTAGAATTCATTTTTAAGCTTTATTTGATTTTTTGGGGGTCTTGGGGTTTCAAGATGCGCACTTCGGGGTACGCAGGTCATGCACTGCTGACCTGCGTACCCCGATATTTTCCCGGTGTACGCACCCGGCCTTAAGGGAAGCTGCGTCCGGACGCTCTGTCCCTAAAGGCGGGGTGCGTACCCCGCAAAACACAAATTGAAACCTCATATCTCCAAAATAGACCAAAATTTTTTAAATTTTATGGATTCTAACTGATGTTTTATGATGTGCAGGGGCACACCATGCTTGATTGGCGTGAAAGAGAGCACGAGGACGTTGATTTGGCCGCAATAGGTCATCAACCTTCCATTGATGCATTAAAAGCATGCGGACTGTACAAATACTGGGCCATACCTGGCATGAGGGGCCAGTGCCTTTTCTTGAGTGGCTGGTTGAAAGGTGGAACATTCAGGAGCAATGTTTCTACATCGGAGAGCACCAGCTCGAGATAGAGCCCTCCGACATATATTTTCTCACTGGCTTGCCTAACAGGGGCGAGCAACTTTCTCTATTCGGGACTAGGGGTGGCCAATCCCTTGCTAGTCTCCGGCTAGAGTGGTGCAACAATCAAAACCATGAGAAGGGATAGAAATCAAGTACATATCCGACCTGAACTTATGGTGATAGCCTTTACTGTTACCAGAATTTGCGGTGCGGCCGCTTTGCACCAAGCCACCGGGTCCAAATGCGGATGGCTATAGACTGTTTCCATGGCACCATTTTCAACTGGTGCGATGCTGTGTTGGCTAATTTAAGGGCCAACTAACCAGGGCAAAGAGAGGACAACTGAAGACCTTTGGATATGGGCCTATAGTCGTGAGCTTTGCCCTAGAGAGAGTTCCAATGCTGGTCCCCCAGCATCTTACAGTTCCAGTTGGGGCGCCTCGGGAGCCTAAGTTGACGAGATGGGTTGCGGTAATGGCCCGGCATCCTGATGAGGGCGCAGCAGTTGTTCGATTTCCTGATGGTTACTTTCACTGGCTAGAGAGCCAGGTCTTTGCTATTCAGGACTTTCCTTATGCCGGAATGGATTTTCGGAATGATCCGGACATGGTTCTTCCACAGGGAGAACAGTGGGACGACAGAGGTATTTCATTTTCACGAGTTTCAAATTATGTATATATTTTTTTTTGTTTTTATATATCGCCTCAAAACTGACAGCACAAATTTTCAAAATGCAGATGTAGGTCCACGGCGTCCAGCCAACCTCGGGCTTTTGAGAGGAGAGTACCAGCTGTACCAGCACCAGCCCCACAGGATGCGGCCGCAGAGACCTTAGCCGAGCTGGAACAGGATCTAGAGCGTCTGACGGCGGATATACCAGAGACCACCATAGATGACATTCCATTCGACTTCAGCGCTATGTGGTTGCAGTCCCAGGACCTTTTAGGAGGTTCTTGTGTAGGGTAGCGCGGGCAGTGGTCTCGTATAGAGAGCACCACCAGTGATTGGCTAGTCACTTTTGTAGACACATATGACATTTTGGTTTTTGTACTTATCATTTTTGCCGATCATAAGGTGTTTTTCAACCTATGATCGAAGATGATGTATTTTTGACACACTCCTATCTATATATATATCATTATTACCGGCTTATTTTGTTTAACATATGTGATGAAATGTTTTTTAAATTTACTTGCATGATTATCGCAAATGTCTGTCCAACATTCGAGAAGCAATTGCATCTGCTAATGTATTTAAAGACCTTGGAATATGCTGATATTCAATGTAATCAAATTCACGTTCCAAGAGACGCACTCTCAAAAAAACCTTAATAACACAGGATTTCTAATGGCATATACTCTATTAAGCTGTAATACAACGAGTTCAGAATCTAACCTCACTATCAAACGTCGAATTCCAAATGAAATAGATTCAGACAATAATTCAACCACTGCACTGTATTCTGCAATGTTGTTCGTCGTTTGACCGAGGCTCACCCCATGCATAGAAACTAACTCGTCAGAGGGCGAATAGATAACCCAAGCTGCGGAAGAGATATTCCGTGTACTACGACAAGCACCATCGGCAAATCCAATGTACGTTTGGAGAGGCGTCGACATCTGCAATATCAAGAGTAAAACCAAGATAAGCCAGAATAACGACGAAAAACACACTTCTAAGCTAAGCACACTATCTAAACTAACAAACATACTAGCTAGAAAGAAAACCTAACCTAACTAAAAATCTCCATACCCACCATTTAAGCATAATACCTCTTTAGGTAAAGTCCATTTCTGGGTTTACCCAAAGAGTCCCCATCAAAATCTACCAGCTCATAGGCCCCTTTTGCTAGCTTTCGCTTTACAATGTAGGGTCCATGCCACATAGGAACGAATTTTCCAGCACCTAGCTTATCGTTAGCTTGATCATATAATAGCACTAGGTCTCCCTCCGAAAAACTTCGAGGGGTCACATTTCTATCATACTGAGCTTTCATTCGCTTCGCGTGAGTCTCGATTGCCAATGCAGCGTCACGTCGAGTCTCATCTAATTGAGCTAAGTATAATAAACGTTTCTCCTCTTCGGAAGTAGCTGGGAGTAATTCGACAGCCATTTGAAGTGATGGGATTTCGCATTCAATGGGTAACACAGCTTCCAAGCCATAAACTAGCTGGAAAGGAGTGAACCCTGTTGAAGTTTTCACTGAAGTTCGGTATGCCCATAGCGCTGAAAATAACATGTTGTGCCAATTCGACCGATGAATACCAATGGTTCGTCGGATCATGATAACCAGAACTTTGTTGATAGACTCAACCAAACCGTTGGCTTGCGGATAATAAGGAGTAGAGCTATCGTGGCGCAAACCAAGCTGGCTTGTAAGCTCAGTCATCATGATGTTTCGAAAATGGCTCCCATGGTCAGTGATGATTGCTTGTGGGACACCAAACCTAGTTATAATGTGATTGAATACGAAAACTGCAGCTGTTTTGCCGCTTGCGTCGAATGTAGGCATCGCCTCGGCCCATTTAGTAAAATAATCAACCGCGAGGATGATATACGCATGCCCCCGGCCGAGTGAGGGTTACAAGTAATAAAATCGATACCCCATTTGGCGAAAGGACCAACGGCAATTATAGGATGGAGAGGAGCAGGTGGTGCGCGCATCTTGCGATCAAACACTTGACAGTTGTGGCATTTCGGACCGCAATGATACAATCTTTAAACATGGACGGCCAGAAATAGCCAGCGCGCAACACCTTCTGAGCTGTGGCATACCCAGACATATGACCGCCACATGCTCCAGAGTGACAATCATTCAAAACCCTCTCAGCCTCTTCGTGAGTTAAACAACGTCGAAAAACTAAGTCTGCCCCCCGGCGATAAAGTGTATCTCCAATAATCCTGTATTGCTGGGATTGAAACCGAATTTTTCGACGTTCCGACTTTGAAGCTTCAGGCCGAAAGGTTTGGGTTTGGAGATAGATGATTATATCCCCGTACCACGGATCTAAAGTACTGATAAGAAAACAAAGATTCGTCCGCAATGGACTCCTCTGCCACAGTTTCTGTGTCAGCACGCGGGAAATCACACATCAATTCCGCAAAAACTAAGGATTTCTTAGACTTGGACTTCTCAAACTCCAAGTCGAACTCTTGCAGGATAACGATCCATTTAGAGTACTTGCCCCCTAGCAGTTGTTTTGTCAAAATATAAATCATAGGGTTGCAATCCGAAATAACTGTAGTTTTACGGAGAAGAATGTAGTGACGAAAACGCTGGACAGCTTGAACGGCTGCCAGGGCCAATTTCTCCACATGCGAATATTTTAGCTCAGTGGGTTTAACGTCCTACTAAGATAATATATCACATGTTCCGCTCCGAATTCATCTTCTTGAACTAACACCATTCCAATAGTGGAATGCGAAGCTGCGAGGTATAAGAAGTAGTCTTGGTTGTAGTTGGGAGGATGCAACAACGGTGCATGGGTCAACGCGTGCTTAAGTGCATCAAAAGATTTTGGGCAATCTCGTCCCAAAAGAATTGAGCGTTCTGTTTCAACAACCGTGTAAAACCTTTAGTGACCTCGGCGTAGTTTGGAATGAATCGGCGTAAAAAGTTTGCTTTCCCTTGCAAACTTTGGAGTTGGCGCAAACTCGAAGGAGGAGGCAATTTGATGATAGCTTCGACCTTCGAGGGATCGACGCGAATGCCGGCTTTTGAAACAACAAATCCCAGCAATCGACCGTCTCTATACAGAAAACACACTTGTGGGGATTCAACCGAATTCGATAATGCCTACACCTCATAAAGATTGCTCGTAAGTGGACAAGGTGATCAGCTCGATGTAAAGAATGAGCAGGCAAATCATCGAGGTACGGTTGCACAATGTGCTTGATGTCATGAAATGCGTAAGACATCGCCCGTTGAAAAGTGGCTCCGGCATTCTTAAGCCAAAAGGTAATTTGCAATAAGCAAATGTCCCCCATGGACAAATGAATGCCGTTTTTGGTTGATCGGCAGGTAGAATATTGATTTGATTATAGCCCAAAAAACCATCCATAAAGGAAAACATTTCACTTCCGGCACAATCATCAATAATTTGATCGATATAAGGCGTAGGATAGTTGTCTTTTGGACAAGCTCGATTTATATCCCTATAGTCGATACAGATTCTTATTGTTCCTTGTTTCTTGTTGACCGGAACAATATTCGATACCCAATCCGTTAACGGGATTGGATAAATGAAACCTGCTTTCAACAGCTTCTCGACTTCTGCTTTAATCGCAGCCGCTTTCGAGGGTGAATCTGACGCAACCGTTGCCGGACGGGTTTAGCGTCCGGGTAGGTCTTTATTTCATGAACAACAATGGCAGGGTCGATTCCTGGCATTTCCTCGTAAGACCAGGCAAACACATCGCGGAATTCTTGGAATAGGGCCTTGTAAGTTTGAATTTCATCTTCTGTACATGAGGCACCTATATGAATGTTTTCCTCAATTCCGGGCTTCACTGAAATGTCAATGGGAATAGTGCGAGAAATATTCCCTAAATTCAACTCTGAATCAGAATGTTTCGTTGGATTTGAGCGTCTTTGACATATTCAGCGGTAAAGATAGATGAAAAATCATTTTCAAAAGCATCATCCTCAGGTAAAAACGAAGATCTATGATGGAGATCTTCCCATGGTAGATCGTCTACACTTAGGATTTCGCGAAGTTGCTCGTCAGATGACACGACTTCGGGAAACGCTATCCGTTCTAAGGTTGATGTGAAAAGTGATTCTTCACTGACCACATTCATTTGGTCGATTTGGGTTGAACGCGAGTCGGTAAAAGACATGACGGCTTCATAAGCAATTTCATATGGACTCAAAGGCATAGCATCACCGAATGAGTCTATCTCAGATTCAGATGGGACAATCCAAGGATCGTCGTAAATAATGGTGTCTGATGTAATCATATGAATTGATGCAAATGAAGGGTCTGCGTTGATTGGAGGGAAAGGAAAAGTTCCCAGTAAACCGGAATCTTTAACTAAACCTACGCCAACGTCCCTATAAGGGATTGTCGTCTTACCGACATGCTGGATACTCTCTGAAGAGGCTGGGTCGGATGAAAAGTATGTCAGCTGATCAATTGTCACGATCTTACCGTTATGTGGAAACTTTATTACTCTGAAGACCGATGAAACGACCGCTGTCATAGCATATGACCAACTTCGACCCAAAAGAAGGTTGTAGTCTAGAGGGGCATCAACCACCTCCACATCCAGACTAACGGTTTTACCTTCTACCCCTATAGGCAATTCCTGTAGAATACCAAACGGACGGAACCCACGGCCATCAAAGGCCTTAAGGATGGTCGGGGATTGGTTCAGCGAAGGAGAACCAAGCGATCTCCAACATTGAATCGACATAATACACGTAGAAGCTCCCTCATCAATCACAGTCCGATGAATAGGCCTGTTTTTTACTATCACTGGAATTTGGAAAGCATTTGAGCCATTTGATGGGTAGACGCGGTGTACTATTTTCTAGATCGAAGATTATCAGATTCGGGTCCTGAACATCAACAGCTCCGATAGCCGACAAAAGTAATTTTCGTTGTGCTGGGCATGATTGCAGCACTTCTAAAGCCGACATTGCTGAGGGTGAAACAGCTAAGTCCTCAACAATGTTGTAATTCTGGGCCGCTCTCGCATGTGGATTGAAAGCAGACCTTCGAAGTACACCCTTGGCGGGCGGTTTGATTACTAAGTCGGGTTAGGTTTTTGATCTGTAGTGGATCGGAACCAGGAGCTGAGGTTGATGGATTAGAATGAGAAGATTCTGCTTCCTTACCATCAACAGGATTCTTACTACCATAATCTTGCGACCGAGTCGCAATCCTCACATGAGACATCATCAAAATGGGTTCTTCACTGGCAGTCGAGGAAGAACCTATCATCTTACTCTCCTGCTTTGGAAATGGATCTTTTAACACAGCAGGAGTGGGAGAACCTTTGACTATTTTCACAACCTCGGCCCGATGAGGGCAATCTCTTGTAAAATGATCCTCTTCACAAATAAGACAAGGATATCGAGGTTTGCGCTTTTCGTCATTGGTTTCCGACTTTTCGTTTTCTCCTTCGGAGCCTTGTCTGCTTTAGCCTTCTTCTTTCCTTTCTTCTTTCCACCGTTTTTTGATTTGGCCGTAGATGACTCTACAGCGTGAATATCGGCGGAAAGTTCAGGAGAAGACTCTCCTGTCGGGGAATCAGGCAAGGTGATTATAGGAGTAGTAGAATTCTTGGAAGATTTCTTCTTGCTCTTTGTGTTCACCGTACCAATCATACCATCAGCGGCATGAGATCCCGAAGGAGCAGCAGCGATTTGATTCGATTTTGGAAGATCTGGGATCTTCTCGTGTAACGTACCTGACTGAGTATAAACTAAGTCAAGGTACTGCGCCTGAGCAATGACTTGCTCCTCAGTAACTACTCCGGCCTTAGCTACATCTTCAGTAATCTTCGGTAATAATGATTTAACAAACCATTCAGCTAAGATTTGGTCCGGAATAAAAACTTTCACTAACCTTCTTCGACGTCTCCACTCATGAATGTGATCAGAAATATACGTGGACGTCGATTGTTTTAGTGAAGTTAATAACTCCGTGCCGTTATCGTATCTGACCGGCAACTGAAAGTGAGTTAAGAACGAGGTAGCTAACTGGCTGAAATTGTAAAAAGAGGCCCGTGGTAACTCAATGTACCACTTGGCCGCGAGACCAATGAGTGTACGCTGGAAAAGACGTAAGCGGATCGAATCATCCGAGATAGAATTTGAAGCACACCAGAGGTGGTAAGTCATCACATGATTGGACGGATCCTCTCCAGACTTACCTTCGAACTTGGGTATATCACTGGGCAACTTATTTGGCATTGGCGGCCAGAACGAAAGATATTGAATTGGATCGTTCGTTAGGCGCGTCAAGTCTGGTAAATCCAAAGTTGCGATAAACGGTAATTGCCGGTTAGGATCTCTAAAACTCTGGGTCACAAGACCAGCCCCAGGAGGAGGATATCCAGGATAACTAGGAACAGGAATCGCATTAGGGATATTATATCCTCCTGGAAAACCAGGATTAACCGGACCGTACTGGGGTTGTTGAGGTTGTTGATAAGTGTACCCAGGATACGGTTGATACTGGTAAACCGGCTGTTGGACAGCTTGCCCATGTTGGTACTGTCCCTGGTACGGTTGTTGAACAAATTGAGGTTGAGTAGTGACAACCGTACTTATACCAGGCTGACCTGTAGGCATCTGGACCGTGGTTTGAATCGTAGATCCAGACAACGGTAAAGATACCTGAGGAGTGGTTGCAGAGACAGTAGAAACCAGAGCTGTCGATACTCCAGAAGTAAGTGCGGCAGATGTTGCGGTAGTTGCAGCAGCCGTTTGAGATGGAGTACTAGGTGCAATTGGCGGCTGAGTAACTACCGAAGTTACAGAAGTTTGAACATTTGACTGGACAGGTTGCGGTTGCTGGGGTGGACCAGAAACTACGGGTTGTCCAGCTTGAGGTACCAACTGTATACTTGGCTGCAACACCTGTTGACCCTGTGATGGATCCCACACTAACATTCCGGGGTATTGACCCGTAACAGGTTGAGAATACTGAGATCCATAACCGGATTGAGGATAGGATTGATAACCGAAAGGTACAGTTCCCATACCTTGAGCATATGACTGACCTTGAGGTGGTTGATAACCTTGACTCGAGTATTGACCTTGAGGTTGATAACCTTGGGGTAAATACTGATACTGGGGTTGACCTTGACCTGGAGGTTGATACCCTTGAGGTTGATACCCTTGGGGTTGATACCCTTGAGGTAAATATTGATACTGAGGTTGACCCTGGGGTACATATTGAGGCTGGGGTTGACCTTGAGGCATGTATTGCACCATAGGTACATACTGACCTTGAGGTTGCCCCCGGACACAATTTGTGTACCTTGAGGTTGCCCCCCAGGCGTTAATTGAGGCTGCCCCCCAGGCGGTAATTGGCCACCTTGAGGTTGAGAAACGGGAACTGAACCTGACATCATGTAAATGTCTCCTACACCCAATGGTATATTACCATTGTTTCCAGCTAATAACCCATGATCAATGGGTTGAGGAGATGCCCCCGCAAAGGTACCAGAAAGTGATTGATACCCGGTGGGAACAGAAGGACCGCCGTGTAAGAAAGATTCAGGAGTTTGAGTAAACACGGACGACTGACCAGACATATTTACAGGAGTATAAATACCTCCAGGTGGAAAAGGAGTACGAGGTGAAGAAAAACTTAACCCTGAGTTGTCTAAATAGTTAGTTAACGAAAGGTACCAAGTAGTACTCTAGGAGGACTGTAAAATATGGATTCACGCTCCCTTAGATCAATAGTAATTTGATCTTCAAGGTTAGAGACGCCTATTTCTTCCTCTGGAGCAAGTTCTTCAATAGCAATCAGAACAGTAGGAAGATTTTCGGTGATAACTCGTTCTACTCTTGGTGAATCTGGAACACTAGAAGTCGGAGTAACAGGTTCAGATATTTCAGGTTCTTCGCCTATATCACTAGTAGACGAAAAACTACCAGCAAGCTCAGAAACTGTAACAGCTTCGGGATTATAACCTGTCTCTAGACTTTGGTAATCTGGATGGACTACCAAGGAAGATTCTCCTTCTTCAGGTGAACCTACTCTACTGCCACTAGGAGGAGTTACAAGGACTTTCAATCCTTCGTACTGACCCGGGATGTCTTCAGGAGATCCACCCCGTGATCTACGGAGTTTCCTCAACAAATCAGTTCCGGTAACAATCTCAGGTGACTTGCCCCGAAGTCTATGGGACTGTCTCGGTAATTCCGCCACAGCTAAAAACTTTTAACTACTACACACGAAAACAAAGTAAAATCTCAAATCAAACCACCTAAAGTCGCTAAAGAACCAAACAAATTTGAATCACACGCCTAAAGAATCTAGGGCGTCAAACCAAGCACAAACAGTAGCCTTCCAGACCGAAAACGCTAGTTGGAGATGAAACCCAACATCGCCGGATTCAGTACAGAAGTGGCGGGTGGAACAGTTACCCCGGCAACCTGCTTAATGAATAGACCGGCACAAGTTCCTCCACTTTAACCGTCTCGAGTGAAGTGAACCCCCCGGAAAATCCAAGTGAGTCTAGCCGACGTCTGCTCCAGGTACAGTGGGATCTTCCCTCCACCGTCACCTCGGTAGAATCCTAAAGATAATGGTCACTAAGGTTACCAACCGCAACAAATGCACCTGGGGGAACAGTCTACACTCCGACAGCACGCAAGGGCAGAGTATCAAGCTCAATCCCCTTGTCGGTTCCTTGACAATAATCCAAGGTTTACCGACAAGTGACCCCTGGCTCCTCGACAATGGTTAATCCGAGGTTTACCGTTTGTAATACGTGCGTGTCTGGCATCGTTCCCAACGAGGGAGGATTGATCCCCTCACTGGTTCGGACACGAGCTCGTGCTTCTCCTTTAAGAGGAGCTTTCCCAGAGTACAAATGAGACAATTGGATTTATTCTATCACAAGATAAGCTACTTGTTTGGTTTTGTTGTCTTGGAGAGTTAATTACTCTCCTACTCCAAGACACTAGCCTGATCTAAATTGGTGTTTCAGAGCCCTAGTAAATAAAAGTTACTAAGTTGATTTTACTTTAAGCGTTAATTTTATGGTTTTTCTTAAAGACAAAAGGTAGCGGAAATGAAACCAATGGTGTGTAGACTCGACTCAAAACCACTACAAAGATGCACCTAAGATGATTTACGCTACTTTTCTCTTTCAATGAAACTCCTAACTAAGAGAGTTGGAAAATGCAAATTTTATAGAAAACAACTTTCTTAGTAAAGACAATCAAAGAAACAATTTTCTTTATCTTTCCAAGCATACAAACATGACCACTCCTTACGTGCACGAAAAATTCCTTTTCTTTCAAAATACCTCAAAGCTACTTGAAACAAAACTTTTCAAAGGAGATGTTTTTGTATTTTTCTTATTTAATAAAGCATATAAATCTATTGTAACGAAAATCAATCTCAAAATCTATAAAATCTATGAAAAATTGACTCACAAGCAAATCAAAAAGAAATTTACTCTAAAGCAAACCTAACGAGGCAAAAGCCTACAAAGATGATTCTAGGTTGTTTTACTTGACCACAATCAAGCCAAGGACCAGCTAATGCAGAATCAAAAGACTAGTCAAAACAAAACTCAAATCTTTTTGTTCTTTTTGTAAAATGGAATTCAATACTCAATCAACAAGCACTTCGAAATTTGCCAAAGAGACAACTCAAAGGTAAGTTGCTCTCACAGGTAGACTTTATGACAGGTCCGACTTCTAAGAAGGCTGACAAAACCAGAGAGATCTAAGGTTTGACAACTTCTACCGCCAAAGTCACTACAGGACCTACTCAAAAATCAAACCCTAGGGCTTAAATTTCTATGAAATCCACTAAAACACTCAATGCTATCGGAACAAGTTCAGGTGAAGATTTTTGACAAGAGACTAATGGATCTGGGCAGTAAAAACTAAGAAAAAGCAAAATCTAAGAGGAAAAATGTAAAAAATGGAAATTTCTTAATTTTTAGCAGGGTACGCAGGCAACCTGTTAAAACAGGTGCGGGCCCGCTCTGTGCACACAGTAACAGTGCGTACAAGTACGCACTGTGCAATACTCAGAGGGTGCGTACTACTGAAAAAACCAAGAAAAGCTAAATTCAATCTAACCCTAAGCTAACCCACCCAAATACAAAGTCACAGAGGAAAAAACCAGAAAATAAATGACTTTTCTCAAATCAAAGTTGCATACAAAGGAAAAGACTTTCAAATCAATGGAGTCCCCAGTGGAGTCGCCATTTTGTCAGGCGGAAAGAGTCGATAGTGCGGACACAACCAACCTCCCTAGGAGCCTAAGACTCTAGTGACAAACAAGACAAATAAGAGCAATCCTTCTCTAAACATGCATTTACTATACGAGAAATCAAGTGTTTAGATCCTACCTGTAGTCCAACGCTGTTGTAGTAGTCCAACCTCGCCGATCCGGATGAGCTCCTCCTTCACTTCGAAACCTGCATTCACTAACAATCAAACGATTAAATAGCACTTGATAATCTCATAAAATAAAACATATTTAACACATAGACCAAGGAGTACATGAAACAACTCATAAATAACAAGTTATTGAGAAGAATGGACTCATTTGCATTAATAGGAAACAAAAGGAACAATTACAACCTGAGCCTTGGTGTTGTGCAAGTTCCTCCCAGGGTCCATCAAGAGTTCTCCTTTACTTTGACAAAGCTCACCCACTTCCAAATAGAACAAGAAAAGATGGTAATCTCTCCTCACAAGCTTCTAAATGGGAGTCCTAAATCCAGCAGCATCTACCCTTAGAAATGTTTAGCTTCCAACCTCCCCTCCTTCTGGCCCAATGCCTGTATTTATAGTGCTCAAGAGGAAGTTAATCAGGTCCACCATCAATGGGATAATCCCCTCTTTGGATGGGATAGCTCCCTTATTGATGGGATAAGTTCCTCTTTGGTAGGGGTACATGAACCATCTGGAGGCGCTCAATACACGTCGAACAACCTTTTAGGATGCTCTAGAAATGACCACAAGTAACTTTTTAAAGATGAAACTTGCGCATTTTGACCTTTACAGGGGTACGCACCTGCCCCTTTACATACAGAGCGTACAAGTACGCAGCTTTTGTGAACATTAGGTGTGTATCCGCAGGTAAGGTTGAGAGAACCTGCGTACCCAGAGATAAATACATTTACAAAGACTTTCTCTCTTTCTTGAAGTTTGACATGGAGAGCAGAGGCATGAGACTTGCCCAGGAGGATAGCATGACTGTTGATGGAGCCATACTAACTGTAAATAGCCATGGTGACATTTTTTAATGTAACAACATGGGATCTTGTTCCTCTACCAAAGGGATGAAAACTTGTTAGATGCAAATGGGTTTACAGAACCAAGTATGGACCAGATGGGAAAGTTGATAAACATAAAGCTCGTCTTGTTGCTAAGGGTTTTTCACAAGTTTAAGGCATTGACTATACTGAAACCTTCTCCCCTGTTCCCAAAATGAACTCTATCCGCCTTGTTCTTTCCCTTGCTGCCTCTTTCAAATGGGAAGTCCATCAGATGGATGTTAAATCCGCCTTCTTGCATGGGGACTTGCATGAAGAAATCTATATGGAACAACCTATTGGCTTTATACAAACAGCCTCCAGCCTTGTATTTCGGCTTAAGAAATCCCTTTATGGTCTCAAGCAAGCTCCTCGAGCTTGGTATGCCAAAATGGATAACTTTCTTTTAGAATCTGGCTTCTCTAGGTGTCATTCTGACAATACTGTCTACACCAAGAAAGTGGGCAAGTCTCTTATCATTCTTGTTCTTTATGTTGATGATCTTATCCTGACTGGTAGTGATCCCAACCTTATAAACCATGTGAAGTCTAGCCTTAAAAGGAAGTTTGAAATGACAGACTTAGGACACTTACATTATTTTCTCGGTCTTCAAGTCTTGCAATCCAAGGAAGGTATTTCCCTTTCTCAGTCCAAGTATGCCTGTGATATTCTACGCCACTTTCACATGGAAGACTGTAAGCCAGCCCCTTCTCCCTTTCAGTCTGGAGTCAAACTTTCAGTCACTTGTACTTCTCCTGAAGTTGATGCTACCTTATACCATCAACTTGTAGGAAAACTTTTGTATCTAACCCATACTCGTCCTGACCTTTCCTTTGCTGTTGGCCTTGTTGCTCGATTTATGCAAAACCCACGTGAAAGTCATTGGAAAGTAGCTAAAATAATACTTCGTTATGTTTGAGGTACAGTTCAGTTTGGGATTCATTACAGTGCCGAAGCATCTCCTCTATTGGTTGGTTTCATTGATTCCGATTGGGCTGGTGACCCTGATGATCGGAAGTTTACTGCAGGTTATGTGTTCACTCTTGTTTCAGGACCTATTACATGGGCTTGCAAGAAACAAGGTGCCATTTCTCTTTCTTCAGCAGAAGCAGAGTATCGTGGTGTCGTAGAAGCTAGTAAGGAAGCCTTGTGGCTTCGTCAGATCCTGTCAGAGTTTGGCTTTCAGCAGCAGCATCCGACTACACTTTGGTGTGATAATCAAAGTGTCATTCAGCTATGCAAAGATCCAGTCCAACATCAGCGCAGCAAACACATTGAACTGCACATGCACTTCATCGGAAAGCTCATTCACGACCATGTTCTTGAAGTGCAATATTGTTCAACAGATGATCAAGTTGCAGACATCTTTACAAAGGCTCTCACAGAGGCGAAGTTCACTAAACTTCGATTTATGGTTGGAGTTCAGGAAGTTGTCACTAAGGGGGGATAGGCTCTAGTGCCTCCCTCCTTCTCCTATTGTGTCATATTTGTAAATCCTTCAATCCTATCCCAAGTTGTTCTTAAGGGGTGATGTTAGGATATTCTGACACATAGGAAATATTTAAGTACAACTTGGTCTAGTATAGAGTTAGGTATAGAGTTAGGTAAAGTGTGTTTCTTTACTATGTACATTTTGTAACTAACAATCTGACGGTCATGATATGTAGTGATCCGACGGTTCATTCTCTCCTCGGTATTACCGACACTTGATCCGTGGCTTAACACCCGATTGGTCCATGATCTCTATTTAAAGAGCATGGAGGGTCATTTGTAGGGTAATCCGTCTATGAGAGAAGCATATGTAAATTTTCATTCTTTTATTAATAAATTGCCTGAAGTGGCCGCGTTGGCTCAGGCCGTGGACTGTTTCCCTCTTTGAGGGTTTTAACCACGTCAAAATACTGGTGTATTGATCTGTGATCTATTTGTGAGCGGTGTCCTTTGGTGTTCTGTCTGAGGAACTTACCCTATAAATTCCTACAATAAGAAGAGAGATAGAGAAAAAGAAAAAATTACTGATGAAGCTCCAACTAAGAAGAACTAGACTGGAGAATTGAAATCAAAGACCTATACTACTAAGTCCTCTCTTACATATCCTTCTTAATCTTCTACTCTAAGTTTTGTAATTTCTTCCTTTATGTTTTGATTTCTATAATTTGTAGGTCTAACATGTTGTGTTAGAACAATTTTGTATTATTTTGATAAGATGTAGGTGTCCCTCAGAAAGATTGAATTAAGAGGGATCTTCCACCATTTTACCAAAAGATAAGTATTTTGTTCTTTTCATGTTTGGTTTCCTCCTCACACCATGATTTGTTAGTATTGAATGATAATAACATTTTCTTTATATTTTCCTTGGTAAGAAAGATTGTAGAATACACAAAGGTTATGGAGGAGACTTCAAAGGATAGAATTGAAGCATGGGAGAAGTTTTGTTGTAGAGAAATCCCTTTAAGAATTGATGTCCTACGAGGTTTGTTAAAGAACAATTCAAGGTATGTCTTAAACTACAAGTTTTGTTACAAGGTTCTCTTCATAGAAAAGGTATCTTAATTCTCTTTTGAAATTTTCTTTACATTACTAACATCGTATGGATAGGGTTATGAATCTTAAGGATTATTTTTTGGGTGATTAATATTCAATTTTAATCTACCCTTATTATCTCTTGTTATTTTCTCACTTTGGTGAAACCCTAACCCTTAGGGCTCACTGTGAAACCCTAGCCTCTTAATGCTAAGGGTATTTCAATGTTGATAATGAAACCCTAGTCTACTTAGGGGTTGTTTATGAATTTTTGAACATATGATGAAATCCTACTCTTTTGATGTTTAGGGTTTTGATGATGTTGTGATAAAAACCATAGTCCTTTAGGGTTTACTCTTAATCTCTAGGTTATATAATGAAACCTTGGATCTTAGGGTTTGGAAAATTAGGGTTTATGAAAAAAACCCTTGTATTAACTAAAGTAATATTCTAGGAATGAAACCCCAGGTGTATATTCATATGTATGATCTAAACCCTAGCCTATTTCAAATTGTTATATATCTGACTTCGATGTATTGATGTGTGTATCTTGGGTTTACGTGGTAGATATTGATGTGAAATGATAAGGCATGATTATGAAATCCTAGATATGTATATGCGAGTATGCTAACTTAATTATTGATACTCATGTTTTAGTTTTTGAAATCGAGGGACTCTAACAAAACCCTAGTAATTATTGATATTTTAGGACATGATGATATTGTTTTAGATTATTGATATTATTTAGCTTTGATGATAAAATCCAAGGTTTGCAACAAACCTACTGGAGTCTGACATGTAATTCTAAAAGGCATATTATTGAAACCTTAGATTTATAGTACTATGATTGAATAGTTATTTGACTAAATTGTTGATATCTAAGGCTTTGTGTCTCAAAGATGGAGTCTAGGGTTTATGGAAAACCCCTACCAAGAAGTGAAAGTCTAGTATGTAAAAATATGTGACCCTTGTTGAATCTGAACCTAACTAGGTTTAGGTATTTGATGTCTACAACATGAAAGATTTGATACTTCCATTGTAATGACATAATTTTGATATAGTTGACTTCATGCTTCTGTGTATTTGTATTTCGTTGTACTTGCTATTAAAGTTTTGCAAGTACATAATCTTCAAGATGTTGAATATGTTCATAATTAAAGATGATAATCATGATAAAGGAAGCTACAAGAATGATGATGATCAAGATGAACTTGATGCTATGAGAAAGGATGAAGCCTTGAAAGGTTTAAGTTTCTTCAATGTTATAAATTAAGTAAGTTGTCGAGTTGAGAGGGAGCTTGGATAGAAAAAAAGATATATATCCCTGGTTAAGAGGGAAGGACATATTATGACAGCCATAATGAATACCTTGAAGAAATAATAAAACCGAAGAATGAATGAAAGATCTATTGTTCGGCCCGAGATCCCCGAAGGGTAGTTTTGGGGCTAAAAGCACATATTTTGGTCCAGTTTTGTAATCCAAGTGTAAAGACTCCGCATTTTTTGGTCGTGGAGTATGTAGGTGTTAAAGAGTCATAGGGTTGTCCGCCCTTATTTTGGTAATGTAATATCGGTTGTAAAAGATCTACCCATGGTTTGCAGACCATGGGATTGTATAAATAGAGCTAAGCTCTAAGTAGTTAGAGGGGATCAATCAATAATCAATGAAGATATGATGTATTAGAGATAGCTCTAAAGTAGAAGTCTAAGTATTGCGTCATAGCATAGGTAGAGGCTCTGCAGCTGAGTGTGAAAAGGCCTAGAAGTCCGCAGCTAAATGCACGGATCCCTGCAGCTGAGTGCATAGGGCGGGTCAAGTCTGTAATCATTCAGAATTATTAATAAAGAGAACGAATCTATAATTTTTGCTTCTTTCTTTCCTATTTATGCATCTTGTTATGTTGGGTATGAATTTCACTTATAATGCTTCTATGATGCACAAATGTATGTAAATGTGTTGGCTAAGTGAACACAATTAAGAACATCTATTTACGCGAAGCTAACTAAGATCGGTTGTGAAGATCGCTGTGATTCTGAACTTGGAAGCGCCGAGGAGTGTGAAATAGCTGCGCGCTACTCTGGGACATATGGGATATTACAGGAAGTTTATCAAAGGCTATGCCTAGATCACTGCGCCGATGGAAAAATTGTTGAAGAAGGATGTCACGTTCTGCTAGAACGATGACTGTAAGAAAAGCTTAGATATATTGAAAGAAAAGATGGTTACCACACCGATTCTAGTCTTCCCAAACTGGAAGAAAGAGTTTCATGTACATGTCGACGTGTCATGTATAGCATTGGGGGAAGTACTAACATAGGATGGCGGAGAAGGCTTGGACCACCCTATCGCGTTTGCAAGCCATAGATTATCCAAAGCGGAGAAGAACTATTCTACCACTAAACGCGAGGGGATAGCTATGGTGTATGCGCTCCAGAAGTACCGACACTACTTGCTAGGAGGCCACTTTAAGATGTATACATATCACTCCACACTGAAGTACCTAGTCAATAAGCCTCTGTTGGGGGGGTGAATTTGCAGATGGCTCTTATTGTTTCAAGAGTACGAAGCTTGGACGATTGAACACGGGACCAGATCATTTGTCGCGCATCGAAATAGGGGAGGAACCTACTAACTTGGAGGAAGGATTGCCTGACACGCAGCTCTTTGAAGTGCATGTCGCGGATGGTCATTTCGAGGATATCGTACACTTCCTAACAACAGGAACTACATCGGAAGGATACTCTCTCCAGCAAAAGAAGGAATTAATGGTGTGCGCGACAGATTTCTCTGTCATTGTTGGGCATTTATACAAGATGGGTAATGATGAGATACTGCGAAGGTATGTACCTAAGTTTGAATGAAGCAAAATCCTCACAAATGCTCATGGGGGCACTGTGGGAGGATATTATGCCAGGAGAGAAACTGCGCAGAAGATTCTACGCGTCGGGTTATGGTGGCCAACCCTTCATCAGGATTCAAAAGCATATTGCAAGGTGTGTGATGTATGTCAAAGAATAGGCAAGCCATCGCGGAGGGATGAAATGCCTTTAAATCCACAAATGACGTTGCGACCCTTCGAAAAGTGGGCAATAGATTTTGTAGGACCCACTCAGCCACAAGGGAAGCCAGGCGCGAGGTACATTATCACTGCGAAGGAGTTCTTGACTCGTTGGGCAGAAGCGCGGCTGGTGAAGGATTGCATGGGCGTGACTGCCGTGAAGTTTCTATTTGAACATGTACTGACGTGATTTGGATGTCCAAGGATCTTGATGGGTGATTGTGGTACACACTTCCTGAACAAGATGGTCAACGCACTAACAAAATAATTTCAAGTGTATCACCAGAAGAGCACACCTTATCACCCACAGGTTCATAGGACAATGGAGGCGTTAAAGTGCTTGAAAATGTGCTAACCAAGGTTTACAATGCTCAGCGAAGTGATTGGGACCTACGCATACCTACAGTGTTATGGGCTTATCGGACGACGTGCAAGAAGTTAACGGGACAAACCCCTTTTAGGCTTGTCTATGGTGTTGAAGTTGTAATGCCTATGGAATGCATCGTGCCTAGTTTGCACATAGTAGCGCTCACAGGTATGACAGATCGCAAAGCCTTGGAAGAGAGGCTCACGTAGTTGGATGAGCTTGAAGAAGAGAGATTTTTGGTTAGATTTCATCAACAGGTCCAAAATCAACGAGAAAAAGCGTGGCATGACCGACATATTAAGTTGCAAACCTTTAAGGCGAATGACTTGGTGCTGTTGTATGACAGTAAGTTTGATACATTTCTAGGGAAATTCAGAATGCATTGGTTGGGATCCTATTTTATTAAGGATATTATTGACGGTGGTGCGATCTAGTTGGTTAAGTTGAATGGAGATCCCTTCCCAGGAAAGGTGAATGGCAGTCGATTGAAGCCATACGCAGATGTCCCGACCATCTGAATATGCGACAAAAGTACAGTCTTAGTGCTCCAGGTGGCTGAAAGGGGGCGCGCGACTATAAACTACATTGCCTAGGTTGGGAAGCTGTGTGATTTCAGGACCGCGCAAAGCAGCGAAGTGTCACAGGGTCTACAACAGTGTGAAGGCAGTTGCGCTACTTGTGGAAATAGCGTGTAGGTACGCCAAAAAGTGACTGTTAAAGTCACTGTTCACAATTTTATGGTCGGTTTGTGGCAAAATGGAGCGAGCGATAGGAATTTAAGGCGAACTTTATGGATTAGATTCTTGAAAATATACCGCTAATCTAGCATTAATGGGCTGAATGTGGGGGGGGAACGGTCAGATTTGAATTCAAAAGCCCCTATAAATCACAGGTGGCTGTCCAGCAAAAAACACGTGGCATTTTGAAAATTTAGTTGTTGCGCTATCAGGTGTGTATGGACCTTACAAATTTTGATGCTTTCAGAGAAAGTTCAATGTTTGAGAGATTGTCGAAAGGAACACAGGACCTCCTGAATAGAATTATGTCGACACTTGAGGAAGTCGTGCAGGAAATTGCGGTATTAGAAGCCCCAGAGAGTGCCAAAGTGATAGTAAAAGTCCCTAAATCGCCCAGAACACTGAGACCAAAGAAGGATAAGCAGACTATGATCCTGGTGCATGTATCACCAAGAAACCCACAGAGGACCAAGCTCACTTTGCAGGAAAAGGGGAAGGCCATTAACCTGGAGGCTGACGAGGAATAATTTGAAGAAATCCTGGTGGATGAGGAGGACGTGGAAATGGAAGTTGAAACCCAGGGTGCAGACCCTATTACCAGGCTACCCAAATATGTTCCGCCACGTAAGGGAAAATCCAAGGTGCCAAAGGACATAGACGAGAGCAAGAGCTCCCTGCAAACTCCATTGCTCCCGGATGACATTGTTTTTGAGGGGCCGCACTTAGGGTGGGTTCCTGAACTAAAGTGGATTGGCAAACTGCATGCAACTTTTTGAACAGTCATTCGAGGTCCTAACCACCCTGAAGGAGGATCAGAATGTAGAGCGCCTAGAGACAGAGGCGTGTGAGCTATAACAAAGGTATGACAAGTTCAAAGGGACCGCGCAAACGGTCGCCCTTACATAGAGGCTTGCACAGATGCAGGAGGCAAAGGCACTTAAGGAACAGGTGGATGTCGCTCGGTACAAACAATCGGTCCTAAAAGTGCGCTTATAGCCATGGATAGACGAGGCATATACAATCACAACTTCCATTGAAGGAAAGCTTGCGACACTATAGGCAACTCAGTAGAAGATTCAGGGTAGCAGTTCAACGGTAGTCACCGAGCAACGAGTGGAAGATTTCCAGCAGGTGGTCGCTCAATGCGTTGTTGAGGTTGCGGTTATCCAAATGGAGCTGGGATGTCTTCACGCTAAGATCTCCGCACCTGTAGAGTGACTCGAGGGCGAGTCACGATGTTTGTGTTAGGGGCCTATTTGGCGCGGGATCCCCCAAGGGCAGTTTTGGGGCTAAAAGCCCATATTTTGGTCCAATTTTGTAATCCAAGTGTAAAGACTCCGCATTTTGTGGTCGTGGAGCACGTAGGTGTTAAAGAGTCATAGGGTTGTCTGCCCTTGTTTTGGTAATGTAATGTCAGTTGTAAAAGATCTACCCATGGTTCACAGACCATGGGATTGTATAAATAGAGCCAAGCTCTAAGTAGTTAGGAGGAATCAATAATCAATGAAGATATGATGTATGAGAGATAGCTATGAAATAGAATTCTAAGTCTTGGGTCGTAGCGTAGGTAGAGGCTCTACAGCTGAGTGCGTAAAGGCCTAGAAGTTCGCAGCTGAGTGTGCGGACCCCTGTGGTTGAGTGCGCAGGGCGGTTCGAGTCTGTAATCGTTCGGAATTATTAATAAAGAGAAAGATTCTATAATTTTTGCGTCTTTCTTTCCTGTTTATGCATCTTGTTATGTTGGGTATGAATTTCACTTATAATGCTTATATGATGCGTGAATGTATGTAAATTTGTTGGTTAAGTGAACACAAGTAAGAACATCTATTTACACAAAGCTAACTAAGATCGGTTAATAAGATAAGTAAGACACTTAGCTTAGTTTGGGACATATCGCAGTTTGCTGCCCTAGAAGCGCGAAAGTCCTTAAGCCACAGGTTAGGGTTGCACGAAAGCCAATTGTACCCTCTCGTGAAGGTATTGAAGGGTGGAACAAAGGGCTAAGAAACTTACATGAAGGTAGGTATAGCTGGAATAAACCGTCATTACAACCATCTCAAGGGTGCGGAAACTTGGTTCCAGCATCCCCCCATACTAGTTCGAGTGAGACTTCAGTCCACACTCTGCGGGATGATGCGAAAAGGGCCAGTAGTGTAGGGATTTGTTTGGCTAACTAACGCTGGACCTGGGTCAGGCCCCCCTCAATCCAACATCTACACATGGATGTTCATGATTCATGAAGTTACAAAAGATTTGAGAAATATTGAGGTTGTATTTGGTGCTACTAAAGAAGTAAAATAAGTAAGCTTCCAACAAGTTTTATTTGGATAACTTGATATAAGTAGCATCATGATGATTAAGGACACTGAAGGTTTTTGTTTACTTGTATATATTTGAATGTTTATTGAATATTGATGTTGTGATTATGTAGGATCTCTTTGTAAAAAGATTGAATGTTTGAAGCATGCCTAGGGTGGTGGATATATATCTGATTTAGCTGACAAGGAGAGATGAAGCATCTTGTGGCAAAAAGATGCTTGGGAGGACATTTGGCCATCCTATGTGTTGATGTCGAGATCCCAAAGTAGGGAGGGTGGTGTTGGTCATGGAGACCAGCCTTGGATATGCACATATATCCTTGGGTTGGTGTTAAAGCTTAAAATCCTAATGGTACCTAGAGTGGTTAAAGCTTGAGTACACCTTAGTCCCACACGATTAGAGTACCCTAGTTAGGTATCTAATATGTATCATTATGTGTGATGTGAACTCTTCATAGAGTATATCAGTTTGAGATCTTCCATGTACCTCTGTATATATGTAATTATGAATACCTCCCTAGTTAAGAGGGAGTGTTGAAAAATGTAACTAGTGTCGATTTTCATAATTGTATTTGAGTCATGATGTAATTTATCTATCAAAAGAAAGAAAAATGAATTTTTATTATAAAATAAATTGACTTATAAAATCATGGGTTTCATACTTGGGTCAATGGATTTTAGGTCAATTCCTCCATTGTAGGCTTCTAGGGTTTATGTCAAGAGTCCTAGTCCTTGTCATCATGTAAAATACCCTTCTTGGGCTTCATCTATCAAGAAAGAAATTTATTTGAAAGTAAAATAGGTATTTTAGGTCTCCACCACCAAGGCGACGTAAAGAAGGAAAATTCGGCCTCAACAAGGGAATTTGACCTCACATATTCACTATATAAAGGCAAAAACTCGACCCCATTTCGAACACATTCACAACAAGTTCGATCTAAGTTGCTGGAGGCAAAAACCAAGTGTGAAATTCAAGGAAGAAGAAGGAAACCATAGCGAAGGAGAAGGAAGCATTTGTCAAGAAAAAGAAGTTAAATTGTATCTCTCCTTATCTCACACATGCGAAGTTTCTAGGTTGCTATAAGGGACGAAATTTTAGTATTGTGGCTGGGCTGATATTCTGGAGGAGTTGGGCCAAAATTCTAGAATAGTTAGGCCAAAATTATAGATTGTTGTTGGGTTGTAGTTGCTGGACTAGAAGAGAATACTAAAGTTTGTTGAATCATATTATAATTTTGACTTGGTGAAGGAGGAAGGTATTTTGTTCAGGTCTTGGTCTATCTCAATTTGATTAGTGTAAGAGTTTTACTGGTTGTTCCCCTAGAGAGGGGTTTTAGCCCTGGCTGAGTGCCTACATCTCGTGTCATTGACCTTCATGGTTTTTTTTAGATTGCTTGATGAAACAAAGATAAAATAATAACATAAAGAAGATAATAAGTTCGCAAGAATATCACAAGTAATTATCATTATAAGAGAATCTTTCTGCCTTTCTGATTTTCTAACACAACCATGACTATTAGTAGCATAAAGAAACCATTAAAAGGTTGCCTTGGATTGCCTATATGTAACCAATACATCATATAATGCTAAACACTAGAGATATATACTTGTTTTTATTCTTCTAAGCCACTCATGCTTCTGTAAAATACCCAACAAACCCACATTATAGAGAAATAAATGTCTTAGATGGGTTACCTAATCACATCTCAACAAAGCTCCAATTTGCCACAAATCATGGAGGCACTTATTCTTATTAAAAAAAGAGAGGGTAAAACTTAAAATCCAAATGATTATTCCTCAACCTTCATGACAACCGTTAGCTCACAAAGTAAGACAAGACATTGAGACAATAGCTACATGACATGCTTTGAGAGTTGGACTGTGGGAAGTGCAGGGGTCAAGCATTGCTTCTAAGAATGGACATGGCACACCTATTCCTAGGCCTAGATTTATCATTACTATTATATAGCAACAATAACATATATAAGCTTTAAATATTTCTAGGTTCTAAATCAATGGGCCTTGGGGATCCTCACCCTTCCTCCTCCTCCATCTCTAGTAGGATTTGTGTATCATCTTTTTTGGCTCATACCTACTTTACGGTTCCAACAAATTATCATCAAAAACTTCTTCCATAGCCAAAGATATATATATATGGGCATATCTCTCTTTGAGCCAGATTCACAGTAAACCCTATAATTGAGGGCATCCTATATCTCTTGTGTGCACAACATGTGGCCAAAATATTTAGGGTTTTCTTTACCCTTACTACCCTCACTCCTAATCCTATGACTGCACAGAAGTTGTGAGTATATTTACGACAACAACTACTTCACCTCTAACTTTAATTTAGACTAGATAACAGGTCGATATTTCTCGTGGAAATAAGTGAGATTAAATTAGTGTTTTTAAGAAATTTAATTAAATAAATATTGTTTTCCCTTTAATAAATTTCACATATATTTTTATAATTCCATATTATGGATATTCTAAGAGCCAAAGTTTCTAAACGATCTGTCATCATAATGTAAGATCTCAATCAATTTTGAAAAGTGTTCTTTTTTTAATTTTTGAAATGGAATTTTAAAAATGTGTATTATTCAATAATCATTTTTTTTACATAATCGGTTGTTGTTTGTATTCCAAAAAGGATTGGGGAGGCTAAGCTCTAGTGTTACAAGGCATTAGGCCCAAGAAGAAAAGTAAGGAAATATTACAAGGAAGACAAAATTCCTCTTTGCTTTTGTCATTCTTGACTTTTGGAAAACCTGAACAAGTATAGATTCTAATAAACTGAAACAATAAGAAACAGAATTTGCAAGGCATGCTTAGTCTATGTTTATATGATTGATTTGGTGGGCTGTAGATTCTTTAGGATTTCCTTTAGCTTCTGCATTCCTTAAATTTGAAGAGTTGGTGCTAGAAGTGTTACTTTTTTTCATGATGAACTTTAGAATGTTGATGGACTCTTAGACATGAATGCATCTGTTTGAGAGATCATTGAACTGCTCCTGAAGGGAAGAAACTCTGTGGAGAAAGAGATTGAGGCCAGCCTCATGCTTCTCCTTAGTGATCTAGGGATGGGTGTCGATTTTGGTGTCCAAAATCTTCTGGTGAGCTCGGACTTGCTCCAGTTCTGCTTGCAGATCGGCACATTGTAAGCAGTCATCATTTCTTGCCATTGTGTATGGCCAATCTGAGTTTTCTTTGTGCAGTGAGGTCAGTGTGCTGCAAGATTACTGATACAACAAGCTTGGGAAGAAGAAACTTAGAGGAGGATAAACAAAAATGAGGGAAGGGGAACGAAGGCTCAGAGCATAAGATCGGCTGAGAGCAAACGATTGTTAAGTCCCTATAATACTAGTGATTACCCCATTACTATTGTAGTTGTATCCCTTATTAATATTGTTGTGCCCCTATTTTCCCCATATTTTTATTACTATGCCCCATAGAATCCCTCTATTGTTATTTTTGTGGCTTTATATTATTATTGTTAGGTTCGCTGGGTTATATTGTGACTCCTTAGACTCTTATATATAGAAAGGAGGTTTTGTCATTTGAATCATCGAAGAATTGTTCATTTGTGTAATGTAAAGGAGGTTTCCCTCTCGAAGAGGCTGAATTCTAAGGCGTTGATCTCTATTTTCTATCTTTTTGTGAGCTAGTTTCATAACATTTGGTATCAAAGCTTTGGATTCTAGGGTTTTGCTGCTCCAAAAAGGTCATCGTGGAATTTTCGTTATAGCTTTTTTTCTACAACGTTTCAGAAGCGAAAAACAAAACCCATTTGAGACGAAATCGTACTAAACCTCAGGTCCTAATTTCAGAGCTTTTAGTGCTATATTTGCGGAGATATGATCTGAGGAATTTGGCATTTTTGCAGACTCTTGAATTACATTCCAAACAGGTGACCTGGGGAAAATCGTCATAACTTTCTCTCTGAGCATCAGATTCAAATTTCGTAAGAAGGTACAGAAAGAGGATGGACTGTAGTTTCTTTTGTATATTTTTCAGAGCCAAAGGTTGAAACCGTGACACGTGGCACTTCATACAAGTTAGCTCTTTTGGAAATGTCTATAATCAGGTCATCTTGGGAGATTATGCATAACTCTTCCTTGGAGAATCCAATTTGGATCAGACTGGTGGCATTGGAAAGAGAACATAGAGGGATACTACAGGTCACAATTATAAAATTAGATGATCCGAAATTGCAGGGATACATCAGATTCAATATCAAACTTCTACAAAGTGAAAAAAGGTGTGTAGCTTTTTTTTAAATTTTTGCATAAGCTTGGTTTAAAAAATTAGTTTGAAGGAATTCAAAGGGCATAGTAAAGCATTATTATCGGTAATTGATGCCCTGAGGAAAGAAAATGCAAACAACTAGTAAGCAACCTGAAATCTCTAGCATGACTCATGAAGAAGAGGAAGAAATGCAACATGATATATCAAAATTACGAGACCAACTGCAACAAGTGTCACTTGCACAAAAAGCAACATAATCTAAGATGGATGGTTTAAGGAAAGATGTAGAAGCTAAGATGGATGGTTTAAAGAAAGGTGTAGAAGCTAAGATGGATTATTTAAAGAAAGGCGTAGAAGCTAAGATGGATGGCATGGAAGCTAAGATGAATGGCAAGGACGCTAAAATTGATGGCGTGGATGATAAGATGGAAGACTTGAAGATAAATATGAATAAGTTGCTACAAGAAATGGTCACTAATGGTGAAAGGGTAGTAAAGGAAACTCATGATGAGAACAAAATAAATGTTAATCTTGATTCCATAGACTCTAATGTTGGATCGAAGACCCACCATATTCCAAAAATCGATATGAGGAAGTTTGATGGCAAGGATCCCGCAACATGGATATTACAGATGGAGCAATTTTTCGATCTCAATAATGTGCAAAACACACAAAAGGTACGTATTGCAACTTTATATTTGAACCAAATCAGTTTGTATGGTATCAATGGCTTTGCTCTCGTAAACAAATTATCACTTGGGCAATTTTTACGGAAGAATTGACAGCACATTATGAGGATACAAAAAGCAACACTTTTTTTAGCCAATTGATAAGTCTCAAACAAAAGGGTTCAATAATGGAGCACATTGAGGAGTTCCAAAAATTGAACACAAGGGTAAAAAATATTCCAGAGGAGCATAGGATTGATGTGTTCATAGGGACTTAAAAGGATAATATCCAACATGATGTTCGCCTTTGGGAACCTGATTCATTAGAGAAGGTATTCAGGTTAGCAAGAAAAATGGAAAGTAAAATTATGGCAACCAGGAAGCATACCAGTCACAACTATAAAGATGGATCTGTTGTTACCCCTAGCCTTCCACAACCTATAAGGTTGACACCACAGCAATTGGAAGAAAAAAGAGCAAAAGGGCTTTGTTACAGTTGTGATAGCAAATACACTAAAGGTCATAAGTGTGCTAAGAAGAAATTATTCTACATAGATTGTGAAGAGGAAGAAGAAAAGTAGCAAGAAAGGTCAAAAGAAGAGGATATACTCCAGGAACAAAGCCTAGATAAAGAAGAAATGAATCTGACCATATCTTGTAATGCATTGGCTGGAATTACCACTCCTCAAACCATCAAGATAAAAGGACAAATCAAGAAGAAAAAGGTAATAGTGTTGATTGATTCAGGAAGCACCCACAATTTTATTCATTGTAAGGTAGCAAAAGAATTGAATTGCTTCCTATATCCAGCACCAGAGAGTCAAGTGATGGTTGCAAATGGAGGAATGATAAATTTCTCTGGAAAGTGCCATAATATCAAGCTATCCATGGGAGAATATGTATTGACTAGCCCAATTCTTTCCATTCTAATGGGAGGTGCTGATGTTGTACTAGGAGTCCAATGGCTACAATCCTTGGATACAATAACTTTTAATTTTCAAGAATTTTTCATGAAATTTTCTGTGGAAGGAAAGGAAGTTGAATTAAGGGGTATTGTAGGGAAACCAGGAAAGATAATCAGCTCTAACGGTATGAAAAAGCTTCTAAAAAAGGAACAAAGAGGTGTAATTGCACAATTATGTTCGCTAGATGTTTCCACATCGGAATCATCTATTTCTCTAGATCTCCAAAAAGCCTTGGACAATCATTCCAAGATATTTGAGACTCCCAAAGGTCTCCCACGTTTTCGTGATCATGATCATGCTATTCATTTGATTCCAGGAAGTGTTCCTCTGAACATCAGGCCGTATAGATATCCCTATGCCCAAAAGAGTGAAATTTAACATATGGTTGCAGAAATGCTAGAGGCTAGTATAATTCAACCTAGTCAAAGTTCTTTCTCTGCTCCAGTAGTATTGGTGCGCAAGAAGGATGGATCATGGCACATGTGTCTGGATTATAGGGAGCTTAACAAGCTCACTATTAAAGATAAGTTTCCCATTCCTGTCATTGATGAATTACTGGATGAATTGCATGGATCAATTTACTTCACCAAGTTGAATCTTCATTCAGGATATCATCAAACTAGAATGAAGACTGAAGACATTCCAAAAACAACATTTAGAACTCATGAGGGTCATTATGAATATTTGGTCATGCCTTTTGGCCTTACCAATGCACCTTCTACATTTCAAGGTTTGATGAATTCCATTTTCAAACCCTTCCTTAGAAAATTTGTGTTAGTATTTTTTGATGATATACTAATCTACAACAAGTCTTGGAAGGATCATGTTGAACACATTGACAGGGTGCTACAATTATTGGAGGAGAAACAATTATATGCAAAAAGATCCAAATGTTTCTTTGGAGTACAAGAGGTGGAATATCTGGGTCATATTGTATCTCATGGAGTTAAGGTAGACCCTAGCAAAATTAAAGCCATTAAGGAATGGAAAATTCCCACATCCATAAAGTATCTGCGAGGATTTCTCGGGTTGACAGGGTATTATCACAAGTTTGTTAAGAATTATGGGAGAATAGTTGTACCTCTAACAAAATTATTTAAGAAAGATGCATTTTCATGGACTCTAGAAGCAATAAAGGCCTTCGAACATCTTAAAGAGGCAATGTGCCAATCACTGGTCTTAGCTACATTGGACTTCACAAAAACCTTTATTGTGGAATGTGATGCTTCAGGAAATGGAATTGGTGTCGTTTTAATGCAAGATGAAAGACCCATTGCTTTTGAAATTCGTCCAATCAAGGGAAAGTTTTTACACAAAGCTATTTATGAGAAGGAAATGTTGGCAATACTACATGCACTTAAGAAATGGCGACCCTACCTAATGGGAAGACACTTCAAGGTAAAAATGGATCATGATAGCCTTAAATAATTTTTAGAACAAAGATTATCCTTTGAAGAGCAACAAAAGTGGGTCACAAAGATGTTGGGTTATGACTTTGAAATCATCTACAAAAAAAGGAAGCAAAATGTGGTGGCAGATGCACTCTTAAGAAAGGATGAGGATGTGGAAGCCTTGTTGTGCGCCATTTCTATTATCCAATCAGATTGGATAAACGAAGCAAGGGAGGAATGGAAGAATGAAGAAGTGTGGGCACTTATTCGAAAGTTACAACAAGATTCTAGTACATTTGATACATTTAGCTGGTAAAATGATTCGTTATGGTACAAAAATCGCTTATACCTCTATAATAATTCGCAACTCAAACAAAATATTCTTATGGAATTGCACACTTCTCCTTTAGGAGGGCACTCAAGATTTTAAAAAATTTACCACAGGGTTAAGAAGGAATTTTTTTGGGATGGCCTTAAATCAAATATTCAAAAGTTTGTGGCGGAATGTTTGGTTTGCCAACAAAATAAAGTCGAAACAATTAAGACCTCGGGTTTATTACAACCTTTATCCATTCCAAGCCAACATTGGGAGGAGGTTTCAATGGATTTTATCACAAGTTTACCCAAGTCTGAGGGAAAGAGTGTCATCATGGTGGTAGTTGACAGACTTACCAAGTATGCACACTTTTGTACATTATCACATCCATTTAGAGCCAGTACAGTTTCTACTACATTTATGGAAACAATTCAAAAGCTACATGGAAACCCAAAGATTATTGTAAGTGAGAGAGATCCCATTTTCACTGGAAATTTTTGGACATAATTATTTTCTTGTCTTGGTACTCAGTTAGCTCATAGCTCATCTTATCATCCTCACTCTGATGGGCAAACTGAGATAGTAAAAAAATGTTTGTAAGGATATCTTCGTTTCTTTGTATCTGACAAACAGACACAATGGGTCAAATGGTTTCCTCTAGCTGAATGGTGGTATAACACTTCCTTCCATACAGCAACAAAAATGACCCCATTTATGGCACTTTATGGATATCAGCCACCATCCATCACATCATATTTAAGAGAAAATTCTAAGGTTCAAGCAGTAGAACATCACATCGAACATCAACAACAAGTCCTCTAACTCTTAAAGGATAACCTCATGTTGGCACAGAATAGAATGAAACAACATGCAGATCAACATCGCAGTGAAAGAAGTTTTGATGTAGGTGACTGGGTATTCCTACGGCTACAACCATATAAACAAATGTCCCTCAAGCAAGCTAATAAGGATAATAAATTATCACAAAGTATTATGGTCCATACAAGGTGTTGCAAAATATTGGTACTATGGCATACAAATTGGAGCTTCTTGCAGCGTCTCGAGTGCACCCAGTTTCCATGTTTCATGTTTAAAGAAGGTTATAGGTGACAAGCTCCCAGTTCAAACAATATTGCCAGAACTTGACTAGGAAGAAAAAATTATATTGGAACCGGAAGCAGTCACAGAAACAAGAACTTGACAGCTACGAAATCGATCAATTTCGGAGTATCTCATCAAGTGGAAGAAATTATCCGCTGAAGATTCCACATGGGAGGATGAGAATTTTATACAGAAGCATCTAGAACTACTCAAGCATTGAAGACGACACTTTTTTGAAGGAGAGGGGCATGTTAGGTCCCTATAATACTAGTGATTACCCCATTACTATTGTAGTTGTATCCCTCATTAATATTGTTGTGCCCTTATTGTCCCCATATTTTTATTACTGTGCCCCATAGAATCCCTCTATTGTTATTTTTGTGACTTTATATTATTATTGTTAGGTCGGCTGGGTTATATTGTGACTCCTTAGACTCCTATATATAAAAAGGAGGTTTTGTCATTTGAATCATCGAAGAATTGTTCATTTGTGTAATGTAAAGGAGGTTGCCCCTCGAAGAGGCTGAATTCTAAGGCGTTGATCTCTCTTTTCTATCTTTTTGTGATCTAGTTTCATAACAATGATAAATGGAGCAGATGCAGCCAGGGAGAAGTGGAGATGCGATTCTGAGAGAAGAAGAGCACGATTATGTAGGCGGGCTCTGGCAAGGGGTTAGAGAAGAGTGGGGAGGGAGTCACGGGGAAAATGCGAGAAGGATCACGGGAGAGGAATGAGTGGAACAGAGAAGCATGGGTGATGGGATAGAAGGGAGATTGGCAGATATTTTTCAGAGATATGGTGATAAATTCATCATGATGGAGAATTTCAATGTGGATTATTGTAGCGACCAAGATCTAATTCTGCTTGAGTACATGCAAGTGGCAATGACAAAGTACTCAATATTATTAATAAATTTGGCAGTCGGTCTGAGTATTGAATTGCTTCTGATCATGGCAGATAATTTTGGGATTCAATGGAGTTGCATAGGAGTCTGCCTATGGATCTGGTGCAAGCTCTATTGGCACAAGTGTCGGCCTCCTTGTTGAGGGATCGAAGAACATGAAAGAAATGGATATCTATCATTTGTGGGGTAAGAAATTGACACCAGTTGATAGTTTGTTGCAGGAGCACGTTACAGGCACTCCGATTGTAAACCATTAGACTGATGATGGTGGCCAAGTCTCCAAGGACCATTGCAGTGTTTATGCCTAGTTTTTGAAGCTGGATGAGCCCTTGGTATAGTGTGAGAGCTTCAGCCCTGTTGTTAGAGAGGGGGCCTAATCCCCATTCATAAGTCATTTTAATATCTCCATTGACATTTTAGATGATTCCACCAGCCCCTGCTGTTCCTGGATTAGATTTGGAGGCCCCATCGAAGAATAGATAGTGGGTGTTACAGTTTTTGAGCCAGATGGAAAGCTCCTCATCTTTCAATCTTATTTTCCAACTATGATTAGAATTGTTACACTGGCTGTTGATGTTACTCCCGCTTTGGTCAATGTTACTTTTATCCAACAAATACCCTATGAAATTCCTTTCTTCAACACAGAGATCAGCGATGTCAATTTTCTTTTGACTTTTGACTGAGATGGTTTCCAATGTAAGGCTCCTTGCCTTGTTACATAATTTCCTTGTGTTGGTTTCTTTGTCTTTGAAGACCATGCGGTTTCTTGCCAACCATATGTTCCATAGGAGAGAATAGGGAAGAGCATCCCAAACTCTTTTGGCAATATTGTTCTTCTTTCATTGCCACGGATAGTTCTTCTTCCAAAGATGCAGAATTTCAACAATGGAGTTATGGGGGCTCCAGGGGAGATGGGTGTTAAGATAGATTTCTTTCCAACAGGCAGTGGCAAAGGGGCAAGCGATGAAGAGGTGCTGGATGGTTTCTTCAGCTGCTTGGCAGTTTGGGCAATGGGATGGACCAATTATGCCTCGTTTTTGCAAATTATTAGATGTGAGAACTTTCCCTTTTAGGAGGACCCAAATGAAGAATTTTATTTTTGGAATGGTCTCTGATTTCCAGACGATTTTCCAATGCGTCCAAATGGGCATGGGGTATTCATTGTTACAGATATGCTGGTGAGTGACTTTGATTGTGTAATTGGAGCCTGAAGGATCCCAACAGAAGCCATTGTTGCCATTTTTTTAATTGGAGCAATGTTATGGAGGTGGGTTTGGAGATTAGCAAAACTTGCTTCGAGGTCTATGGGTATGGCTGGAAAGGTCCATCCTGTCCAAGTCTGAGATTGGGTATCCCACTGAGATATCTGGTCCAAGTAATGAAGCCCTATGCTGTCAAAGAATGAGAGAATCTGATCAGTTCCAAGTTTGCTGCTGATAGGCTGTTGTTCCATTATTTTGTCTACTCTGATTTTGATGTTGGTACCACCCTTGGGGACTTTGGAAATGTTTTGGGTAAGAAAGGGGATTTCTTTCTTGCACAAATTCCAGATTTTAGAGCAAACTCTATTAGGGATATCGTAATCCAAGAGGTGATGTCTTGGAGAGTTTAGATATTTGGCTTCCAACACACTTTTCCACCAAGCAGATTGGCTGCTAATGAATCTCCAAACGATCTTGCCACCAAATGCCAGATTTAGGAGCTTGGGAGATCTAATTCCTAAACCTCCACATTCCTGGGTTTGAATGACCTGCTTCCAGTTTATAAGATTTTACTTCTTTTTTTCATTTCCCCCCCTTGCCAAAGAAAATGATGGAGGACTGCTTCCATTTTGTGATGAAAATTAGCAGGAGCTTGCAGAAGCGTGAATTGGTATAAGGGCAAAGAAGAAAGACCCGTTTTTAGGAGAACTAGGTGGCCTACTGGATTGGGCCAAGAGGAGCCCCATTGCTGCACTTTCCTTTTCATTTTATCTATGATAGTGTCCCATACTTCAGCTTTCAGAGTACCATCACTCACTGGCATGCCTAGATAAGTGAAATGCCCCCAGTCTAATTTGCAAGGGACCTAAAAAGTGTCGGCGATGTTATGAAGGACTTGAGCAGAAGTGTTCCAACCACAGATGCAACTTTTGAGACGGTTGACCACACCTCCTGAGTAGCTCATGTATTCGTCTAAGAGGGCTTTGAAACAACGAGCTATTATATTGAAGGCTCCTCCCATTAACAGTGTATTGTCAGCAAATTGAGAGTGGTTTATGTTTTTAACTCCATTCCCAAACTTAATACCTATGATAAGACCGACACGCCAATTGTAGTCCAAGGCCTTACTAAAGGACTCAACCATCAAGATGAACAGGTAAGGAGAAAGGGGATAGCCTTGTCTTAGCCTTTGAGAGGATTGAAAGGAAGGCCCTAGTCTGCCATTAATGAGAGGAGAGATCCAAGGACCTGAAATGCAAGCTTTGACGAGGTCAAGGAAGGGCGCAGCAAACCCCATTTTCTGTAGAACAGCAAGGAGGAATGAGTGTCTAACTCTGTCGAAGGCATTGGCTAAGTCCAATTTAAGAATGAAACCTTTTTCCTTTCTAGATTGGCTGGAGTGTATAGCTTCTTGGATGAGGAGAATTGAGTTATAAATTTGCCTATTGGCTAAGAAGCCTCCTTGATCCTCAGAGATGAGCGAGGGGAGGGGAGGTTTAAGTCGAGAGGCGAGGATTTTGGTCAGAATTTTGTAAGATGAATTGCAAAGAGAAATGGGTCAAAATTGGGAGAAGGATGAAGGTCGATTCTCTTTAGGAAGGAGGGTAAGATGGGTGGCATTGGTGAAACCTCCAATTTTACCCTTCCATTGAGTCCAATTTATCATTTTGACAAGATATTTTTTTATTATTCCCCAATAAGCTCAGAAGAAGCAAATGGGGAAACCATCTGGGCCAGGAGCTTTGTCTGGTTGGAGCGTCTAGATAGCTCTTCTTATTTATTCTTCTTTGATCTCCTTGATTATGTTTTCATTGATTTCCTTACTGATCTCAGTAGCGAGGTGTTGCAGTAGATCTGAGTAATCTTCCACCTCTTTCGTTTCTGTTAAAAGAGCATTGTAATGATCTGAGGCTGCCTTTCTGATAGCTCCTTGAGTGGTTTGGAGATTGCCTTCAGCATCGATGATGGAGGTAACATTGTTCCTAATTCTCCTGACAGTGGCCTGCTTATGAAAGAAAGCAGAATTTTTGTCTCCTCCTTGCAACCATAGCTACCTTGATTTTATTCTCCACTTTTACTCCTCCGCTCTATTGGTACGATATAGCTGGAAGTAGAGATCGCCTTCGAGTGCTTTGTATTCCTGGGAGAGCCCTTGTTCCTTTGTTATGATGTGAATTTTTTCCAATTTGTTTTTAATCTCAATTTTGTCCTTCTGAGGTTCCATGTAGTAGTTTTTTGCCCATTCCTTCAAGGCGTATTTGGTCCTTTTTAGCTTGTTTTCCCATATGTATCCCAGTGATCCTTCTATGTGCTAACACCATGTGTTTTTGACAATCTCTTTGACAGTAGGAATGCTACTCCACAGTGGGCTGTATTTAAAAGGTATGGGCCCTAAAGGGCAGTGTGCTTCGAGAAAAATATTAGTGGGGTAATGATCAGACCCTGAGTGGGGGAGAACGACGGCATAAGCAGTGGAGTAAGATGAGAGGAGCATGACATTTACCAAAATCCTATCAAGCCTTTCCATGATATTACCTTTGCCCAATCTGCAATTATTCCAAGTGAATCTGCGATTTTTTGGAACAACGTCAACTATATCATGATCCTACATGATGGTCTCCAACTGTGATTTATAGGGGTCATGAGAAAAATAGCCTCCTCTTTTCTCATTGGAGTGGAGTATGAGATTGAGGTCTCCACCGAGAATAATATTGCTGCTTCCTTCTTCATCTATGTTTGTTTTGAGGGAAGTCCAACACTGCTCTTTGTCTCTATAGTGTATTGGTGCATAGATGTTATAGATGACAATCCTTTTGTTATTTGTTAATCTCTCTAGAGCGATTTTGATCCAGTACTGGCTGACTGTATCTGCTATGTGTTTCCAAATGCTATGATTCCAAAGGGTTGCAATTCCCCTAGAGGCACCCCTTGATTTGCTTATGCATCCATTATACTACTTTAGCTGACCAATGATTCCTTTCATTTCTTGGTGTCCTTGTTTTGTTTCTTGTAGCAATAGGATTTCTAGTTTTTCATGTATTATTAGATATTTTAGGGTAACAATTTTGGAGGGGTGCCCTAGTCCCCTGCTACTCCAGGATAGAACTTTTATCATTGAGTGTGAGGGGTACGGAGAGTTGCTCGCCCTCCTTGTTCCTTGTGCATTGCCTCTTTATTATTTTGCCCCAAAATGTAGGTTTCTATGGGGTTCTGCATACCCATGGCAATATCCTTTTGAGCGTTTTCATCTCTCTGTTGCTTTGAAGACTTCCTTCCTAGCCCTTGTTTTTTTTGTGTGTCCATAGTTACAGTGTGCTCTTTAGAAGAACTCCTGGTAGATCTAGAAGAGGGAGGATCGTGGGAAAAGGAGGAGATAAGCAGGGGGGGTGGGTTCAATGGCATCAACTTGGGACATGGAAGGGGGGGTGTCTTCACGGGGGGAAATGGCGGAAAAAGGATTGGATGAAGTAGGGGGAGGGAGTGGATGGGCAAGGGGGGGGGTGGAAGAGTTTAGGAGAGATGAGGTGGAGGGGATAGTTGTATTAGTCTTGGGAGGGGTAGCTTCAGGGTTTGCCTTGGGGTTGGGGGCAGTCTTCTTTTTCTTAACCGTTCCCATTGCTCATATTGTGAAACATTTTCAACATCAACTAATTTAGAGCAGCGATTGGAAAAATGGCCATATTCGTGACATACCTTGCATTTGAACGGGATATGCTCGTAGTCCAATTGTTGGATGTGTGTCCAGTCATCCACTTTGAGTTTGATGGCCTCAAGGAGCCTTTGACGAGATCAACTTCAACACATATGAAGGCGTAGGCTTGCATGTTATCTTTTGGCTCACTATGATCAATAAATCTTCCAACAACATTCCCAATGGATTGAACCGAATTGTCTCCCCAACAGTGGAGAGGAAGGTGAGGGAGCCGAACCCAGACCAGGACTGCACTAGGGACATCCAATTCGGGGTCAAAATCTAGAGTCCATTTGTTGAGGTATAAGCCTCTGTAGTCCATGAAATATGGTCTGTTTCTAAAGAGATCCTTGTCTTCTCTTGATTCAAAATGGAAGGTGAAGTACCCTTTCCCACAGAAGCGGATGGAGATTTTGCCTTGTGTTTTATCAGACCAGTTTTGTTCGACCCACCTTTGCACTATCTTCGGAGAGGGCCAGAGACCATTGAATTGTCCGATGAGACCTTGTTCTGCTAATGAAAGAGCTGCCATGTGAGGAAGAGCTGGAGGAAGGATCACCTCTTGTAGAACATGTAGTTTCTTCACAAACTTAGAGATTGCTGGCCGAGGGCGCTGTGGGGGTAAGGGTTTGACAAGGGCAGAGAAGGCCTATTGGGTGGCAACCGTCTCCGGGGTTGCATTTGGAGGGGCCATGGATAAGGGCCGAGGCTGAAAGAGCAGGTTCAACAGTAGCATGACCTAGTAGAGCGTTTGCGGAGTGCAAAAAAAAGAATTTTCCAATTCCCTTTATCCTTTTATTAATATTTAAAATTTCCAATAATCAATTTTAAGTATGGAAAGAAAATTGAAAAAAAATCAAAGTTTTTTTTATTGTTATGGTGTTATAATGTAAAATTATAATTACCTTGAAATTGTTATTATTAGTCTCTACCAAGGCAAGACGCTAGCGATGAATTTTTTTGTTGACCACTATTAGTTTCGTATTGACTAATACAACTTATAATGTTTAACTTTGAAAAACAAATATTTATTTTTCAATATTATTGAAAAAATATTTTTCAAACATTTGATTAGACCATAAACTTGAAGGTCTTATTTTAGCCTTTGCGCTATGTGGATAACTGCCTCAAATTTTTCTGCCATGATTTTTTGATGCAATTGAAATATTTATGCCATCATTCTCATATATTTGTGGAGTGATTTTTCATTGTTAAGATTCATCGGAAAACCAACCAAAATTAAAATCTTTGAAAATTTAAGAATAAGAACAAGATGTAACTAAATATACTTACCAAAAGTTACAACACACCATTATTTATGTGTTGTTTAGCAATTTAATAAGTAGGAGTAAAAATGTAAATGTACAGACTTACTAGTGGTTACTACCCACCAAAATTTATGCAACTCCTTGCCCCTTAGTTGGCAATTAATTTTTCTATTTCATATATCAATTTGCAATTTTTATGAAAGCATAATTTTGACTTAAGTGACATATGATGCATATAGACATCCCATAACTGACCTAACTACATGGGAATAACTGTACGTTAGACTACAGTTGTTTTTAGATTTGAATTTATATGCTTGTTGAATTGAAGGTTTTCTCATTGCAAAAATTGTTGTCATCTTAAATACTACTGCTCAAGGGTAGAGCACATATAGAGAGTGGAACATTATATTCTTTTTTTTCGAGATTATATGAAGAAATACAAATATATAGCTTACATTCGCAGTCTTGATATGGAAAGTGGAACATTAGATTTTATTTTGCCAGATTGTATGAAGAATTACAAATATATAGTTTACATTCACAGTCTTGGTATTATTTATCTTAAATATAACTCAACTTCTAAGTTATTCAATGATGAAATCTGTGATTGCATCAATAGATATCCAAATACACTTGGAATAAGGAAGGAGGAGTAGGTGTTGGAATCCCATTATCAATGTTGTACACGAGAAAGGAGGTGCTTTCTTATGTCAAACTTGGCATACGGGAAGGACTTCCCATATGGTAAGGACATATGCATTGCTATTTGTAAATTCCTTCCATGCAGATTGTGTATATCAGATTCAGATTTAGATTATGTATTTGTAAATTCCTTTTAGATTGGTAATATGTAGTGGATTAAAATTATTTTGTATTAAAAAAAAAAATTGTTAGTCTGGAATATGTAGTGGATTAAAATTATTTTATATTAAAATATATATATATATATTTGTTAGTATGGAAACTATTTAATTATTTGTGCTGCCAGGCGGGTATTACACAATCGGTATGAGTTGACTTTGTATTAAGTAAGTCAAATGTTTCAAATATTTTTGAAGCAACCAAGGTAAAACTAGTTATTTTTTATATTTTTTGCGAATTTTTTAATTCACATTTCTCTTTAGTGTTATTGGCTATTCATATGTATATGTTATTCGAAAATACATTTATTGACACAACCTCTGAGTACGTGAGTGCTAATCTCATCATGTCATGTATGACCTATCCTATCCCATATTATGACCTATCTTATCCCATGGAGTAGTCTAACTAGGTCGAGGAATTTCCCAGGTTCTGTTCCTGCCCGCAAAAACTTTTGGCTCCGACAATCGACAATTCTGCCACCCTTCGACATTAATAATTCCGTATTCACTGACAGATTCGGGTGGTGAGTTGATTCCTGCAGATTCTTTGTCACATCTCGCCGCTCTGATGCGTTGTCCGAGTTAATGGAGGGAGGGAGTTGGTGCGTGGTATTTGAATTCGGGCAAAACTGCACGTAGAGGAATTTTCAACATCAAGCTTGAGCTCACCAACTCTACGAATTGCTCTGCATCTCACCAAGCTCCTCTAGAGAAATTGTCCGCAGATATTTCTTATTCTAGGCGACAGCAAGGCTTTACAGGTTTGAGAGCCCATGATTCCACTGCACCCACATTAATGTCAGCATCTCCTATTTTGTTGTCACCACGTCTCCTCTCTCTTCACTTCTCTGCACCTCTGGTTTCTGCACCGTCTTGGTTTGTACTTGTAGATTGTAGTCGTTGGAGAAGGCAAGTTTACCTGAGAACAAACCATTGTCAAAGCCTCACATTGAGCCAGGTTCACCTTTCCCTACAACAGTTTATATATTTAAAAATCAAAATGTTTGCTAAACATTAAAATTTTAATAAAGTTAGAATAATGGAGTAGAAAATGATTTTAAAAATAGAATGATCAATAACAGTATTGTCAATATCGTGGATTCATCCATTAGCAGATGAGGCTGCCAATACTAGGCTTGCACTCCTCTGTTTTCCTCCTAATTGACTACAATAACATTATTTTCAATATCGTGGATTCATCCATTAGCAAATGAGGTTGCCAATAATAGGCTTGCACTCCTCTATTTTCCTCCTAATTGACTACAATAACAATATTGTCAATATCGTGGATTCATCCATTAGCAGATGAGGTTGCCAATACTAGGCTTGCACTCCTCTGTTTTCCTCCTAATTGACTACAATATGCTATGCACTCCTCTTTATCTGTCTCACTTCCAAATGAGGCCAAAGCCCCCTCTATCTCCTCCTCACAGCAATATAAGACAAATTTATCTCTCTCTTTCAAAAACAAATTTATCTCCCTATCATTATGGCATGCCAATATTATGTGAAGACGCAACTATTATTGTATGAATGCATGATTTCTATTGCTATTGGTTGAAAGCCCTAAATTGAATTGAAACCCTAGGACACAAAATTACCCTAGGATATTACACCAAAGTCATCCTGTTAAACAATCTATCATTTAAATACAACAATGTTATTTTTACTCTAAGCTACTTTCCTTCTCAACGTCTAGAAGATATGGTTGTTCTACTCTTAGCTGAAGAAAAGAGAACTATTGTAGGATATGCAGTGATACTAAATGTGAGATGGATTTATACTAAAGAAACAATCATAAAAGATCAACTAAAGGCAAGAGGGAGATAGAATGTTAATACTGTAGAAAAATGGGTCATATAACAATTAATTATAAAATTTGTTCCAATGATCTTCTCAAAGGGAAGCTTAAAAAATCCTTAAAAATTACCCTGAATTGAAGGTGTTGGGAGCTTGCCCATTTGTAGAATGCTTTGTGCAAGCATGAACATAGGTTGTGCAGCTTCTCCTCTCTCTTCATTGAGAGTTAAAACTAAGGATAAATTCTTAGCTTTTACAAGATTGTTTAAGTTGTCTTAGCCTTCACAGAACATCTTTAACAATGCTCAGCTAAGGCACTTAGGTCACTTTAAATTAGTTGGACTGATTGGTAGTCTTAGCTACCAAACCTTAATCCAAGCATCAAGCTCCAATTCATGGACTGAACCATTGTGGACAATTCAGTTGATTAAGTGGCCTTCTTAGCAATCTTCCTTGAGTCTTGCAATTCTATTGGAAAGGAGATTACCTTTCATGGGGTGAGAATATTGTAAAAAGGAATGGCTAACTGATGTATGTTGAAGACATTCCATCTTCAACAGTTTCCTTGAAGATGGTAGAATGCATGATTGGCATGCATCTATCCTTGAGTATGAGTAATTTTGATGGAGATTAGTAATAGCTCAAATGCTAGGTATTAATCTTGTTCAATAATTAGATTTACACTTGTGTAAAATTGATGCACAATGAAATGTGTTTGGCATGGATAGTATGAGCTTTGTATTGCTCTTGCCCTTTCATCAACGAAGTCTTGTTGTTGAGTTGTCGGCAATTACACTACAGCAAATGTCCTTGAGGTTTGCACTTGTTGATAGTGGAAATACATTGCTTGCATGGAGGGTGAATGCCTTGTGAATTGTATGGTGAAATCCTTGTGTTTGATGCTTGTTTAGCCTTGCACCCATATTATTCAATTAACTAAGTATAGGTTGCTTATTAATGAATTCATAATGAAATGTTGCATAAAGAATACTGGTGAGACCAATCTATGAAGTGTTTGAAGAAATTGGAGTAGAGTATTGGTGGCCTTTTGTCTTAGCAAGTTAACTAAATAAAATAAAATCCTTTTATTTTTATTTTTTTTTAAAGGAGGGATGGTTTTATAACTCCAACCAAATCAGTTTTCTAATTGTATGCACAGGTTGTGTGTGTGTGAAACTTGGAGTGAGAGCATACTCTTGGAGCAACCAGTACGCAGAGCATAGAGAGACTTCTTGCAGCCATATTTGTGCTAGGATTTAGGAGGTTTTTCCTAAATCATAGGAGCCTATTCCAACGCTAGGAAATAGGAAGAAACAGGCTGCAAGCATGTACCTATATGCAGATAAAATTGTTACTTTCTTTTAAGGGTTACTGAATTGGGCTACCTTTCTGCAAATATAGACTGGTTCAAATGGACACCACACATGTGTGCTAGAGGTGAGCTCTCAATAAATTATGAGAAGCCATCAAAATGAAAATCAAGAACAAAATACACTCCACTAAAATCCCAGGAATCATAGAACTTGAATGTGTCTCTAAAAATGGGTACATCTAAAACTTAGATGGTATTCATGCTCTTGCTATGACTGCAAAATAATTTGCAAGAAAAAAAATATGTTCCCATGCCAATAACATCCATGCACTAAAAATCATATTAATAGTCTCTCGTCATATCAGTGGAGAATGTCTCTAGGAAAGGTACAACAGTCATAATATGCCACCTGAACACCTGAACTCATTAGTCTAGAATTTCAGTAAGACAAAACTTTAGCTAAAATTGTAGGACAACCTAGTAGGAGGAATCAGTTGTCTCTATTTAGCCAATCAGGGCAAGGTGAAAGTTCTTTCTCTAGGCTTAGCATTTCTAAGGGATCAAACTACTAGTAGGAAATATGGCATTGTAACAACGATAGGGATACTTATATCTAACAATATCAAAAGCATTCAATTTGATTCTCATACTCCAATAAAATTTGTCAGTCAGTCTTACATTGAATTTGTGAAAAAAATTATCTGCTTTTTTCAATTATATATCACTGAAAAACATGCTGAGAATTAAGAAATAAATAACTATCTACTTGTTTAACATGAATTTATTGTTATCTTATTTTCCAGGTTTTTGAAGTGTAAAAATGGTGCAAAAGTGGCGTTTATGCATTGAAGTGTCCTTCTTTCCAAATCCAAGTTGAGCAGATGTTAAATTTGTCCTTTACAATATGGAAACAAATCATTTATTTCATGGAATGAGAGAAGTGCCTAGAATGATGACAAACAATGAGGCATATTACATTGCCTTGTTGAAGGGCTAAAAGAGGCAAAATAACATGATGTCAATGATATTGAAGTCTTCACCAACTTGGAGCTGATATGTAATCAGATGAAAGGCATCTATTAGGTTCAGAAGGACAATTTAAAACTCCTTTATAAGGAAGCAATAAATTGGAGTTGTCAATTTCAATATTTTACCATCAATCACTCTGCAGACATTGAAAAGATGTCCAGTGATATAATGTCTAGAGCATTTTTAAGCACATATGTAGATGTCAAATATGACATAGGATCACCATCCACTGCAACAGAAATCATTGATCACCATCAATATAGATCCCTAGTATGTGAATGGGTTGTTGTTATCATTTTTCTTGGGTCTATCATAGCATGGTTCTTTCACTAAAGAAGAACCTGTTAATGTTTTATTTTTCCCCAACATGCAACGATTACAGTTTTTTGTATGGGAGACAAATTTATGGACAAATGTAATATATTCCATGTATATGGAGAAATGTATTTTGAGAAAAGTAATTGGTTCATGGTTTTGTGATTATCATTAATACATTATGGTGTTGTCTAATTGACTTTTATCTTTTACATTTTTGGCTGAAATCTTGCGATTTTTTTTTAAAGTCAAATCATTATTTGATTTGTATTTGTCTCAAAATATACAACTACTGTTGCTAGATTTCTCCCTACAGATCCATGGAAATTTGTAAATCTATTAATATTTGAAAAATAGTTAACAACATCTAACATCCAGAAATGAGGCTTGATATATCAGAGATTGTTAAAATTCTAAAAGGAGAGATGGATGCTCCAGGTCTGCCACTAGAATTCTCACCTTCTCCTCCTTGCAGAGTCTTCAGTAAATCTAGGCAAAAACTAAATGCAGATGTTGCAGCTTTGATTGATTTTCCATAGTTTCTCAGTTCTCTATTTTCTATTCTGCAATTTATTTTCGAGTTGGTTACATGAATTCAATACATTTATAGGTTACATGGGTAACTACCTCTTGGGACTTATTGACTCCCTCAAGGGCAGTGACAAAATTTTAAATTCTCATTTTTCCTTTTCAAATGTGATAAAGAAAGTAATTACAAATTTTCAAAACGTAAGGCTAACAATTGTTATAAGATAATTGGGTCTTTCACTTGGACTCCCATGATCTCATGGAGGTATGCTGCCTAGATTTGGAAATGTTCTGATATCATCTTGATTCTATTGGGTAACAATCATTCCATAGTGATATGATAGTCTGTTGTAATTTGGGAAGAGTATGCACTTCTTTCCTCAATGAGACCATGAATGAATTCAAAACTATTTGTTGTTTGGAGAGTTCTACAATATGCTACTTTAGGGTGTCTTTGGTGGGCTTATTAGTGAAGACATTGAAAGGAATTTCCCTAGCATTCAACATCTCATCTAGTTCTCTTTCAACTTCCTCATCTGATATCATATCTCCCTATGCTCCAATGGAGGAAAATATATTCATTCTAGTCAACCTTTTAGCTAAGGAGTAGTTCTGGTGGTACTGGGCCACTGATTTGGAGATATCCTTTTCCAATTTCCTTTGAATTTTTAAGGCTTTGTTAACAACAACATAGTCATAAACTAGTTCTTCCTCACTTATTCTAGGTTACACTTTCTGTGGTGCATTAGGATAATATTTGGGCCATTATGCCAATTAATTTATAATGTTCAACATTCCTTTGAGTTGAATACCCTTTTCTTTGGTTGATTCCTAGATTTTTGTCTTACTGAAATTCTAGACTAATGAGTTCAAGTGTTCAGGTGACATATTATGACTGTTGTACCTTTCCTAGAGACATTCTCCACTGATCTGAAGGGTGGCTATTAATATGTTTTTTAGTGCATGGATGTTGTTGGCAGGGGAACATATTTTTCATCTTGCAAATTATTTTGCAGTCACAGCAAGAGCCTAAATACCATCTAAGTTTTAGATGTACCCTAAATCATTTTGATGTCTTCTCATAATTTATTGAGAGCTCACCTCTAGCACACATGTCTGGTGTCCATTTGAACCAGTCTATATTTGCAGAAAGGTAGCCCAATTTAGTAACCCTTAAAAGAAAGTAACAAGTTTCTCTGCATATACCTACTTTCCTGCATCCCGTTTCTTCCTATTTCCTAGCACTGGAATAGGCTCCTATGATTTAGGAAAAACCTCCTAAATCCTAACACAAATTTGGCTGCAAGAAGTCTTTCTATACTCTGCGTACTTGCTACTCCAAGAGTATGCTCTCACTGCAAGGCTCACACACACAACTTGTCATACAATTAGAAAACTAATTTAGTTGTAGTTATAAAACCGTCCCCCCTTTTAAAAAAAAATAAAATAAAAGGATTTTATTTTATTTAGTTAACTTGCTAAGACAAAAGGCCACCAATACTCTGCTCCAATTTCTTCAAGCACTTCATAGATTGGTCTCACCATTATTCTTTATGCAACATTTCATTATGAATTCATTACTAGGCAACCTATACTTAGTTAAAGGAATAATATTGGTGCAAGGCTAAACAAGCATCAAACACAAGGATTTCATCATACGGTAACCAGGACTTCCCAGGAGGTCACCCGATGCAATGAGTGCTAAGTGAACTATTCAAAAATCATGAGAAATTAGTCAGTTACGACTACCTCTCATGGAAATGGTCATACGTTTGAATGACTTACTTAACGCGGTTCAATCCCAAAAATGATATCTAATACTATTATTGTAGTCAATTAGGAGGAAAATAGAGGAGTGCAAGCCTAGTATTGGAAGCCTCATCTGCTAATGGATGAATCCACGATATTGACAATACTGTTATTGATCATTCTATTTTTAAAATCATTTTCTACTCCATTATTCTAACTTTATTAAACTTTTAATGTTTAGCAAAGATTTTGATTTTTAAATCTATGAACTGTGAACCCGACTCAATGTGAGGCTTTGACAATGGTTTGTTCTCAGGTAAACTTGCCTTCTCCAACGACTACAATCTACAAGTACAAACCAAGACGGTGCAGAAACCAGAGGCGCAGAGAAGTGAAGAGAGCAGAGATGTGGTAACAACAAAATAGGATATCCTGACGTTAATGTGGGTGCAATGGAATCATGGGCTCTCAAACCTGTAAATGCCTTGTTTTCGCCTAGAATAAGAAATATATGCTGACGGTTTCGCTAAAGGAGCTTGGTGAGATGCAGAGCAATCTGCAGAGTTGGTGAGCTCGAGCTTGGTGTTGTCAAGAGTTCTGCGTGCAGTGTTTCCCGAATTCGAATACCACGCACCACTTCCCTCCCTCCATTAACTCAGACATCACATCGTAGCAGCGAGATGTGACAAAGAATCTATAGGAATCAACTCACCACCCAAATCTTTGGCGATTCCTATTTCCACCACAGTTTTTTAATTAATGCCCCCTGACATGCGGGGGCGATAGGGAAATATAAGGCTCGCCGTTTATTCCTGCTACTTTTATTCCTAAACGGCGAGCCTTATATTTCCCTATCGCCCCCGCATGTCAGGGGGCATTAATTAAAAAACTGTGGTGGAAATAGGAATCGCCCAAATCTTTTAGTGAATACATAATCATTAATGGTGAAGGGCGGTGGAATTGTTGATTTCTGAAGCCTGAAGTTCTTTCGGGTGGGAACCGAATCCAGGCAATTCCTCCGCCTAGTTAGACTACTCCAAAAAAAAATGTAATGACACTTAAATTAATGCGACTGGTTCTATTGCATCTTGTGATAGTTGTCATATTCAAAAACTAAATACCAAGATATGCCTAGGTTGCAAGCTCCGTACTAAATGCTCCGACGTATACCAATGAAGGTTTGGTTAAACATACGAATAAGTGGTGCATAGACTATATTTCTTCCACCTTTAATAAATCACTATTCATTTTAAATGCTTCATGCTATTTAAATGATATATGTTACAATTTATGTATCTTTGTTGTGTGATTACCCTTTTTATATCATTACCTGGTCCAAATATATATTTTTTGAAAATATATTTGATATAACATGTAGATTCTATGTAGTGTATACATAATATTTAAATAATATAACTTTAAATTATTTTTTAAGTGTATATTATAATTATTAAAATATATACTTAAAATAAAATTATTTATTTATTTATTTTTATTTTTTTCCTCACAGGGTTTTTTTAGGCAAATCTCATAGTCATGATAAACACTATTACATTAAAAAATTAAAATTAAAATAATTAATTGAAGTGCACCAATTTGGTTTGCTTTCCATGTAAGCAATGTTCGTAGAAGTGAGGTGTTATTTGCAACTTTTTCATGGACTGATATTGGAGAAATGAGTGAAACTTTGAAAATGGAATGAGGTGTTATGAGAAGGTTTGCTTGCCATGTAATCAATGTTCGTAGAATTGAGGTGTTATTTGCAACTTTTCCATGGACCGATATTGGAGAAATGAGTGAAACTTTCAAAATGGAATGAGGTGTTATGAGAAGTGTTTAAAATGAAAAAAACTAAAAATAATAACACTTAAATATTATATATATCATCAAACAAATTTATTTTATATTATATATTTGAAATATTTATATAAAATTGAATTTATGTTATTAATATGTCAATAATTAAGTTATTTAATTAAAAAAAAAAAGTGAAATATCAACAATTAAAAATGTCTATTGTAAAGCAATTTCTGATATCTCAAATTCTATATTTGAATTTATAATTTAAAAGATAAAAACTTAAAAGTAAATTTATATTAATTCATATTTTCAATTAATTATATATTATTATAAAATGAAATGATTATATATATATATATATATATATATATATATATATATATATATATATATATATATATATATATATCTCATAATTTTGTATATTCCATATAAGGAACATATGTATATTGTCGATGTGGTAAACATCTATTATGTTACTTGTAAGAGAATTCTATACCTCTCAACCATGTGGGATATGCCCAATTGTACACACACACACACACACATATATCTCTTTTCCATTGAAATTGTAAAGTGCTTTTCACTTTTCTATACAATTGAAGAATATATATATATATATATATCGCTTGAGATATATTTTCCATTCAAATTGTAAAGTGTCTTTCATTTTTTTAAGAATGATTTTTAAAAAATGTATTAAAAATGTTAGAAATTGTAGCAAGAAAGGTTCAATTTGACTTGTGCCTTAGTCAAATTGAGTAATTCGATTTTCCACATCAACGAGATGACTTGGATTGCAGTTAGCTAGAGTGACATGGCCTTGTCTACTAGTTAAGTCAGTAAATTCGAGTTATAGGCTTGGAGTAGAGTTGTGCATGTAGTGATTGCTAAAATTTAGCAATCTAGTTCAGTTATTTTTAGTTGAACTTAGTTAACTGAGCTCAAGTAATTAATTGAGTCAATTGAAGGCTAGTTGAGTAGTATAACTGTTATTAACTCACTGATCTCTTAGTTAAACTAATCAATCAGCTAAAATTAGCCTAGACATGCATGAAATTCAAATTGCCTAGATGGAGTGGAGGAAGAGGCATATTGTAATCGTCAATTATATACTAGTTGAGTGTACAAGCTTGGCAATTAAGCAGGTGATCAAATCCTTGGTAATTGTGAAAGGAAATAGGGAATTACCTTATTATTTAGGAGCTCAATTTCTTCATAATTGCGCATGGAAATAGGAGGAAGTTGGAGGCTTGAATTGGTTAAGTGTTGGTCAAAGAAGGAAAACGCAATAGAAACCATTCCATAGATCTTCTCCTTCAAGATTTCGATTTGCATATTCATTGAAGCAATTTTCTTCCATGTGGGAAAATGTCTTTCAACGGATTGATATTAGAGTATTCCCTGGAGTGAAGCTCAAATTTCATATCTTGGAAGGAAAATATGGAAGCTGTATTCAATTACAATGGAGTTTATATTGGAGCGTTGGAGTACACCAAAACTAACACTCAAAAACCAACATTATCAGATGCACAATAGTTAGCCCAGTGGAAGAAGGATACTGCAAAATCCTGGAGGGTGTTAGAGACTACATAGTCTCAAATTTACATGGCAATGAAACTCCATTTTCTATGTGGAAGTCCCTCACTGGGTTATTCGAAAATAACAATGATGCCACGAAATTGGAATTGAGGGACAAGCTCAGAAACATCTAATTGCAGAAAAATGAAACCATTCCTCATTACCTCTCTAGATTCACTCAGGTTCGATATGAACTTGGAGGAGTAGGAGAAAAATTTTCCTAATTCAAACTTGTGAGCGTAGCTCTCCTAGACCTTCGAAAATTTGGGCACAATTACTAGGTCTCTATAAATGGAAGGGACAAATTGCCAAATTTGGAGAGACTTTGGTCTGATTTGGTGCAGGAAGAAATTCAAAGGAACACCAGAGATGGAGTAACATCCAAAGCTAAGGAGGAAGAGAAATTTTCCTTAATTGGGAAGGGAAAGAAATCTAAGGGAAAGAAGGCCCAAAGCAAGCCAGAGTCCAACCAAAACAATTGCAAGAAGGACTTAAGCAAGATAAAATGTTTTCATTGCCATGAATATGGTAATTATGTAACAAAGTGTCCAAACAAGAATTCTAATAAGAAGCCTTCAGGAGGAGTAGGAGGTGAAGTACTTGACTCACAATTCGAATTAGACTTCACACTAATTCCATGCATGGACAACACTGTAATGGATAATGTGTGGTACCTAGATTCAAGTGCCTCATTCCATATGATAGGATGTAAAGAATTCTTCAATAGCCTAGAGGAGAAGGATCTCTAGATGCACATAGAACTTGGGGATGATGAGAGGTACATTACCAAAGGAATTGGAACTGTAACCTTTAAGAGGGAGTCAAACTTCCATCTTCATCTGAAATATGTTATGTATGTACTCTCTGAGAATCCAGTATTTCATGACAGGTCCAAGCACATTGATATCAGGTACCAACACTTGTGGGATTGTGTGCAAAGGAGAATTATGATGTTACAATATATTCCAACTAAGGATAAAGATGCAGATATCTTGAGAAATGAATTATCGAGAGGCAAATTAACTTGTGCCTTAGTCAAATTGAGTAATTCTATTTTCCACATCAGCATGCTGACTTGGATTGCAGTTAGCTAGAGTGACATGGCCTTGTATACTAGTTAACTCGGTAAAATCGAGTTATAAGGTTGGAGTAGAGTTGTTCAAGTAGTGATTACTAAAATTTAGCAATCTAGTTCAGTTATTTTCAGTTGAACTAAGTTAATTGATCTCAAGTAATTAGACTGACACCATAAAAGAGTAAATTTAAAAACGATTTTCACATCGGAAAGAGGGCTCAGACAGGGCTGCCCTCTATCCCCTCTCCTATTCCTTCTAGTCATGGAAGGACTAAGCAGACTTATCATTGCTTCTAGGGATAGGAATCAGATAACTGGCATTAATATCTTGGATAATTTTTTCCTCTCGCATGTATTGTTTGTGGATGATATTCTCATATTCCTAAATGGAGGCATAGGAGATGTCACTGCTCTCCACAATATTTTTCTTCTATTTCAGCAGGCTACGGGGATGATGGTAAACGATAGTAAATCCACTATCACGTCGGTTGGTTGCTCTCGACATGAAGCTGCTTATGCCACACAGCGCTTTCCCTTTACCTCATCTACCCTCGCTGACGGTATCAAGTATCTGGGGTACAGATTAAAACCACTCGGCTACAAAATTGCAGACTGGACATGGCTTATTGCCAAGGTGGAGAAAAGACTTCAGGTTTGGTATCACAAATACCTCTCTCGAGCGGGTCGGCTGATTCTCATCAAAGCTGTCATTGAAGATACGCCTGTCTACTGGATGACTCTAGCCTGGATACCCCGTGGCGTACTAAGCAGAATTCAGAGTATATGTTCCAGATTTCTATGGAATGGACATCACTCTGGGAAGATTTTTGCATGGGTGAAATGGGATACCATTGCTAGGCCAAATGTTGGGGAGGCTGGGGCATTAAGAGGCTTGATCTCTTTGCTAAAGCATTAGCAGCAAAACTCGGGTGGCAGCTACTGACCTCTGACAGCCTTTGGTCCCGTGTAGCTCAAGCAAAATACATCAGACCAGCACATCTCATGGACTGGTTCCGCCAGCAACATGAGCCTGGGCATAATATATCCAACATATGGAAGGCAGTTTTGCGCTCCCTTCCTCTTTTGAGGGACGGTATTACCTGGCGCATCAAGAATGGGCAAAATGTTAAAATCGGGATGGACCCATGGGTAGGGTGTGGAAACATGCACAGACTTTCGGAAGGCCTTATCAGATATCTGCATAACAGAGGCATCACACATATAAACCAAATTGGAGACAGCGATAACTCCACTTTCCTACAACAGGCTTGGATTTCATCCGAGACCCTGGAAATTCCTGAACAATGGCAGATTGAATGGCGTTACTTTACTGATGCGCTCACCCAGGCACATATCAGACTGAATGAAGGATCGTATGAGCTTATCTGGGCCATTTCTAAGCATGGTTTGTACTCTCCTAAAATGGGGTACCTGAAATTAATGGAACCACATAAGCCCCCGAATATTCTCCCACTCTGGAAAAATATATGGAAGCTTCAAGCTGCCCCTCGCTATCGATTGTTAATGTGGAACATCATTTTTGACAAGATTCCCATCGGGAAAAATCTCTTGAAAAGATCTTTCCACGGACCTTTCAGATGCCATCTCTATTGTAACGATGAGGAGAGCACGGATCATCTTTTCCTACACTGTTCAGTTACTAAAGACTTCTGGCACAGCATATCATCATATTGTACCTCCCTTAAAGCATGGCAAGGGTCGAACATTTTGGAAGCTTGGAGCTTTTGGACACGAGAACACTCAGGGAAACCCATCAACTTGCCGCTCTTGGTATGCTGGGCTCTCTGGATAGCTCGGAACCAAATTATTTTCAACAATAAGGCTCCCCACTGGCCTTCTATTCTGAGTCATACAATTGTTGACTATAATCTGCTTCCTGAGACAGACTGCATCCCCCCAGCCCGCACTATTAATCCCATTACCATTGATAAGTCAAAGCCCTGGGCCTACTTTGATGGATCCGCACAAGAAGAGGGCTGTGGCGGTGGAGCAGTTTTATATATCAATGAGACGCATTGCTATAAGATCCAGATCAAACTTGAAAATGGCACCAACAATTTTGCTGAATTAAGCACAACAAAACACATCATTCATTTTGCACACCAAAAACATTGCAGACACCTACAATTATTTGGAGACTCACAGATTGTTTGCAATTGGCTGAATTCTGCATCTCATTGTTATGCTTTCTCTTTGAGACATATTCTTGACGAAGCCAAAAGACTGATATCATCTTTTGAATCTTTTGTATGTCGCCATATTTACAGGGAACAGAATACAGAAGCGGACCAACTTTCCAAAGAAGCAACGCACAGCCATCTAGATCAATGGCTGATCCAGGAGAAGATTGATGGAACTTTCCATCAATACTATCACAGGCCTTTTGTGGACCTTAATAGAAATGGGTCCCAGACCCGCATATAAACAGTCACAGCCATATTAGACAATTTTGATACACGTACTTATAATGTATAGTTTTATTTTTAGTAACTGTCTATTATAGTGCTCTCAGTGCAGAGCAAGATTTTGATATAAAAACTGTTGGTTCTTATATACAGCCAAAGCTTCAAGACTCCCTGCGTGGAGATCCAGATCATTCAGGAATTTTTTGTATCCAGACTGGCCATTGGCCACAAATGAATATGCGACCAGCATCTACAAAATGTAATTTCTCTTTATTAATAGAAATTACGACTTTTTCCTTAAGGGAAAAAAAAAAAAAAAAAAAACTGATCTCAAGTAATTAATTGAGTCAGTTGAAGGTTAGTTGAGTAGTAGAATTGGTGTTAACTCATTGATCTCTCAGTTAAACTAGTCAATCAACTAAAATTAGCCTAGACATGCATGGAATTCGAATTGCCTCATTGGAGTGGAGGAAAAGGAAATTTGTAATCATCAATTGTATACTAGTTGAGTGTACATGCTTGCAATTTAAGAAGGTGATCAAGTCCTTGTAAATTGTTCAAGGAAATAGGGAATTCTCCTAATATTTAGGAGCTCAATTTCTCAGGAATTGCGCAAGAAAATAGGAGGAAGTTGGAGGCTTGAATTGGCTGAGTGTTGGCAAGAGTAGGATAGTCAGCAGGAGAACAAGTTTACAGTGTAGGGTGTTCTTTAGAGTTGAAGCAAGGCATTATAATAGTTTCTCATTCTCATATGATTAATGAAAAGAAGCAGAGGGTTCTTTTCCCAGTTGGGTTCCCCTATAAATCATTGTGTTCTTGTGATTCTGATGGTTGCATGTGTTTCTAAAATGTGATTTTCTTTCCCCATAACTATAGAGGAAATTTGTAATCTCTTGTTTTTAGTTTGAATTCATTAGTAGTAGCAACTTTCTATTAATTTCTACAAAAATAATTATAATTATATTGTATTTTTATTAAATGTCTCAACATATTTTAATGTATTGATGGTAATTTTAATTTAATGTTGTCTCAATAATCTTTAAAATATTAATGATGTTTTTTCCAACACTTTAAGATAGTCATAATGGTTTTGTTACCACATATTTTTCTAGCATATAGCTTGTATTATTTTTACACCGAAGGCATCTCTCTATGGGGTTGAGCTAAACATGCATTTTTCATCCTAGCAAATAGGATCCATCCATTTTCGTATCACCCCATAAAACCATTTTTTTACCACGCAACGCTCTAAACAATGCAATACATCAACCTCAATACTAACACCTATAATTTGATCAACAAAAAACTTCCCAAGAATGCCTGAAGAAGGAAGTTGAGAAGCAGTCTCACACACCAAATCTAAAGAGATGGATTATGATTTAAATCCACACTCACTCCTATAATCCTCACAACACAATTCTCTTATACTCTTACGAAATATCCCGAAAAGCAGCATTGAGGCCCTCCAAATGCCATCAAAACCCCAAACCTCTAAGCATATCTAATAGCCATATATGCTTTGATCTCCCTACATAGATCACTATGAACTAAAGTACCTGTGGGCCTAGAGTAAGCTATAGTAGACCAGGAGTTACAAGTGAATGAGGTTTCTACAACAATTTGATTTAGTGATTAAGTAAAAGATGGGCAACACAAACGAGTTAGCTGACATGCTTTCAAGGCCACCCACATGAAAGATCACAACTTCGAGGGCTCTTATGCACATGGAGAAATTCACCCATGATGCATATAGAGAGGCATACTCATAGGATACAAACTTCAAGGAGGTGTTTCAATAGTTGTAGAGTCAAATTCATGTGTAGAATGGTGACATCATCATTGGCTACCATCTCAAGGATGGGTTACTCTACAGGGCGCATGCTAGATAAGCTATGTTTTCCTAAAGGTGAATGATTGCAGCTCATTAGAGAGGTTCACACCTCCAAGGTTGTAGGTAACATTGGTGTAGGGAATACCGTGGACAACTTGCAGAGGTATGTGTATTTTCCCAAGATGTAAGAATAGGTAGCTAGGTTCATAATAGGATGCATGCTTTGTTGTACCAACAAGCCTAACAACAAGAAAAAAAAGTTCATATCATCCCTTACTTGTACCCACAGGCCCTTGGAAGAGCATATCCATGGACTTTATGGGAGATTTACCAACAATAAGGAAGAGACATGACTACCTATTTGCGGTAGTTGATAAGTTTAGCAAGATGTATGTTATGATTCCCTGCAAAAAGACCATCAGTGGGCAAGAAGCGAGGAACTTGTTCTTTTGGACAGGTTTGGGTGCACTTTGAGATATCAAGGAGCTTAATTTCATACAAGGACACGTGATATTTTAGTGAAATATGGACTATGTTGTGGGAGAAGATGGACACAAAGTTGAAGTTCTATGCAACATTCCATCCACAGACAGATGGGTAGACATAAGTATTCAACAAGACTTTGGTGTAGCTTATGAGGGGATACAACAAGAAACAACCGAAGACTTGGGATGAAAACTTGGTATATATATAGCATTTTTACAACATAGTAGTCCACACTACTACAAGAAAGTCCCCATTTGAAACTTGTTTTGGATATTTATCACCTTCACCTTTAGACATTGCATATGGGCAGTGAGGAGGAACGAGGGAAAATCTTACAAGATATGCTTGAGGGATGAAAATATTATAGAGAAGATTAGGAAAATCCATATATAGGTACAAGATAAATTGTAGAAGTCATATGAGAAATATAAGTTCAGACATGATCAACATAGAACAGAGAAATAATTCAGGGTGGGAGACAAAATATGGCTATAGTTGAAGAAGAAGAGGCTACAGGGGCCTAGTAAGAAAATCAAGGCTCTATGGTATGGTCCCTTTGGGATAATAGAAAAGGGGGTTGATGATTCCTATTGACTCATTTTACCACCATATATGCACAGTTACTCAGTTATGAATGTAGAGAATCTAAAACTCTATGAGCCTTCCATGCTAGATCAGGAAGAGGAATAGGTCCTAATTTTTGTGGAGGATTTGACACCAGATGTCAGACTGAGTTGATAGAAGATAAAATTTTGTAGAAGAGGTCCATAACTACAAGGAAGGGGCAACATGACCTTTAGAATATTGGGTTGAAAGGACAACTTCTAGGAAAAGCTAAATGGTACACTCAAGAGAAGGTGGAGGAAGAATTTCCTCACCTCATTTAGTAAAAGGTTTTGGGAACCAAAAGCCTCCCAAAATGTGGAGGTGTGAACCAGATTGGATCATTATATTGTTTTCCATCCATCTTGATGTTTTCAGAGTGGAAAAATTGGAGGAATCAACTCATAGGAACATTTTTACTCGCAGGACCCAATTTGGCAAATTAGGGTCTGAAACCTTCTAGGAGCATTTTGCAGCATCAAATGACATTTTTTAGGGGTAAAACCTTGTTACTTTAGTGCAACACCTTTTTTTCCTTTTATACACATAGATATCTTTGCAAATGCGTAAGAATCACATCAATTGGAGTCTATATGTGAATGCTATGCCACTCAAAAGTTGACCTTACTATTTTCACCACCATAATTTGAGAGGATGTTGTGTCAGCCCCATAATTCATGGAAAATGGGCTATCCATGTGATTATGATGAAGAAGACTATAGAGGATTCTATATTGTGACTCTAGTTAAGAGTTGAGGTAGTCAAATATAACCACCAGTAGGCTATTAGGTTGTGCTATAACTGGGTCACTAGGAGGAAAATGGGTTCCATTCTTTTGAGTGCATTTGTTCTATATTTGAGAAAAAATAGGCAAGAGGGATAGGAGATAGATTAGACAAAGAGGATTTTTTCATTGTAGTATCCATAGGCCACATGCCATACTTCTTTTTACTCGCAACCATATTTCCATTCAGAGAAAGAGAGCGGAGCGACCTCACCTTCCAACTGGATTTTTCTCCCAAAAGGGTTTCCTAGGTCATATCGTGTGTCAAATGTGTTTTTGAGCTTTCATTTTCTCATTATCTATTTTCTACATAATTTTGATTCACATGCATACACTATTAAGATTAATCTATAGATCTATAAATCTAAAGAGATATAAAATTGTAATAGGGTAGATTTTAGATTATTAAGTATAATTTTATCAGATCTGTTGTGACGAAATGTCAAATGGAGTATCCACAGTAGTTTACGAATAATTTACCAATGAATTTTATATTTCTCACTATAATATACAACGATAAAATATTGATTATTGTGCGTTTGTTGTTGGCTCCATTTCATACAAGACGCCCTACTATGACATATTTCTTGTCCCACACTTCCCAGTTTTTAAGAAATTGGTTTACAAGTTCAAGTTCATGACCATGACATATGAGGTTATTTCCTGTATATCCATGCTTTACTGAACTTTATTTGACAATGATATTGATGTGAATCCCTAAAATAACACTACGTTATGTATATTATTTACAAAATTTTCAGCAGTTTGTATCTTAAAAAAGAGACTCCTTTATAGTTCAGATTTCCTTTGCACTTTTTGTAAAGAATATAAATCAGTCATTCCTATAAAATTTTCTTGGTTTGCTAAAGGATATCTCCATGAATACTTTGATTCTTCTTACATGCATGAGTATATTCGCCATTTCCAAGAAAATTATTTCCCTTTTATTTTTTATCACACACCCTCATAGTTACATAAACATGTTTTTAGATCAAATTTGTTTTGTTGTTACATTATCTCATGGTTTGAAGATCATATCATATAATTGATAAAACAATGTCTTCTTATAACGATTTTCCATTGTAGAGGCTCATGTGATGGGAGGAGGGGGAAAGGGAGGAGAGGAAATGTTTCCTAGAGAGTAAATTGTAATAAGAATATTTTATTCTCCATCCACTTGGATGTTAACTCTGAGGAGTTCAATCAAATCACTCATATGGGGCATATTTACCTAGGGGGGCTACCTTCTCACCATCCCACTCCAAAAGCCTCCCACATGTGCCTCAACCACACCCAAGTATTGTTGAGATTCCACAACAACCACTTAAACATAAGCCTCCTCAGTTCGATGGATGGGAACCCAATCCCATCCCACTTCCATCTAGGCATGCACAATGGTCCTCGCCCTCACACTACTATGTACCCCCTCTCATTACTGCCAAACCTATGTTTTATTATATTTCAAAAGCTATGTCTCCTTTCCTCAACAAACCAGTGCATTCAACTACCCATTTTGTAGTGGGTAAACTTCACATGCTTGTAGTTACCCCTCAATCCTCTCCAGAGGCCACCTCCTCCCACATAGAAACCAACACATCTGTCATAATGGAAAGAGAAGAATAATCCTTCTAATACATGCACCCAGAGGCGTAAGGAGAAGGAAATTAAAAAAAAAAAAGACAAGGGAATAGGAAAGGTAGATAGATACAACTCACATCCAGAACTCACATGAGTATCATATTTACTTCATTATTTTTATGTTTCATGCAAACATTTTTCTTGTACATTCCATAGTATACTCTCAACACTTTTATTTTATGACTGCATCAATTTGGGACAACACTCTGTTTACAACTATATATATCTATATATATCTGGGGTGATACAAGATGTTTTATGAAAAACTTGTTATGGTTCTTTGTTTATATTTTTTTTTTATGATTTATGGGATGCACATGATGGGAGGCATGAGGTGGATATGATATAGCTAATATAGTATTTTATATGCTAATTTTTCTGATCTCATGAGCATGTATGTTGGGATGCACAAGGTGTCTTGATGATATATTATATGTGGTGGATGGTATGTGGTTATACGTATATTTGTTATTTATAATGTGAATGCTTCACATAGGAGGTACAAGTGGTTATATTAGATCATGTGATATGTATGATGTGGCACTTTATTTCACTCATATTATTATTTTGTGATATTATGGTTGTACCTTTATTTGTGGGAGTCACAAGGGTGAGTTTATTATCACAAGTCACATGGGGTGGGGGGAGGGGGGGTGGGGGCACCTACCAAACATATTCTAAAGTGAAATTTAATTAATAACTACTTTAGAACCCTTATTTCTAAAAAAAAAATGAATCAAGTAAGTTAAATTAATAGAGAAACTAATTATAAAAAGAGTTGGGTTGTCTAAATATTTCAAGAGACTACAAAAAGGGAAGAAGGCTATAAAGGAGTGGATCCAAGATCAATAAGGTGAGGTATGCACCAGTCTTAATAGTTTTCATTTTCCCTCTGATTCATCAATTTTATAGAGTGCAAAAGGTTGACCTGTTTGGTGGCAACAAATTTTTTTAGAATGACAAGGAGAAGAGCTTGCTCATATCTTCCTTTTGTCATTTACTCAGGTTATTTTCATTTCCTACAATTTTTAAGCTAATAGAAGGTCTGCTTTTATTTAAATAAGTGCCAATAGGAAATCATTTTGCAGAGAAGTTGTTGAATTTGACATATCAAAGAGGTTCTAGAAGCATTTGTAATGTTGTCTATCTTTATTTTGTCTTCCAAATGTCTAAGTTCTTTACATCTTAGGAATTTTTGAAACAAGTTTTGGTCAACATTTCTCGTTGGAATTGGTAGAACAACAATATGTATTCACTTTTATATCAATAAAATCAATCATTTTTTAGCCAATTTGTAGTGCATACCTTTCTAAAATATTATTTACATTGATGAATATCTTCTATTGAAAATTAATCTATTGTTTATGAGTTTTATTTTATAATTTGTTATATTCTTGTGTCGCTTTGTGGCTAACAAAGAATTTTTATAAGTCTTCTCATAAAGCTATCTTTTATTTCAGTTTGATCCATGTCCCTGTTTTTATTTCATTCATGTTACATATTACTTATATTTTATATGCTTTACTTTTTTTGAGATATATGCCATACTATTGATGCTTTCCTTTCATATAAATAACTTAGAAAATAAATTGACTACAATAAGGGCACTAAACTTCAAGCCTATTTCCACAATCTCACTTGTTCGATGAGATTCCAGGGTTTTTTGGTGAAGCATAAGAACTTCATCTCTCAACACATACACTCAAAGACATCCAAGAATAATATCTTCAAGAGAGCTCTATAGCTAGTGATTGATCAGGTGCTCAAAATTATGCTCAAAAATAAAAGTGTTAGAATCTAGTAAAAATCAACTTCAGAACTACTGTTCAGCATATGTTTTTATGTTAAATTGTTTATAACATTTACATAAGAAACTCTCATGGGAATCTGTTAATTATGCAAAAAATTTGAATCCTTAAGCACTTGAAAAAGCAAATGATAAGCATCTTGGTTTTATTTCTGAATGGGGAATTAACGCAACATTACTAATCTTCTCCAACTCAGATCAAGTTGGTATTAGAGCACTAGGTTTTCTTACTAGATTTTCTTGTGAAAGAAGGATTTAATTGCTTGAAATTTGATATTATGCTTACAAGGTTAAAGCTCAAAAGAGGTGAAGGAGAGTTGGTTGAAAGCCCTGATGTTGGGTCAAGTGGAAGAATAGAAAGGTTGCCAAAGTCTTCTACACCCGTACAACCTCAAGTTGTAGTTGAGACTTCATAGACCATGTCTCATGAAGGAGAACCTATCATGACAGAAGATGAGAAGACCTTTAGGAAGGCTTTCTTTGATATGACAGAGATGGTCAAGGTCCTTTATGAAGGGAGGAACAACAAATTTCAAAGAGAAAGTTCCAAGCCTCCCAATGGAGAAGGCTCTTCAGGAGGAGGTAATGGAAAATGAGATAAAGGAAAAGGAGCTAATGGGAATGGAGACAAACCTCCACCATCTCCACCATCTTCTTCATCTTCTTCTTCAAAATCATCTTCACACTCTTCCACAAATACCAATGTTACTAATACTCATCATCATTCTTCGAAAGGAATTGGTAAATCACCTTTTCTAAAGCCTGATGTTAAATTCGATTTGCCTATGTACAATGGTGAAGTGAATGCAGAGAAGCTAGATAACTAGATTCGTCAATTGGAGGTGTATTGTAGAATTCAGAATCTTCAAGAGGATGATATCAAAATTCAGTTGGATTCATTGAGAATGGAGGATGCAACACTTGTATGGTGGGAAGCAAGGACTCAATACAAGATCAAAAAACATGGTAATATCTCTATTTCTTGGTCTGATTTCATTGCTGCTATAAAAATACAGTTATACCCTTTAGCTCATATGCAGAAATCCATTATGAATTGGCAAAATTTCAGACAATTGAAAGGACAAAATGTGCAAGAGTATACTCAAGAGTTTAGGAAAGGAGCTCTTATGCTAGGAGTAGACTTACAGTCACAAGATACCTTGCTGAAATACATAGGAGGGTTGCATAGCTATCTTTGACATACCATTCTTATATTCAGTCCCACAAATCTTGACGAGGTTTGTGTTCAAGATACACACCTCGAAGCGAGAGGGGAAAATGTATTGGAAGAAGGTAAGAAGAAGTCATTTCAAAGTGGTGAAAAAGGGAAGAAGTTTAAAGGAAAGCAGAAGAAAAATGCTTATGTTAAGAAAGAAGGGGAGAAACCCATGTGCAAGAATTGTTCCAAGGAAGGACATGATGCATGATGAAGCACATTACTGGAAGCTTCATCCAGAATTACGACTGAAGAAATATAAAAATAAAGGGAAACAGAGGACAAATGCTGCTGCACAACAAGACTTGGGTTCAGACTCAGGAGATGAAACAAAAATCACAACTACATTCACGAAGGGAAGAGTCGTGACAAATCAAGCAAAGAGGAAGCCATAGCAAGCACCAGCATAGCAAATAAATCCCATAGTGTTTCAAATGAGGAAAACTGAATTGAGTTGTTCCATATCTGAGTTATTTCCAAATAAACAAAGATCGATACGATGTTTGAAAGTGGATCTTAGACCAACTTAATTTCAATGTATTTGGTTAAGAAAATGAATCTGGAAACTATGCCCCATCATAAACCGTATCCGTTGGGTTGGATAACCAAGGATGCCAATTTGCAGGTCACCTGGAAATGTGTTTTCAGGTTTGCAATCACCGTTAATTTCATTGATGAAGTCGAATTAGACGTTGTGCCATTAGATATCTCAGGGACTATATTGGGAAGCTCATATTTGTATGACAGGAAGGTCGTTTTCCACAAATTTGAGAACAAATATCATTTTTTCAAAAACGGAGTGGATTACATTGTGAGAGCCCATAGCAAAAAGCTTAGTGTGTCTTTGGCAAGCACAGGTGAAATGAAAAGACTGGTCAAATCTAGTAAGAGTCTCGTGCTCCTTATGATCAAGTATAAGAATGACATGAGCGGGAATCGTTTATAGGTTGTGATATGAAGTTGAAAGCTGAATTGGTTGATATGGTCAATAAATATGGAGACATGTTTTAGGAACCAAAAGGATTGCCACCGAAAAGAGGTATTCAACACGAAATTCAGCTACAACAGGACTGTCTACTCCCAAGCATCGGTATGTATCGAATGTCTATTCTAGAAAGCTTAGAAATTAGGAAACAAGTCCAGGAATTGTTAGATAAACGAGTAATTCATCCTTCTACTTTGTCATGTGGTTCACCAATTGTATTGGTACCCAAGAAAGATGGAACCTGGTCCATATGTGTATATTATCAAGCTTTGACTAAGATTACAATAAAGAATCAATACTCACTACCCAGAAAAGATGATTTTCTAGATCAGTTGAAAAATGCAAAGTATTTCACTAAATTAGACTTGAGAAGTGGACACCATCAAGTTAGAATAGCTGAGGAGGACATATGGAATACTGATTTTAAAACCCAAGAGGGATGGTTTGAGTGGCTGGTTATGCCTTTCGATCTTTGCAATGCTCCAACTACATTCATGAGAGTTATGAATGATGTTTTTAAATCATTTCTTGATGAGTTTGTAATTGGTTGTTTAGATGATATTTTGATATTCAACAAATCACGAGAAGAGCATGTCAAGCATGTTAGGAAAGTTTTAGATATCATGAGGAAAGAACAATTATTTCTAAAGATTTCTAAATGTGAATTCAGGAAAACTTCCTTAGTGTATTTGGACCACATAGTTGGAGGAGGTGAGATGAAGATTGATCCCTATAAAGTTTCGGTGATTGTAAATTGTCCAATACCCAAATTAGTCATAGAAATAAGGAGTTTTTTAGGAGCAACGCAATACTGGAGGAAGTTCATTGCCAATTTCTCCTCCATAACAGCTCCACTTCATGCATTGAACAGTGTGAAGGTTGTCTTCCAATGGGGAGTAAAACAACAAAAAACATTTGATGCTTTGAAACAAAAGATCAGTTCAGCCCGAGTTTTGGCATTGCCAGATTTGAAACAACCATTTGAAATACAAACAGATGTAAGTGACTATGCCATGGGTGCAGTTCTTTTATAACATGGTAAGCCAATTTCATTTCATTCTGAACTTTTTAATGGTGTTGTTATTAATTATCCTACGTATGATAAAGAGCTTTATGCATTGGTACAAAGTGTGAAGAAATGGAAGCATTATTTTATGGGAAATGTAGAAATTCTGGCTGTAGATTAACCTGGTTATGCAATATAACTAAAGAAAAATACTTAACCTACTTCTACAATCAAACTTGCGGAAGCTTAATCGATTTTGAGCAAGATCAAGCAGAACACATATAATAGAGAAGAGGAATCAATACACATGAAACATAGAAGAATACTCTGGGGAAAGCCTTAGCTAAAAACCCTGCTATCTATATTATCATACAAGTGGAAATATCTCAGGATTACACATAGCTTTAGCTCTCACAGCTATCCATCTCTCAATACAATCCCTCACACTGCTCATAGACAGAATAGACTACTCATATGCCTTCTCCTCTGCCCTCCAAACCTCCTATTTCCTTGTGTTTTTTTTCCTTGGGTGTTCCAGTTGTAACCTTATGTGACATTGATCTCACACACTGCTCCAACACACTGTAAAATTGTGCAAATCTTAGGGAATGAATTCCTTCTGCATGCAAGAGATTTTCTTATAGGAAAATTCTTGCAACTGATAATACATTGTCCCTGCCTTTAATCTCAACTAGGTCTTTGTCTGAACTGACATGCATGAGTTATCAATGAGAGAATCTTCAATTATCTAGAGTACACTAGTTTGATGCATGCATGCATTAACTAACTGAACTCACAATTAGTTCCTCAAACTGTTTGGAACTAATTTAACTGGACTTAACTCAGTTAACTAAGCCAACTAATTACAACTCAAATACAACTTATCCTTATCTCCTTAACTAAGGGATAATCTCCTTAATTTAATGGATAACTGTTGCATGACTTCACAAAGACTTCTAGCTTGAATTTCTCCAACTAATTAACTCAAGATGAATTAATTAATTATTTTCCAAGCATCTGGTGAGACTAAATTCGAATTTTAATTCAAGGACAAATTAAAATTGGAATATTCTTGTTGCCACATTTCAACACACCCTCTCAACAAGAAAGGGATTATTTTCCACCCCGATCCCATCTCTATGGAACTCGAATTTACACTTTGACAATGCCTTAGTCAAAATGCCAGCATCTTGCTCCTCAGTTGAAATATACTACAACAACATGATCCTTTTCGCCACACAGTCTCTGAGATGATGATACAGAATATCAATGTGCTTGGACCTGTCATGAAACACTGGATTCTCATAGAGTTTGATACAACTTTGATTATCACAATAGATCACAGTTGGATCCATCCTTTGATCAAACAAACCAACTAGAATTTTCCACATCCAAATGGCCTCACATGCTGCCTGACTTGATGCCATGTATTCATCCTCTGCTGAGCTCAGCGCAATCGACCTCTGTTTCCTTCTGTACCAAGAAACTGCAGCTGACCCAAGGTTGAAAATTCCTCCTGATGTGCTCTTCTAATATGATGGACTCCCTGCCCAATCTACGTTAGTGAAGCCCTGTAGCTTCACTCCCTCTGTCCATCTATGCCGTAATCCATACTGAGATGTACCTCTGAGGTATCTCAAAACATGCTTAGCTACCTTCCAAAACATCTTGGTATGCTGAACCATAGCTTGACTTAGCTGGTTCACCACATACCACAAATATGGATGTGTGTTCACTAAATACATCAATGAACCCACGAGCTGCCAGTACACAGTAGCTTCTACTACTTCGCATCCTCCTTCCTCCAGTTACCTGCTAGAGGAATCTGCATGGGCTTGCACTTCTCCATGTGGAATCTCCTGAGTATCTCATTGGCATACTTGACCTGAGACACAAACAACCCCCCATCCTTTTGCCACACTTCCATGCCAAGGAAGTAGTGCATGAGACCCATGTCTTTCATCTCGAATTTTCCTACAAGGTCCTCCTTGGAAGACATGATCAACTGATCATCACCCGTCAATATGAGATCATCAACATAAAGTACAATGATCAACTGCTTACCTTCCAACAAGATGTGGTACAGGTTCGCATCCGCTTCACTCTTTGTGAAGCCCAACCCAGTGAAGTAGTTGTCGATCCTGGTGTACCAAGAACGAGGTGCTTGCTCCATCCTGTACAAAGCTCTCTTGAGTTGGCACACATGCAACTCATGATCGAAGGTCTTAAAACCTTCCGGCTGCTCTATGTACACCTCTTCCTCAATCTTGCCATTGAGGAATGCAATCTTCACATCCATTTGATGGATCTTCCAACCCATCTGTGCAGATAATGCCAACATAGATCTAATAGATGAATACCTTGCTACAGGAGCAAAAGTCTCTTCATAGTCGATCCCCTCGACCTCTGAGAAACCATGGGCAAAAAATCTTACCTTATGTTTCTCCACACTACCATCAGCAGCGTGCTTTACCTTGTAAAGCCAACGGGAACTCACAACTGACTTGTTCTCTGGTCTTGGAACCACATCCCAAACACTGTTCCGAACTATGGATTCATACTCCTCCACCATAGCATCAATCCAAATCGGCTGCTGCACTACTTCCTCAAAGGAAGATGGCTTGGTCTCAACACATTCCCCAACAAGGGCTATGTAACCAGTGTATCACTCAGGTGACCTCCTCTGTCTACACTGAGAAGATGGTTCTCCCACATTCTCTCTCACATCTGACAACAATCTGTTAGCTTCTCTTGTGCATTTCCATTCCTCTCTCGAAAACTCTGCTTAAGTGGATGTCTCCACTCCTGGAACCTCTGCATGCGGCTTCTCCGCATCAGTCTGAGGCTCTTCCTCCTTAGGAACCAAAAGTTCCTCCACAACTTTTAGTTGGAGCTCCCTCTCAAGGGAAACTCACATGGCCTTCTGCACATCAAACTTGAGATCTTTGCGAACCACTGTCCTCTGACTGGTAGGAAAGTACACCCGATAGTTGTGGGGTGTATCAGTGTACCCAACAAGTATCCCCAACTCTGTTGTCGGCTCAAGCTTCTTCCGGGCATCCTTGGTCACATGGAAATATACCAATGAGCCAAAGATCCTGAAGTGACCCACATCTGGTCTCTCCTTGGAGAAAGGTTCCTCTGGTGTTTTCATCCCAAGTATGTGATATGGGCTTCTATTCTGCAAATAGACCATTGTGTTACATGCCTCGGCCCACAAATGAAGTGTTAGGCCTTAGTCATGAGGCATTGCCCAAGCTTCCCCCACAATTGTTCTATTCTTCCTCTCGGCCACCCCATTTTGTTATGGGTTATGAGGTGCCATCAACTCTCGTTTAATTCCTTCCGCTGCACAGAAGTCCTTAAACTCTTGAGAGACATACTTTCCACCATTGTTGCTTTTCAAGGCCTTGATCTTCTTCCCTGATTCTTTCTCAACCAAAGTTTGAACTCACAAAACTTTGAGAAGATTTGGTCCTTCTTCTACATGAAATAAATCTAGCATTTACGAGAAAAATCATTAATGAAAATCACATAATGCCTTTGCTTTGTGGTGGATGCTGTCGAGAATGGTCCACACAAATTAGTATGAACTCACTCTAAGATCACTTCAACTCGACTGTCTCGATCATGAAAGGAAGACTTGGTGTACTTTCCCAAGGTACAACCTTTGCATGTGTTCACTTGCTCAAGTTTACCTTTGGGAAGTTCGGTAGATATCTGTTGCATTATCTTCAAGGCCCCATGATGCAAGTGGCCCAACTTCCTATGCCATAACTCGCCAAGGTCTTGGCTTTGCACCAATTCTGCTTTCAAACTCTATGCAGCATAGTCATCTACCTCTTGTTTATAGAGATTCTTCACTCGTATCCCAATCCTCTTGGTCTGACCTGTGGCTATGTGTCTCAGGAATGCCTTTCCTTTACTGAAGACAACATCGTAGCCTTTGTCTTCCAACATTGCAACTGATACCAAGTTCTTCTTCAGTCCAGGCACGTACTTTACATCAGTCAAGGTGAGAGGAGCTCCATGCTCCCTCTGTAAAGCAATCGTGCCTTCTCCTAAAACACAGTACTTCCCGTCGTCACCCATCTCTATGCACATCTTGAGGTTTTTCTCCTCCAAGGTACTGAATAAACTTTTTTCGTCGGTCATGTGGAATGAGGTTCCACTGTCAAGATACCAAACACAACCTACCATCGATGAAACCATGCATGTGATGAGGGTAAAATCCAATTCGAACTGAGAGGCTAATGGCTCACCTTCTGATCCTTTCGAGGATCAATTCTTGGATTCTTCAATAGGAAACTAGTTGCATATTGGCCCATCTCATGACAATTAAAGCATCTCACTTTAGATTTTTCAATCTTCTTCCCTCCATGAGAAGAACTCGACTTGGAATGGGAAGCCTTCCCTTTCCCTTTCCGTGCTTTACTTTCTAAGGCCATATTTTCTTCATGATCATGCTTAGATGAAGAACCATCTCTTGTGCTCCTCTTGATCTCCTCCTGCATCAGATCCGACCACAGTCGTTCCCAATCCTACAGTTTCTCTCTTCCATTCATAGAGTCCTAGTAGCTATTCCAGCTCTTTGGAAGACCGAGGAGAGCAAGACTCACCATATCATCATCGGCTGTAGTTATTTCCACACTACCAAGCTCATCTATGTAGGTGGTGAGCTTGTTCAGATATGTGGAAATAATGTTGCCCTTCTCCATCTTGATTTTCCGAAGCTTATCCTTGAGCGCCAATTTCCTTTGGTCGCTACTATTCTGATATAGGTCCTTCAATGTCTTCCACATTGAAAACGGAGTCTCCTTCCCATGGAGACTTGAGACAATATGGTCTCAAACTCCCTCCAAAAGAATCTGTCTCGCCTTCGCCACACACTTCTTCCATTCAACCAATTCTTGTGCATTAGCTGTAGCTGGTGTGGGCATTTCTTGATCAATGAAATCCTTCAAACCATTGTCTTCTAATACCACTTCCATACGATCCGTCCATGCTATGTAATTCGAGCTTCCATCCAGAGCATACTCGAGTCTCAAGCTGTTGAACGCCATTGGTGAAATTTGAAGTATGATAATAATTTGATTTTGTACCTGCAACCAAGAACTTTAAACTTTGAATTTCACTTCTCAGTATAACCAATGTACCTCTCAGGTGACCTCCTCTAGTTACGTTGAGAATATGGTTCTCCCACATTCTCTCTCGCATCCGACAACAATCTGTCAGCTTCTCTTGTGCGCTTTCATCCCTCTCTAGAATACTCTGCTTGAGTGGATGTCTCCACTCCTGGAACCTCTACATGCGGCTGCTTCGCATTAGTTTGAGGCTCCTCCTCCTTAGCAACTAAAAGTTCCTCCACAGCCTATAGTTGGAGCTCCCTCTCAAGGGAAACTCGCATGGCCTTTGGCTCATCAAACTTGAGATCTCTATGAAACAATGTCCTTCGACTGGTAGGCAAGTACACCTGATAGTTATGGGGTGTATCAATGTACCCCACAAGTATCACCAACTCTGCTGTCATCTCAAGCTTCTTCTGGGCATCCTTGGTCACATGGCAATATACCGATGAGCCAAAGATCTTGAAGTGACCCACATCTAGTCTCTTCCCAGAGAAAGCTTCCTCTAGTTTTTTCATCCCAAGTATGCGATGCGGGCTTCTATTCTGCAAATAGACCATTGTGTTGCATGCCTCAGCCTACAAATGAAGTGGTAGGCCTTGGTCATGCAACATCGCCCGAGCTACCCCCACAATCGTTATGTTCTTCCTCTCAGCCACCCCATTCTATTATGGGTTATGAGGTGCCATCAACTCCCGTTTAATTACTTCCGTTGCATAGAAGTCCTTAAACTCTTGAGATACATACTCTCCACCATTGTCGCTTCTCAAGGCCTTGATCTTCTTCCCTGACTCTTTCTCAACCAAATCTTTGAACTCACAAAACTTTGAGAAGGTTTGGTCCCTCTTTTGCATGAAATAAATCTAGCATTTATGAGAAATATCATCAATGAAAATCACAGAATACATTTGCTTCACGGTGGATGCTGTCAAGAATGGTCCACACAAATCAGTATGAACTCGCTCTAAGATCGCTTCAGCTCAACTTTCTTGATCATGAAAGGAAGACTTGGCACACTTTCCCAAGCTACAACCTTTGCATGTGTCCACTTGGTCAAGTTTACCTTTGGGAAGTCCGGTAGATATCTGCTGCATTATCTTCAAGGCCCCATGATGCAAGTGGCCCAACCGCCTATGCCATAACTCACCAATGTCTTGGCTTTGCACCAATTCTATTTTCAAACTCAATGCAGCATAGTCATCTACCTCTAGTTTATAGAGATTCTTCACTTGAATTGCAATCCTCTTGATCTGACCCGTGGCTATGTGTCTCAGGAATTCCTTTCCTTTACTGAATACAACATCATAGCCTTTTTCTTCCAACATCGCAACCAATACCAAGTTCTTCTTCATTCTAGGCACATACTTTACATCAGTCAAGGTGAGAGGAGCTCCATGCTCCCTCTTAAAAGCAACCGTGCCTTCTCCTGAAACACAGTACTTTCTGTTGTCACCCATATCTATGTGCATATTGAGGTCTTTCTCCTCCAAGGTACTGAATAAACTTTTGTCGCTAATCATGTGGAATGAGGCTCCACTATCAAGATACCAAACACAACCCACCATCGATGAAACCATGCATGCGATGAGGCTAAAACCCAATTCAAACTGAGAGGCTAATGCCTCACCTCCTTATCCTTTTGAGGATCCCTTCTTGGATTTATTTAATGGGAAATTAGTTGCATAATGGCCCATCTCATGACAATTAAAGCATCTCTCTTTAGATTTTTCAATCTTCTTCCCTCCATGAGAAGAACTCGATTTGGAATGGGAAGCCTTCCCTTTCCATTTCCTTGTCTTACTTTCTAAGGCCAGATTTCCTTCATCATCATTCTTAGATGAAGAACCATCTCTTGTGCTCCTCCTATTCTTGTCCTGCATCAGATCCGACCATATTCTTTCCCAATCTGGCAGTTTCTCTCTTCCATTCACAGAGTCCTGGTAGCTATTCCAGCTCTTTGGAAGACTAAGGAGAGCAAGACTCACCATATCATCATCAGCTGTAGTTATTCCCACACTACCAAGCTCATATCTATAGGTGGTGAGCTTGTTTAGATATGTGGAAATAGTGTCGACCTTCTCCATCTTGATTTTCCGAAGCTGATCCTTGAGCGCCAATTTCCTCTAGTCGCTACTGTTCTGATATAGGTCCTTCAATGTCTTCCACATTAAAAATGGATTCTCCTTCCCATGGAGACTCAAGACAATATGGTCTCGAACTCCCTCCAGAAGAATCCATCTCGCCTTCGCCACACACTTCTTCCATTCAGCCAATTCTTGTGCATTAGCTGCAGCTGGCTTGGGGATTTCTTAATCAATGAAATCCTTCAAGCCATTGTCTTCTAATACCGCTTCCATGTGATCCTTCCATGCTATGTAATTCGAGCTGCCATCCAGAGCATACTCAAGTCTCAAGCCATTGAACGCCATTGGTGAACTTTGAAGTATGATAAGAATTCGATTTTGTACCTGCAACCAAGAACTTCAAACTTGGAATTTCCCTTCTCAGTATACTGTTCACAACTTCGATCACCTTTGATCTGATACCATGTAGAAATTCTGACTATAGATTAACTTGATTATGCAATATAACTAAAGAAAAATACTTAACCTACTTCTACAATCAAACTTGCGGAAGCTTAATCGACTTTGAGCAAGATCAAGCAGAACACATATAACAGAGAAGAAGAATCAATACACATGAAACATAGAAGAATACTCTAGGGAAAGCCTCAGCTAAAATCCCCTCTATCTGTATTATCATACGAGTGGAAATATCTCAGGATTACACACAGCTTTAGCTCTCACAACTATCCAGCTCTCAGTACAATCCTTCACACTGCTCATAGATAGAATAGACTGCTCATATGCCTTCTCCTCTTCCCTCCAAGCCTCCTATTTCCTTGCGTTGTTTTGCTGGGGTGTTCTAGTTGTAACCCTGTGTGACACTAATCTCACACACTGATCCAACACACTGTAAAATTGTGCAAATCTCAAGGAATGAATTCCTTCTGCATGTAAGAGATTTTCCTATAGGAAAATTCTTGCAACTGATAGTACATTGTCCCTACCTTTAATCTCAATTGGGTCTTTGTCTGAACTGACATGCATGAGTTATCGATGAGAGAATATTTAGTTATTTGGAGTACACTAGTTTGATGCATGCATGCATTAACTAACTGAACTCACAATTAGTTCCTCAAACTGTTTGGAACTAATTTAACTGGACTTAACTCAGTTAATTGAGCTAACTAATTACAACTCAAATACAACTCATCCTTATCTCCTTAACTAAGGGATAATATCCTTAATTTAAGGGATAACTGTTGCATGACTTCACAAAGACTTCTAGCTTTAATTTCTCCAAATAATTAACTCAAGATGAATTAATCAATTATTTTCCAAGCAGCTTGTGAGACTAAATTCGAATTTTAATTCAAGGACAAATTAAAATTGGAATATTCTTGTTGCCACATTTCAATGGGAAAAGAAACCATTATTCACACTAATCATCAGCCTCTGCAATATCTGCAATCTCAAACCAAATTGCAGCATTCAAGGAACTTTCATTGGATGCGAGTTTTACAGAAATTCCACTTGGTAATTAGGTACAAGAAAGGCATTTATAACAGAGCTGCTGATATGCTTTCTAGACCGGTTGTAAATGTATCCATTTTACTCAAGAATAATTATGTTTTGCCTTAACGTTATGTTGAACAATACGCATAGGACATTGACTTTCAAGAGGTATATTTAAACTTGAGTCAAAGCCTCCAAGTTGAGGAATTAGACTACCATGTACATGATAATTTGTTGTATCATTTGGGAAAACTTTGTTTTCCACAGGGAGAGAGAGTAAATGTCATAAGGGAAGCACACACTTCTCTTATTGCTGGACATTTCAGTGTAAGTAAAATAGTGGAAAATATTTAGAGGTATTTTTATTGGCCTCGTATGCTTGAAAGTGTGTCACGTTTTATAAGAGGTTGTTCATTATGTGCAGTAAGTAAGCCTAGTAATAGGAAACTAGGATTGTACAAACCACTTCCAGTGCCTTCAAGGCCATGGGAAAGTTTTTCTATGTATTTTGTAGGAGGTCTTCCTTTGTCAAGGAAAGGTCATGATTATTTGTATGTAGTTGTGGATAGGTTCAGCAAGATGTGCATGTTAATGCCTTGTAAAAAGAAAATTACAACTCAACTTTTCTTTCAAAATGTATGGGTTCATTTTGGATTGCCTATTTCTATTGTAAGTGATCATGATTCTAGATTTGTTGGGAATTTTTGGTCAAGTTTATGGAACTTGATGGACACCAAATTGAAGAAATGTACAACCTTTCATCCGAAAGCATATGGTAAAACTAAAGTGGTTAACAGGACAATCATTCATTTGCTAAGAGGATATTGCTGCAAACATCCTAAGTTGTGGGATGAATAGTTGCATTATATTCAGCATGCTTACAACATAGAAAAATACACTTCTACTCTAACTTCGCCTTTTGAGGCATGTCTTGGTTATTTACCGAAATTTCCCTTGGATTTCATCTTTGAGAATGATGTAGCTGTAGATGGACACAGTGACATAAACATAGCAAAGAAAGTCATTGAGAAAATCCAGTTGATTCACCAAACAGTTCAAGAACAACTAGAAAAGAGTCAAGGAAAGTATAAGGCAATGCATGATAAGCATCATGTGGATCATCAGTTTCAAGTAGGTGATGAATTTTGGCTTTACATTAGCAAGGAAAGGCTTCAAGGTGAAGGTAAAAAGTTGAAACCAATTCGTTATGGTCCATTTAAAATTTTGGAAAAGATTGGTAATTATGTTATTAAGCTTGATTTGCCTTCATATATGAAAATTTATTCCATTGTTAACGTTGAAAATTTGAGATTGTATGAACCTCCTTTTATTGAAAATCAAGGAAAGAATGTTCAAATTCCATCTATTGAATACCTTTCTCGAGAATTCCTTGCTGTGCTTTAGCAAGACACTATACTTGATAGAAGGACAAGGATAGCTAAAAGGGGGAGTATTGATTATCTTTAGGTGGGTCTCAAAGGTACACATCCATCAAAGGCCAAATGGATTGAAGTGGGGAAGGTGAGGGAACAATACCCTCATCTATTCAATAACTGAACGTAATCATTTTGGGGTACAAAAGGCTTCCAGTGGGGAGGAGTGATCAGGTGCTCAGAATTATGCTCAAAATCAAAGTTTCAGAATCTTGTCAAACTTAGCTTCAGATTGAAGAGCTCATCGCTCTGAATCCAACATTGCAAACGACACTCAAATCCAATTTCGTATGAAGAAGTTAGGGTAAGTCAAAGTTCAAATTTGACTTGCCTACATGGTAGGATTAGGATGATGTGTCAAGGTCTTCAGCGAATAAGGAGGCGCCAAGTGGAATCCCACCATTGGCCCTCACAAATCGCATATCATAGCGGTAACTAGTTTGGGTTAAGAATCGGCCCCCAGGCAGAGCCGATTGCGATTTGCGATATCGTATATTGCAATCGCAGGAAAGGATTGGTGAACAGATATCGACCCCAGCACCGGCAAGGTTGGGAGTTGCAATGCGATGTGATCACATATTGCAATTTTAGAGGCGACAAGAATCAACAACGACAAGGGTTAGGTTTCGATGCAATAGCAGCCCCGATTGCGATGCGATGTGATCACATATTGCAATTTTAAAGGCGACAAGAATCAACAACGACAAGGGTTAGGTTTCGATGCAATAGCAGCCCCGATTGCGATGCGGTAAACCGCAATCGCACAAGACAACAGAGTCCCATAGTTTATCACCACTAGACATCGCCAATTGCGATTTGCGATAAGGCCGATAGGATATGGCCTGCAGTGCAGTGAAATTCTTTCCCGATTAGTGGATTTTGGGGCTAATTTGTAGTTTTCTGCCAGTTTTGGAGCATTTTGTGGAACAAATAGTGGGAGAACTGGGAGAAGTCGTAACTTCTTCAATTCTTATCCAAATTAGTTGTAAAAAGAGTCAATGCTAGCAGTTTTGGATATTCTAAACTCATTGAGATAGATTTTAGAAGCATCTAAGCATTGCAAACACACTTTTGATGTAATTTGAGCATAATAGAGAGGCACGAGCCATTGGAAGCTAGACCAAGGTGACATAGCCCAGGAGGAGTGAACTCCTTTATCATGTGTTTATTGTGTTTTATATTTTGATGTTCTTTGAAGTTATATTGCTACTATTCAACATATGTTTTTATGTTAAATTGTTTATAAGATTTACATAAGAAACTCTCATTGGAATCTATTAATTATGGAAAAGTTTTGAATCCTTAAGAACTTGAAAAAGAAAATCATAAGCATCTTGGGTTTATTTCTGAATCGGGAATTAGCACAACATTACTAATCTGCTCGAATTCAGATTAGTGATGGGCCTCGGTATTGCAACAAGAATGATGCAACTCCTAGCGCTACCAACTTTAATTATCAACCCGGGGTTCATAAAAACTTAAGAGGTATCGACACTATATGTGCAGCATATAATGTATCATTCCTTCATTGTCATGATGTAATGGAGTCCATGTAATGAAATCAAATCCTAAACTAATTGTAGAAAACGAAATGCTTGAAATGGAAACCTTGACCTATTGCAAGAAATAAAATACAAGGAAAGAAACCTATTCTAATTACATAAAGTAAAGATCATGAAATAAATATCAACCATTACATTTCAAAGAGTTTAGATCCATTAACAGTGTTCATTGGATGTGGCAATCAAGAAAATCATCATTGTATTATCCAATTCATAAATTTTCCCATTAACCCAAATCCATGAAATGTTTTGCATGGGTAAAGAGGTAATTCCTAAGTGGCCTTTAGTCTTACCTAATAGTTGATTTAGAGCTTAGGGGTCTTGATTCAACGCTAAGGGACAATAACCAAGCTTCTATAGGGTTTCATGTCGTTTACTACAGGAAACAACATATTTTCCATAGGGAGTTATAATTCACCAAATGAGCAACCAAATCAAATCCAAATTGGATGGGACAATTTTTTTATTGACTAGGATGTATTATGTCTCCATTCCAAGTGGAATCACTCAAAAAAGACCTCTATTAACCCATGCTAAAAAATGGCAGAAAATTACTAGTCTAAAATTAGAAATTCAAGAATTAGTGAGCTAGTAAATCTATCAAATTCCTAACCTAATCAAGTGAAAATGAAACAGGGTTGTTTTTGTTATTAAATAGATTTTTTTTTTAATCTAATGCAAGTGGAATCAACTCGATTGAAGTTTGTTAGCATGCTCTAAAAAATAACAGAAATTTATTGTTATTTGCCACAAGGGACTTCAAGACATCTAGATTTGGGAATAAACAAACTAATCCAAGTAGCTCAATAATTACTATGACCTTCAAAATTTGTTCCAATGATGAAATGATGCTTGTGATTCTACAAAATTACTTCAACCATTTAACCCAATCCTACAACAAGAAATCATTAATACTAAATGCAGAAATAGAAAAAAGACAAGAATAAGAGATGCATGTGAATAAGAAGTGAAAAGAAGAAAATTAAATGATACAAAAGGGCTATGAGGCTCCTAGGATGGCCAAGCCCAAGGAAACCCAGAGTCCTATGGAGGAGACCAAGATTTAGAAGCTAAACATGGCACCAATCTTCATTATTTCCATCAATACAATTACATCCCTGCAAGAAATGACAATGGAGCTGCAAAAATACAAGTTCTTTCCACAAGAAGACTAAGAAAAATCTACCCCTAGAGGAAAATTTGACTTGGTACTTATAAAAAATGATTAGGAATCAATCCCCATGAAAGGAGGAAGCTTTCCCCACTAAAATCCCTTGATTAGTGGATCTGGCTCCAATACTAGGAATCTGCATTAAATCGTAGGGGACACATTCCTACTTTTTCTCAATCATTAGAGCTCCAAAATTTGTGCCATAATTCTAGAATATTTTGTTGATTTATTATTTAATATTGATCCTCGTGTAGTAGGGATCACGTCCCTAGATTATCTCTTCCTGTAAATCTCCATAATCTGCCCAATATTCTCACAATATTCCACAAAAATAAATAATATTAGGCACAAATATGCAATTATCCATAAACCGTCCTAATGAACATATTAAATTTAAAAAATGCATTATCTAATGCAAAAAGAGAGGTTTAATGTGTTGAAGGATGGTCAGATGGACCTTAATTTATGTCTAATTTAGAGGCCCGTCAGCTAGCTATCCAAAGCACCAAAAAAAGGATAAAATAACTCTAACAAAATTTCAAAACTTTTAGAGCTTACTAAGGGATTTGTTGCCTAGCCCAAACATGAGAAAATAATGATGAAATGAATATCTATTTATAGGGAGATGATCACCTTTTTTTACCATAAATATTAAAATATTTCAAGTGAAACCCACTAACCTTATCTATTGAGCGGTAAAATATAATTAATCTAAATACATAAAATATAGGTTGGTCACGCCACATGTACAATGAAACCAACCGCTCCTCCCCCCACCCCAAAAAAACAGGGTCTCCACTAATGATGGTGAGTAAGGTCTCAAAGATGCAACGTTCATCCTCCAAGTCATCTTCCAAGGTGGACATTCTGGTTTTTCAACGCAGGATACTGCCACAAAGATGAGTAGAAAACGTCGAAATAGTGAACAAACCCTCCCAAAAAATTCCCAATGTGCAACACCCAGCCTCCAAAGGCCTCTCAAGGGATAACATATTGTACCAATTTAATACATAAGTAAGACACCAAGTCTTTATTCAAGGTGATAATTATGGATTCTAAAATGAAGTGTGAAATACCTCCACAAATTGTAATTTTTTTCTCAAAAGCGTGCATCCCCTTCAACTATTCTTCCAATAAAGTTGAGTATATCCTTTTATTGTGAAAAATCTCCATAAATAATAAGTATAATCCATAAATAATAAATATAATCCCTAGAGTGATTGACTTGTCTAAGTGTCCAAAAGGATATCTCTCTCTATATGTATGTGTGCGTGCCTTTGAAATAATATTCTATAAGATCAATCTAATGTACTCTTAAGATGGGAATACTATTTCAATAAATATGAAGTAGGCACCCTATAAAATATTGTGTACTCACTTTTCCATGGAGTGCATCATATATACTACAAAATCCATTATTTTCTCAGCTCGCTTTGAATTTGATCATCTACAAGACAAAATTAGTCTTCACATATCCACTCAATAGAACTCCATATTATACCACCAAGGAACATTTTAGTGGCTAATATTCATAGATGGGTTGATTTTCCATGCTTTTTCCAAAAAAAATATTCAAAAAGTTTTATTTATTTTTAAATGATTCGCTCAAATTTTATAAGATAAAATTATGTTGCCTTAAAAATCACCAAAATTTTATATAAACTATATAAAATCACATAACCACTTAGTCATTTTACTACAAAATCGATGGCGACAATCACGCATTTATGATTGTGTAGTGTGTCAAATTGGTAGCGATTATTGTTGTTGACTCATTAATTTTGGCATGATGTTGGTTGAGAAAATTATTGCTGTCTCTAAAATATTGTGACCTTTGTACGAGTGCAATGTTGGTGATACAACTAGATAACTGCGCGGAAAGAAAAATGGTCTGTTGGTTTGTTTAGCTTGCAAGCGAAAACAATTTTGGTATAATGATAATTATAATAAAAGAGGACAGATATTGTTTTCTGTCATCTGATAAACTAGCCTAGATCCATCTTAAATCTAGATATACCAAGTGCCAAGAGGGATCAAATCTCTTTTCACTTTAAAAGAGGTTTGTATCTCAAGAGGTTTGATCCCTCTCCTAGCTTGATAGAAACGGTGTTAAGATGGATCTAGGTTGGTTTTAAAAATAATATAATTTTAGTTTTTAATTCATGTCTCAAATATACTTAAGTATTAGTGTTTTCTTTACTAAATATTATTTTTATAAATTAATATAAATTATAATATATTCATAATAATTTATGTTCAAAATTTTGAAAAAATAATAATAAATATTTATTTATTAGTTTTTAAATTATTAATTTTTAATCGTTGGAATTTAAACTTGTAAATTAATTATTATCTTAAATTTAATTGGGTGTAGTCTAATTAATAGAAGAAATGCCTTTTTGGCAGGAATCTAGAGATTTCTAGCAATATTGTGATTTCTTCTAGTTTAAAATACACTTTTGAATGCATAAATGGATTATTTACCCTAAAAAAAAGAAATACTTTCATATATATTATTCACTTTATATTTATTTAATCTATTAGTTTTTGCCCATAGTTTTGTTTAGAGCCCATAATTTTGTATTTTATATTTATCTATTTTATTAATTTTTGTTTGTTAAAATTTCTTTTATAAATTAAAATAAGGTGAAATGAAACTAAATATTAATAATTAAAATTTTTGTTATATTATAAATTTATTATAAATATTAAACTTTTATATTAATAAATAAAAATCTTATTATATTATAAGTGTATTACCATTACTTATTTTTATGTACTTATTGAGTAAATTTAAATATGGTTACAATAGCATTACATTTCCCTATTAAAATTAAAATGGCTAACTTTGAAAGAACTAGAAATTTATTTAAAATGGCTAAGGTTTTCAATATTAATTTGTGCATCGCCTGGAACCGTCCTAGGATAGCAATATCTGCCCCGCAGTTTATCATGAAAAAGACTAGTTGCAGAGCACATATCAATTCCAGCCTTTGAGTGAGATACATGCACTTTATGGCAGAGTAATAAGACCTGTGGCATTAAATCATAGATGTATGCATTAAATCTGGAGTGGCTTTCAATGTAGCGCATATACAATCAACCCTAAGGTGCATAAAGCTGGTCCCTAATTGTGAAGAAATGCTTTCAATATTTGGTCCCTAATTGTGAAGAAATGCTTTCAATGTTTGGTCCCTAATTTTAATGTTGATAGTATTGTTTCTCATTACCTTTCGTTAAATGTTTAATAACATTAATGATATACAATTTAACGAACTCAAATTAAATGCTTTTTTTTTTGAGTTAATGCTTCTTGTTAATATCGAGAGTTTCTTTCTCATTAGGTTAAATGTTTACAAATATTAAGGAGATATATTTTAACAAATTGCTTTTATTAAATGCTTTCTTAAATAAATTATAAGGGAGCTATAAATTACCTAAAGGAGTTTAAATTAGGTTGGTTGTGTTTTTTGAATTTGAATTGTGGGGAAAAATTAAAGTTTTGAAATATTAATATTTTTTATTAACATATATATAAAATTTTGAAATGTCAATAATTTTAGTAAATATTTTAGGGGAGGTGAGAGTAGAAGGGGTTATATATCATTTCGATAAAAAAATAGAGATACAATATGTATGGGATTGGGAAGTGCAACCAATAATCAAGCTAATTTTTTAGTTTTATGGTAGGTATTAGAACTGATTATCTTAAGAAGAATACGACAGTTAATGGTGTATGACGATTCTATGATAGTCATCCAACAGGGGTTAAAGCTCAAAGAGAATCCTAGTCAGGTACAATCCCCAATTTTGCATAGAATAATATTACAAATAGAAAAAATTTAATTAATTGAGTTCTATCATGTTAAGAGGCACCTAAACTCAAAAGTGAATGCATTAGAAAATATGGGAGTCTCCTTAGAGCAAGGGATATTGGCTCAGGATGAAAGAAGTGGTGTGTATAAGTCTTTACCATGAAAATTCAAAGCACATATTAGAGAATAGGTATATTGATTTTTTATTAAAGTAATAAAGGGGGAATAAATTGGATGGTGGTTTGATGTCCTTCTATCAGCCCCAATCATGTTTTTGAACCTTCATAATATCTCTCCAGCAATATGGCAACTCCTTATAACTGTCGGGATTTGGGCCCGTGCTTACACTTGGCTTGCCCATGTGATCGCAAGCACGGTTTGGGATATATGGAATTCTGATTGAAATCTTACTAAATGTGGGAGGAACCTGAGGGATGATGTTGTATCTTTTAATGAGGAGAAACAGTCACACTCAAGGTATAGAGCTTTAATGGTGAATGAAGCGAATTGGCAGTGGTATTAACTAAGAAAACAAGTGTTTCGTAAGGAGAATGCACATTGCAGGTTGGTTTATTGGAGATGGAGAGAAAAATTTTGGCTTGGTGGGGGTAGGTGTGTTTGGATATAAGGTTTGATCGCTCACCACCTTCTTAGCTAAAGTTTGAGTTTGGCTCTCTAAGGTCATAACAAGCAAGGAGGATTGTGGTGTGGGTGTAAATATGGAAAGGTCATATGTCTCAAAGAAGGAATAATTCAGTCATTTGGACTACCTCACATCATCAATGGAGTATATGTTGTCTTTGTTAAACAAACAGATGGAAATGGGGGTTGTGGAGACTCAAGCTAGATTAAGCATCTTGAATCAGAAGATTGGTTTGCTTCAAAATAAGCTAGACAAACTGCAAATGAATTTCGATCTTTTAGACCTCTATCTCGCAAGAATTGAATCCTTTAGTAAGACTGGCATATCTAAAGTCAACGTGGAAGAGGATAGGAGTGCGGTGATGATTGTGAATTAGCTTGTGGCCTTATAACAATTGAAAAAGGTTGTTGAGGTGGTGAAAGCGATCTAGGTTCTTGCTCCAGTGCAGCCAAGACAATCTATTGAGGACAATGTTGAAGTTAACTCTGAACTTGATTGTGATTGAATCACAATATGTAGGCAGCATAGTAAGAAAAAGTCATTTTTAGATATTTTTATCTCAATTGATGAAGAACCAACTGCAGATGGAAAATGTTCTAGCCTTGAATCTAACTTGACATTAATATTTAAAAATTATAATAAAATTAATTTATAAATTAAATATAAAATTATCATTAAATTAAATTAAAAAAAAAAAAAAACATATTGACACTTAATATAAGTAATTTATTATAAACTATCTATAAAATACAATTTAACTAACACACTAAATTAAACCAAATTTATCAAATACAATTTAACTAACACTAAATTAAACAAAATGTAAAGTTAAATTAGAAATAATTTAATAAAAAAAAAATATTATTATAATGTAAATTTTCAAGTATTTAAATCATCTCTTATATTATATTAAAACATAATATTAATAATGAACCAAATTTAAAAAATTAATAATATTATAATAATAATATTTTAAATTAAATCCCTCGATGGGGGTGCTCAAACGGTAGGCCAACTAGCCTTGGGGCTTTTCTCCCTTGGCATGCAGCAAACATGTCTTGATTAAATATTAGCATCATAGGATGGGACGGTCGTCCTTAGACCCTTCTAGACATGGCGGTTATAGTTATTATGTCCCGTAGGCTCATTGTGAAGGTTGTTGCGAAGCGAGAGATGAGTCGAGGTTGTAGGGTGGTGAGCTTGAATGAGGGTGGTGGTGCAAGCTCACTGGGGAAGTTAAATAGCCAACGTTGAACAACGATTGGCCCTGATGCAATAGTTTGTGCCTTGGTGGACTCTCAGGTGTTCATTTGGGACCCTAAAGCGCATTTGTCTAGTGTGACTATCTTCCCACTTGGACTTGAGCTGGACGATAGAATTTCTGGGTTCGACAAGCAGAGAAAAACCTTTGTCGGCACATTTTTTTATAGATCTTAGGTATCTGCAATCTCTTGCATTTGGTTTTGTCTTGAAATTCTCTTATTAAAGTTGATGTGCTGCTGGTGGAAATTACATGTTCTTTTTGGCTCGAGTTTCTGGTTGTATTGTGGGTACTCAATTTGTAGGGTTGGGCCTCTTTCAGAGATATTTTGTGGCCTCTGTTCCTTAGTGTCTTGGGGGGTTTTGTCTCTCTTTGTTGCTTGGGAGGTTGGGATGTCCCCTGTTTTTCTTTCCGTTGGTCCTGACCATTGGTGCGTCTAGCCTGAGCATGAAACTCACCTCTTTGCGCTCTTTGTTTGGAAATTTTGTGCTATATGTCCCTAAATGGACTGGGTGGGTATGAAATTTTCCTTCTAATTTCCGCTGGAGTGAGTGGGTGAATGTTCTGAGGGTTTCCATGTTTGTGGGCACCCGTGTGTTCTATGAGTTTTGTAGTGCCATTGTGGCTTTACATTCGTCTTGTGGCTTGGTCTGGGTGTACCCTATTTGTGGTCATGAACGAGGTGTCTTTGGGGTGTTTGGGGTCTTATTTGTGTTTCAAGTTCAAGATTGCGGTGTGACCTCTGTCATGCCTCGTCTGCGGGGCCGACCTTGTAGAGGTGGTGGTTAGCAAAGGCAGGAATGTCATCGCGATGATAACATCAAATCATCGATGACGAATTTAGAGAGTTCGAAAAAGGTGGGGGAGGTTTCTCATGATTTGGTTTGGTCCCCGAGCCACGTGGTTATACCTGTCACTTTTGACTCCATCACAGAGCAGTTGAGAGGAATCTTGGCCAACGTGGACATCCTCTAAGAACATAGATATGAAGATCAGAATGAGTTTGTGGCCTACATGAATGATATCCATTTCAGTTAGAATGAGATCTTGGAGAAACTAGGCAATCTCTGTTGGAGCCTACATCGAACAAACGAGCATCTGCATGAGTTGGAGGCCAGGGTCGAACACATAGACTTTCACATGCATGAGTAATTTGGTTTGATTGTTGTGCCTCCTTTTCACTCTCCTCAACCACCTTCTCAACTTGATGCTCATAGTTTGCTTATAATTTTTGTTTCCCTTTTGGCATGTAATGCTACTAAGCCTATCAGAAATAATGGTTCAATTGACATATCTTCTGGTACTTCGACTCCCCCAACTAAAAAATTTGGTCGAAGTGAAGTTGGCGGAGCTGTAGAGAAACATTTTGTAATCAATATTTTTGTGCTAATATAATAGAAGCTTTTAGATTGACCAAAAAATAATTAATAATAAATTTGTTAATTTTAATTTAAGAAACTAAAACCAATTTAAATACATAACATAAAAATTTACTAACCTAGTAACATATATGAGAGTTTCGTTTTAAAATTACCCTTTGCATGACGTTTTATTTTTAGTTTTATCCATCATTTAAATATTATGTATTGTGTTTTTGCTATTTTCTTGTGTGAATGTAAAAACATTTTTTTTAATATAAGCTTTGTGTTTTGTGTTAGTAAATTTTTTAATTCTAGTTTGATGACAAAATAAAGTTCAATGGAGTAATATCATAGATGTATATGTTTTAAACCAACCTAAATCCATCTTAATTGTGGATCTACCAAGCATTAAGAGGGATCAAATCTCTTTTCACTCTAAAAAAGGTTTGCATCTCTCTCGGTGCATAATAGATTCCGGAGTTAAGATGGATTTAGGTTGGTTTAATTATTAATTATATTTATAAATATGATTATTAATTTTATGTTTTTTTATTTTATTTTATTTTTATGTAATTTGACTAAGTCATAATGTTTTATTGATAATTATAACTATTAATTATTTTATTTTATTTTAATTGTCTTTAATTTTTATGTAATATGACTGAGTCAAAATGTTAAACGGGACATTACATTACAACATCTCTATCATACTAGATTGGACATCATGATGCAATTACTTTAAAAAGATCAATTATATTCGACCATGTTCATTGCTAATGCCAAACTAACCAATGATTTTGTGCAATTATGTATGGTCACTATTTAAGTAATTTCAAAGGTTTTACAAATTATGCTAAACCATTCTTGAAAATTTTTCAAGTGGCTTGGTCAAACCCATTAACTATAATGTATTTTGAAGAAGAACAACTCATCTTAGCTTTCAATTTGATGAGATGGACTTAAGGGGGACCTTATAAATAACAATACAAGTTTGAGGTCACTTTTAAATAAGAATTTGGGAGGATTCTAACATTTCAAGTAATAATAATATGTAGGCATGCATTTTGAAAAAAATCATAATCTTCTGACAAGGAAGAAGAACAAAACACACTAACACCTAAAAGGCGCAAACCCAACTTTGTTTAGATTCAATTGTGAATGTATCGAAAATATCATAACCTTGGTAACCACACATTTGAGATTTTCATATCCAACCACAAAACAGATTGGTTTTCTAATCAAACTAATAAATATACACATTTTATGAAAACTGAGCCAATGTGCCAACACAAAAGTAACTACATGACACTCTCAAAATCAAACAAAAAACAACTATTTCACCTACATAAACAATACAAGTGTGTTTTACTTATAATATTAATGACCTATGGATGTAGACATACCATGTGAATCTCAACCTTTAAGTTTCAGGTTTAGATGTTTATGCTTAAGTGTGCATAGTGTAGGTGATGATGAGCCTTTGCTAAAGAGTCCAAAAATCCACTATAGATGAATTTAATCTTGGAGTCTTCCAACAAAAGCACTAATTTTATTTTTTTTCTATAATTTTATTTAAATTTCATATATAGGTAAATTTTTAAATTACCCATTAAATTAGCGACTTAAAAAATTAAGTATCATTAATATACATATTTTAAAATAATCAATATTTAACTTACAAATAAATACCCATCAAATATAATCCTAATTGATTTATTATAATTATTTCCCCTGAAAAAGAATCCGAGCGAAACCCAAAGTCTATAATCTTTTCATTTTATTTAGGGTGCCTTTAGCCTCATTACAACCGAGGTTTAATTTGCGTAATAATTATATTCTAATCAGTTAACATAAGCTATAGGAAATTGAAAAAGAGGGTGAAGTTATTTTAATCGAATGAAGCATATCTTGAAATGTGTAGATCTAATATGTAATTTAGTGTAAATTCAATTAACATATTTAATCGCAATAATTTATTGATTAAACAGGTCACTTCCTCTTGTTTTGAGTAAAAAGTTAAAAAATAAAAATAATATATTATTAAATTTTTATTTTAATATAATAATTACATAATAAAAATAATGCATGGATTAAATTTATTATCTCAGTAAAATGGCTACAAAGTCGTGGAAAAATCAAATAACATCGGTTACAATCAATATTTTCACATCAAAATGTTCATATTTTTTCAGAAGAAAAAGCAAAATAGATTATATTAAGACAATATAAGAAGCCTGATAAGGTACATAAGGTACAAAAAGTAGCAGCCTGTGAGACCTCATAAGAATGACAAACCCATCAGGCATAAGTTTACAGATAAGCTAATTTAGAGAAATGCAAGAGAACACCAGACACATGAGACATATAACAAAATGACTGTGAGGAACCAGTCACAGATTCAAGGCAGAAAGCACAAAATAGCAAAAGCTAGAAACCTGTTGCAGGCTGAAAATGAGCCTGAAAAAGCGCTGACGACAGATAAGCCAAGAGCAGAAAAACACAAAGACCATAAGACATTCCAAATGCTTATTTAGGCATCTTTCTTGGAACCGAATCATAGAAAGCAGAGATATTATGCAGGATAGACTTGTAAGGGATCTTTGAGTCTTTGAAGATCTTGTAATTTCTCCATTTCCACGCACACCATAACATAATGACCAGGAGGATACGCGTAGAGTCCTCTTGCCTGCCGCACCACTCGAACGCTGCATGGATAGAAATAAAGACAAGGTGAGGAAAACCAAAAGAGATGGCTAAGTCATACCAGATTTGTTGGGAGGCCTTGCAATGAAAGAACATATGAAGATTTGTCTCCTCATCAGCTTCACACATCGAGCATCTACTTGGGCCATGCCAGCTCCTCTTCCTCAAGTTATCCCATGTCAAGTTTTTATTGTTATAAACTAACCATGAGAAGAGAATCATTTTAAGAGGGCAGCCCACTTTCCAGAAAGCCATCGGGAATTTTGATCTTGAAGACGAGGCCTTTGCAGTTACAAGATCAGAATAAATATCTTTAACTTGTGCTGTCATATGAGAGTTTGAAAGAGACCATGTTAAGTGATCTTTTGGGCCTGCACGTTTAATCCCGCTTATTGCTAAGGCGGCTTTGACATTGTTCCAGGATGAGCACAAGTCGATTGGCAATCCAATATCGGAAGCATCCTTCCATAAGGGCGATAGGCCCCTCCAATCGAAAATGAACTTGTCCCATGTAAAATAACCCAATCTATGAAAGATAAAGATGAAACTGTCTGGAATAGCTATACTTCCCTGAGAGCATGCAATAGGATCCAAACCAATGTGTAACTATCTTTTCGTATTAAAATGGTCGTACTACCCTTACTCATTTCATTTACATGCAAGAAAAAAGAAAATGTCTTTTCACATCTAAAATGTTCATGTTATCCTTACAATAAAAGGTCATTATATGGCTTTCTTAATTAGATCGGATTTTAGACATTCATAATTTACTAGGGTAATACATGTTTAGTCATAATTTTTTTTTAGGTGTTGAATTTTGTAGAGAAATAATTTAGAATAATTATGGTATTATATTATGTATTTCAATTTTTTAAAGTGTTTATATAATGTATTTCAATTTTTTTAAGTGTTTATATAATGTATTTTTTCAATTTTATTTAAGTATTTATATCATAAGAAACTTTTTAACTACGATTTTAGTTTAAGTGAGATGTAGAAAGTGAAGTGAATCTAAAACGATATTAGGTATGTTTTAATTTTGTTTTCTGGATTTTTTTAAATAAAAATAATAAGGTAGGAATTTTTATTTTTATTTTTATTGAGAATTGATTATTTTTAGAATCGATAAATTTTTGGAATGAATCAAACAATTTTAAAATTGGTCTTTTGATGCTGTAAATGGTTTTTTTTTTTTTTAATAAATTTATTGAAATTTGATATTTATTTATTATTTATTTTTCAATTGTAAAATTTATAAAATTCTGGATTTTTTTTGAATTTTCATAATATTTTATTTTAATCATTGAATTTTTCCTTTTCCAAAAGTATAAGTGTTTTTTTTTTTACTTCAATAGTTATTTATTTTTATTTTCTTAAAAATAACCATAACTTTTATCTGATTAGGAAAGATCTATCTCTTCTTCTAAATTCTTTATGATCTCTTCCATGAGGAAACGTTCTAATATCATAAAGTGACCTAATCTTTTTGCAATTAACTTTCACTGATTCTTTTGCTTCTCCACATTGGATACAACTTTTCCAATATAATGTTTTGTAGACCCACATCTATTTTTTAATGAAAAACCTTGATTGAATATCAAATTGAGCAATTGACCCCTACACCTCATAAGCTCCTAAAGTGAAATTTAGATCCCCTCTAATCAATAAAATATCATTCTAAATCCAACCCCTATTGTATAAATTTTTCCAATATTTCACTCTATCAATGTAATAGTCCCTTCCACCCCTTAGGTTAAACCAGCTCTGTGGGAGCGGCTACTTTCATTTAACCCGACTTCCAAGGTTTCATTAAGGAAATTTGGTTGCAAAATTTTTATATCCTCGGCTTTCTCAAAACTAAAAAGTAATATAGGCATTGTGACCAGCTTGTCAAGAGATTTCCGACGATATAAATTTTATCATGATCTGAGCTACGGATCAAAAGTTATGACCATTTGAACTCGGCCTTATTTAAACATCACCATGTTAGCATGGCTGCCACATGGCGCTCACCATGTGTTCCATGTAGCTTGTCCTATCAGCATAGGAATTGTGGCAGGCCACATCATCATTGTAACACCCTCCTCCCACATTTACCTAAGTTAACCAGTCCGCTCGGGTAATCATGTAACAAGAGGCTACTATGATGTGATTCAACTCCCCATGTATAGTTAAGGAATTGGAACCGACAAAACCAACTCAATTTGACCTTCCACACATGCTACAGAACATTTAGGAGCCAGCCAACCCTTCCAAGTGATCAACCCCTGAGCCAAACTGACATTTCACTGATCTGGACCCTTAGCCGCTCCCATGACTTGCCATGCATGCAACTGAGGCATTTCAGTCACTCCCACAACAAGGGCATGCCAACAATTGTGGACTTTTTTCTGCTAGTTTTGAGCCAACGACCCCAAATTTTGTGCCACTTTTCAAGGCTAAGGCTTAAGCCACTGCCCAGAACTTCATGAAACTTTCAGAAATGATAAATAACATTTGAACAAAGGTACTAATGCAAACACTTGATCAATGAATTGAATGGACCCCTACTAGCCATGACAGGAATTTTGTCAAACATGTCACAAATATGCATTCTATAGGCAATAAAAACAAATATGAGCATAGGGGTCTCATACTTATCTGAGATTCGTAAAGAAGCATTGTTGCCATATCACAATAGTTGCATTATCATCTATGAGGTCATATATTCACTATACTTTTAGTTACTAATCAAAACATGATGAGACCCATATATCAAGTATGTCATAAAACATACATGATAACCAACATATAACCAACATAAATAACAAGGATATAATAGCTATATAATCCATATATAACCCAGTACATTTACACATGAAATTCAAAGGAGATGAAACTATTATTAATGAATGAAAAAACCAACTAGGCTTGGGACTTCCATGAACCACCTGACCATATATTGGTTGAACCAAATATTTCTTTCAGCCAATCACCCCCGTGTCATATTCCAAGCATGAATGTGGGATTCAAAACCAACCAAACCAGGTTTCCTCAGGCTTTATTGCAATCCTCACCAGATCACTAGGCCCTAAACTAGCATTGATGCCATCAGATTTCTCCACTTACACCGTGAGGAATTTTCTTGTCTCCTATTCTCTATGATTTACCATATATCCTGTCATACAATGGTCGAGGATTCCTAGGCCTAATCAAGACTCCGCCCTCTAGGATTTACCATATTTCCCGCCATTCACCGGTCAAGGATTCTTAGGCTTGATCGAGGGCAAACACATCTAGGCTTTATCATATATCCCGCCATTAATCGATCGAGGATTCATAGCCCACTGACGCACACAAAATCCAGCTTTACCACAATCCCAATCTGGTTCAAGGATTTCCATGCCTTTTTTTCTTCCTTTCAGAGACCACCTCACTCAATTTTGAAACCATCCAACAATCTAGCTCAACCAAATACAAGAGAACCCATCTCACCATGGCTATCTAGAAATGGAAAAGGAAAGGCTGAAAAACACTGTCACACCTAGCCAAACCCATGCCAATAATAGAAAGAGCACCAAATACACACATGCATGTACCACACATGCCAAAACTAGCAAGGAAATCACATATGCAAATCGATACCTACAAATAATTTTGATGTAGTTGCTAAATGTTGCTCTTCCTCTCTTGATCTTTGCTTCCCTTTGCCTTCTTTGTCCTTCCTTTGTTTTCCTTAATCCAATGCTAGAGTGATCTAAGAATTCTCTAAGTGTCCAAGAGTGTGAGAGAGAGAGAAAATAGAGAGGGAGCTCCAAAACTGAACTGACAAAAGGTACCAACTAATCCTCAGAAGCATTTTTATTAATGAGACCTCTATTTTCTTCAGTTTTCCATTATTTTCCTTCATTTTCCTCCTCACATGAAACTTGTGACCTTTCACCTTCCTTCTCCTAATTTCCATTATTTACATAAATAAAATGTTGATTAATGTCTCATACCTTTGCAAAGCCTTTGTCTTTGCGTTTGGCAATTTCCTTTAGCCATAATAAACCAAATGAACACCCACACTACGATGTTTTTCCCAACATTCAGCTTGGAATATGTGTCCCATGACCTTGGTTATTATTTTTCCTTTATTAAATTTATTTACATGGAATTTTGATCAGGAGTGTTATAGAACCCTCTCCCTTGGGGGAACACCATCCTCGGTGTTCAATGATACCTACAACAAACAAGACTGCTGAGAAGAAAACCAATATGATAACATAACCACATGAAAACCGTAATGACATGACACTCATACTGCTTATTGGAGCCTTATAACACAACTCATGGCAGTATTTACATCCATATACATATGTACATATACAAAAACATCACACCCAAACAAATGCCAAAAACATTCACTCAACCAACTAATAGAGAAGGCTACATAGCTCACATATGATCTGCCATCTCCCATGTAGCTTCATTGGGCCCAAAGTGCTTCCACTGCACTTTAACCTGATCGATTGCTTGGTTTCGGAGCATGAGAATCTTTCTCTGCAATATACGTTGAGGTTCCATCTTGAATTCTCCATTTATCTCCACCTACAATACAGACCATTCAATCACATCATCATCATCTTTAACATACTTCTTAAGCAATGACACATGGAAAACATCATGGAATTTCACTGTCGGAGGCAGTGCAATTCGATATGCTACTGGTCCAATCCTTTCAATAATCTTGAAAGGTCCACAAAACCGAGGTGCCAGCTTAGCACATGATCCAATCCTCAAGGAGCTCTTCTTGGGCTTGATACACAAATACACTTGTTCCCCAACTTGAAATTCCTTAAACAACATGTTCCGATTTGCATAAATTTTTTGCATGTCCTGTGCTGCTTTCAGATTCTTCTTGGTTAACTGCATTTCTTGTTCCATGTCTACCAACATATTCGTTCCAATCAACACCTTGTTCACTGGATCACTCTAATTGATGGGAGTATTACAAATCTGCCCATATAATGCTTGAAACAAACTCATCCTCAAATAGTCTTGGTACCCATTGTTGTAAGAAAACTCAACCAATGGAATATACTCTTCCCACTTTCACTGCTAATGCATCACATACATCCTCAACATGTATTGCAATATCCTGTTGACCCTCTCTATCTGTCCATTAGTCTATGGATGATAAGTTGTGTTGAAGGCCAACTTTGTACCCAAACTTGCAAACAACTCCTTCCAAAACATGGAAGTGAACTTAACATCCATGTCTGACACAATCTTCCTTGGAACTCCATGCAAACTCACTACATCTCTGATGAATACCTATGCCACATCTCTAGCTGAATACGTAGACTTCACTAGAATGAATTGCACTACCTTTGTCAACTTGTCCACAACAACCATGATGGAATCATGTTGTCTAGATGTCCTCGGAAAACCTATGATGAAATCCATGGAAATGACCTCCCACTTCCACTCTGGAATCATAATTGGTTGTATTAGTCCACCTGGATGCTTACACTTTGCCTTCACCTGCTAACAGTCCAAACATCTAGCCACAAACTCTGCCACGTCCTTCTTCAAATTCGGCCAATGATAAAACTTCTTCACTATTTTCAATATCTTCTGGTATCCTGGGTGACCTAAATATGGTTTTGCATGAAACTCTCGCAAGATAGTACTATTGAGCTCGCTGTCATTTGGAACATATATCTTGTCCCTAAATCTAACTAAACCATCTGTGATAAGATGATAGTCCACATCTTGACCACCTGTACCTTGTTGTAACCTTTGCATAAGCTCCATGTACCCGCCATCCTGTTGTCCTATCTGTAAGATCTAATCCTGTAAGTCTATCCCATAAGAACTCATAGACGTTATGTGATTCATTTGTACTTTCCTGCTAAGATCATCTGCAACCTTGTTCTCCTTACCCTTGATGTACCTGATCTCAAAATCGAACTCACTGATTGTGGCCAACCATCTAGCTTGTCTGGCATTCAGATTCGGTTGGTTAAATAGATACCTTAATCCACTGTGATCACTCATCAAGATGAACTGTCTGACAAGAAGATAGTGTCTCCACATATTCATAGCATGGATGATCGCTGCCAACTCAAGGTCATGTGTCATATAATTCTACTCATACCCATTCACTTTCCATGACTCATATCACACTACCTATCCTTCATGCATAAGGAATCCACCAAGTCCTCTCTTACAAGAATTTGTGCACACCATAAATTATTTGTCTAGATCTACAATATTTAACACCAGAGTGTTTGTCAACAACTTCTTCAATTGCTCAAAACTTGCTGCACAATCCTCTATCCATTCAAATTTATTACCTTGCCTCTGTAGTGACGTAGTCAGATATGCAATGTAGGAGAAGTTCATGATGGGCCTCCTATAATAACCTGCTAACCCCATGAAAGACATTACCTCATCCACATTTCTAGGAGCTTCCCACTCCGTGATAGCTCTTATCTTCTCTGGATCCATTGTTATGCCTTCCTTGGAGACAACATGTCCCAAGTAATGTACCTCTATCTGAAAGAAATTGTATTTACTGAGCTTAGCATAATTGATGCTCCCTTAGCAATTTCAATACTCCTGCTAAGTACTCGAAATGCTCTTCCTCATTTTTATAATATATCACGATGTCATCAATGAACACAATAACAAACTTTTCCAAATAAGGATGCAACAAACTATTCATCAAGCACATAAATGTAACTAGAGCATTAGTCAAACCAAATGGAACTACAACAAACTCATAATTCCCATACCTAGTCCTGAAATTTGTCTTTTAAATTTCCTCTTCTTTAATGCGTACATGATGATATCCTGATCTCAAATCAATCTTCGAGAACATTGTTTCTCCCTTCAACTAATCAAAAAAATCATCGATCCTCAGCAATGGATACCTATTCTTGATGGTCACTTTTCTCAACTTCTTGTAATCAATGCATAACCTCAGAGCACCAACCTTTTTATTCACAAACAACAGCAGTGCACCCCAAGGTGATACACTTGGCCTAATGTATCCCTTTTCAAGCATTTCCTTCAACTGTAACTTCAGCTCTACTAACTTTGGAGTGCTCATCCTGTATGGCACCTTCGATGTTGGTGTTGCCCCTGGTACCAACTCAATGGAAAAGTCCACTTCCCTGTGAGGTGGAAACTCAGAAATATCTGTTAGAAACACATCCCGAAACTGCTACAAGATCGGGTACCTACTCAATACCTCCACATCCTCAACATCCTTAACTTTATCACTAGAAATATGCACTACAAATAACACACACCCTTTTCTGTGACTACGGTTTTCCTATATAGTTGTCACCATTATAACTAATGTTGCCTTCTTCTTACCCTGCAAGATCCTTTGTTCTCCATTTTCATCCAAGCATTCAATGGCCTTGTCATAATAATCCACTTTGGTCATATGAAGATACAAATAGTTCATACCCAAAAGCATACTATATGATCCCAATGGAAATACATTCAAATGTGTTGAGGTATGCATACCATTCAACTCGAATGCACAAGATTTCACCCAGTGATACAATCTCTTCTTTGTAACTATAGCCAACTACACTAACCGGGATTCTGCATGCACTTATTTATTCAAACCACACTTATCGACCAGGCCAGGACTAACATAAATATAATTACTTCTAGTGTCAATCAAAATGGAAACACCTTGATCTCAAAGCTTACCATCCATCTTGATAACAATTTATGAGTGCTCTTCCTGCTTGTTATACAGTGTTGCATAAATCTATGGAATGCTCTGCCCAACATCCCCAATTACCTGTGCTTCATGTGCACTATAAATCTAAGGCCTACTACTCTAATTTTGTGGACAATACCTCTTAATATGCTCCCTACCACATGTCCAAGACTGCAAACATCCTATACCATCACCTTTATTCTGTTACCCTCCATGTTGTGACCCATTAAAATTCTTGTAAGGTGCAACATTTTCTTTCTCACCTACATCGCGAGGTCTTGTTCTTTTCGACAGCCATTTACCTTTAGCTTCGTCTTTCCCTTTCCAACCTTGCTGAGATTTTGTCTTGCACTTTGACTGCTCATAACAATGCTTCAATTTATTAATAACATCCTCAAGCGACTGAGGCTCATCATACTCAATCCTATCTATAAATGTTAATGGAACTCGACTGAAATATCTCTGAACTTTCTCCTTCTCATCTTTAAGATATGGTACATACCTCAATAACTCCAAGAACTTGATCGTATACTCCTCATCTATCACCATATTTAGCTCATAGAATTCCTTGGATTTGTTGTCATAGTACTGCTCTAACATGTACTTCTTCCCAAAAATGATCTTGAGTTCATGCCAACTCAACTCCTTTGTCCTGATGTCTCTAACCCACTTCACATATTCCCACTAGATGTCTGCTTTCCCTTTGAGGTTGAAGATAGCTATTATGGCTTTCATGTTCTCAGTGTAATCATGTAGATCAAAGAATTTCTTCATCTCGAGTAGTCATGCCTCTACATCCTCCGACTTCTTCAAATATCCATCAAAGGTAGGTGGTTTTTATTTCTTGAACTCATATGGAAAATATCCCCTGTCACTCCGCTTGTAAGGATGATAACGATGATGATCATAGTGTCTTTCATAACCAGAACTAGAATAGAACTTGTTTCCATCACCTCTCTTATCTAGATTATCCAAGAGCCTACAATCTTTGATTGTGTCACCTCTGTCCGACTTGTGCCCACCATGAGATCTACTTCCATATGCCCCATTAGTTTTGTCCTCCTATCCATGGTTGATATTAAGAGGTACCTGTCTTTGTAATTATGACAAACTCTGAAGGATTAGTTCATTGACTTCTGCTTGTTTCTCCTGTGCCTAAAGGATCCTGTCATTATCTACCTTGCAACTTCTTATTTCTGCCTTCAAGCTTCTCAATGTTTCTACTAAGTTAGAAGAATGCCCAACACCACACTGTGCATCTGATCCATATGGAGAGTCTCATGAATGATAGTCTACCATCTTGCTAGTCATCTTTGTTCTCTTTCCTGCTAGTACACCATGTTAGATAAAATCAAAACATAACATAATCAACATACCTTAGTATAGTTCAGGGGAGGATATCTCATCTGCAAGATCAACCAGATTAGAATGATACATGTATAATCATAATCACATCAACATATAACATTATTTTAACCACTGTCCAATTATCAATTCATGATCATACCAACCACATACCATGACTTCATGCATGACTACTACAACGATATCAATGTATGCATAACAATATATAAGCACTGACATTCATAACCAATGCGTAACTGGCATATACTCATAACGACCACATCCAATGACACACCATTCACTTCCACATGGCAACACCACTGCAACCATGACCACCATCATGTATACACAGTAAGTGCATAGACCACAAGCATAGAGAGCACATATATGCAACTGACATGAATGCATGACCAACACACTGCCCATCCAGTCCAAGGGGTGAACCATGCATGATAATTAGCAAGAGGAAGAACATTAATGGCACATAACACAATATTTATCCGAGGAAAGGCACAACTCAAAATCCCTACTATCTATATTGCATTAATGATAAATCGAAGATGAAAATACAATGCTTGTTCTCACTAAAACATTCCCCACACAAGTATAATCAACTCTCTGCTCACAAGCTAGCTCAAGCCAAACTTTAACTTATTCTGTTGCTCTCCAAGTCCATATTTCCTTCTGTAATTCCTAGAGGAATTAGCTTCTACTTAATGAGAAAATCCTTCTTTCATAACTACACAATCCAAATTGAGGTCCTTCTCTAATTGCCTTCATGATTTGTACAACTCGGAAAATCATACAACTGATAGTACATTGTCCCTGCACTCTAGTCTCAATGGGATCTTCCTCTGAACTAACATGCATGAGTTTCTGATGAGTGAATATTTAGTTAGCTGGAGTAACACTGAGGATGCACTAGTGCACCAACTCACTACTAGACCTCTACTAGTTCCACTAATAGTTAGAACTAGTTTAACTGACTATAACTCAATCAAACTGAGTTATCTAATTACAACTCAAATAAACTCAATCTGGACCCCTAAAACTTATGGATCACACTTATATGACTCCAGATAGACTTCCAAATCAAAATTCCTAAGTTAACTAAGTCAACTTAAATTAGTTAACTATTACAAATTGCTATGAGAAAATAATTACAATTTAATTCAAGGACAAATTAAATTGGAATTTCTAGATGTTATTTTTAACATTTCTTGTTGTTATTTTCAACATGTGGGTTAAGGTATTTGTGTTCAATGTGCGTCACAAGGAGGCCTCATATTAGAGCCAAACCCTGCTCCCTATTTCCGGCAAGTGCCTGAGAAATTTCTGCTTGATCCTTGTGGGGGTTTTTGTTCTTCTTTGCAGCTTCTAGTGGAGTGGGCTTGGGACACAGGTGAGAGGTCCTCCGTCGTGGCTTCATCAACATTAGCACGCAGTGGTTGCACAGTAATAGGAGGGATTCGCTTGAACAACATAATTTATGGAGGGGTGCCTCTAACCCTTAGTACCCGATATACTTTCTTAGTCTGTTTATCTAGTTTATCAATGTCGTTTTTAATTGTTTTGGGGTAGGTTTAATTACTAGTTGCTTTTCTCCTCAATTGGCATATGTCTCCTTTTGGAATGCTAAGTTTGGGATTGTTTGGGGGTACAAATGAGAGTTATTGCTCTGTCTCTTAAAGTTTCAACCTAGGGATGCCCTTTTAACGGGGTATACTCGAGACCTTCATGGTAGTTGGTTTTCATTTTTTTACGTCCTACTCTCCTCATAAACATAAGTGATAGAGGGAATGTAACCCCCTATACCTCCGCTACACTGTGTCTTAGCCTTTTTCTTATTGGGGGTGGCAAAAATTTAGGGAATTGGTTAACGAGGGAGAGTGGTAAGTTGGAACCTTGGAAGAGACAAATTTTGTGGAAGGTGGCTTGGTTTATGCAACTTAATTGTTGGGTGGTGGTCAAAGCAAGTTGTGGACACACTGTGGGGCAAGGGGACACTATGCTTATGACAAGGTGAGAGGAAGAACACTATTGTGGTTGGTTTGGTGGCTAGGAACACCACTTGTTGAATTGTGGATCCTAGCCTCATAACCATGAAACACCAAGGAGGTTGAGTTTGTCGAGGAATTGAGCCATGGGGCTAGCGAGGGGAGCATAGGTGGGGAAATCATGATCTAGTGGAGGAGCTTGATGCTAACCCAACCCAGTCTCCGGGAAGAGTTGAGCTTCCACCACCCTTTGATACTCTTGACAACCACCTTCAACATGTCACCCACGAGAGCTTCACCGGGGGAGAAATACCATACAATGTGCATTTATATTAGGGGATATATGTTGAGGAAAAAATCACATAATATATTGAGCATATAGGAAGGGGTAAAGGGTTTTTTTATTGGCAAGTATAAAAAATGGAGCTCAAAGTTAAGGAAAAAATATAAAGGGGTATAAAAAATTTTAATGAAAAAATGGATACCTACAACATATAGTGAAAGTAGGGTTTTTTTTTTTTTTAATTGGTAATGTATATTGGATTCGTATTGGTAGGGGGTTAAACAATGTGATTTTTAGAGCTATTTTTCAATACGTAGTCAAATTAAAGATGTTGTTTAGTATGCCACGAATGCATACTAAACATGCATTCCCCTACATCTCTAGGCATTGGGCTGGACCATCCAACTTTGGTCAATCCATCAAATCTAGGATGGTCTTCGAGTGCATTCACAACCTTGAGACCTTCTAGTTTTGTTGGGTATCAGTTCACACTTTTCTTATAAGTATGCTATATTAGTTTTTTGGTTTTGGTATATTCTTTTGTCCAACAATTAATGTAAGAGTGAGGCCGGAAGAATTCATATAGGAGTGAGGCCAGAAGATTGCAGAGATCCCGATATAAATTTATTTTGAATTAATAAAAAATTTGAATATATATATATATATATTTTTTTTTTTTGGAATATAATTTGGAAGATTTTTTTTTAATAATTTTTTATAATTTAGAATATTATATTTTTGGAATGATTTGGAAGCTGTAGTTTTGAAGGCATTATATATAATTTAGAATTATATATTTTTATTATGTTACAGATAGTTTATCCATATGTAGCAGATAATGTAAATTATGACAAAGCATCCATTTAATAACATATGATTTGTAAGTGTCAAATGGCGTTAGGCGATGATTGCACCGTATGGAGAGTTTCCTAATTGGACGTGGCACGTTTTGTTTCGAAAAAATATTGCTGTCGGTGGAAATATTGAAAATAAACCACCGAAATATTGAAAATAAACGAAATCAGAGTTACGTACAAATGCTTTGAAATTGGAGAGCATGGTTGTTCATACAGCTAAAAAGATTAATGTTTGGTCGGAGTCACACAGCTTCACTTTGTTCATCTGCTAAGCGAAAACGATATGCTACCTCTCCCATTATTATTGTTGTGGCTATTCTCCTATCGTTTTCACGTGCGACAGAAACAACTCCTACCTGCCATTTTTCTGTCCGATTATATGTTGTTGTTTGACCAGCTGGTACTATGGAGGATTTAGAGGGAAAAAATGGTCCAAAAATGTTGCAGAGAATGAACCTTCGAAAAAGGGCAGCGTAGCGTAGCGTAGGGACATACAGCTCTTCACATATTTGTTTATATTTGAAGTAAACAAATTAGAGCACCAGTTGAGAAATTATTTTCAAAGAATTGTCGAGATACCAGCCACGATGGCTATCGCAGAGCCACCGAATCCAATCATAAACCGTTTCCTTAACTTCTTACTGTTTCTCTTCAGTCAAAATCAAGACGCGACTCCCTGCACAACCACTCACACTATAAATTGCGTTTCTGTGGCGGCTAATGTCATAAATGTAACCGAATTGCTCTTTGCAAAGTATTTACATCATGAAGACGACTGAAATGGCAAGAATTTTGTGTGCCGCAAGTTTTTTGATATTTGCATGTGCCTCGACAAGTGCAGCTGGAGGACTGCAACTGAACTTCTATGACCAGATATGCCCCGGAGTTTCCAATGTTGTAGAAGAAGTAGTTGCAAGCTACATATCCAGAGCCCCAACTCTGGCCGCGGCTCTTCTCAGAATGCATTTTCATGACTGCTTTGTCAGAGTGAGTATAGTTTTTTAAGTTTAAACACTTTTTTATATATATGTATTATATTTGAGATTGCAGATTTTTGGAATATTTTACTTCCGAGATTGCAGATTCCAGGAATATTTAGCTAATAAAATAAAATAAACCAGAAAAATTAATTATTTGACCTCCCTCATATACTCCCATCTTAGAAATATTCTGGAAATCCTCAGTCAACCTATACTCCCATCTTGAAATATTCTGGAAATCCTCAATCAACCTATTCCATTGAGACTAGAGCATAGCATTTAGAGGCTCAGTAAATTGATACTTTTGACATTTTTGACAAGGACGTGAACTTGATTGGTGCAGGGTTGTGATGGATCGGTGCTCTTGAATTCAACAAAATCAACCAAGGCAGAAAAGGATGCGCCTCCGAATGTGACTCTCAGAGGATTCCAAGTCATTGACGCAGCCAAAGCTGCAGTGGAGAAGGTGTGCCCGGGAGTGGTGTCATGCGCTGATATTCTTGCACTCGTTGCACGAGATGCTGTTCATATGGTAATTACAAATCACTCAATATATACCTTGGTTTTCTTTCCTGTTTAATCATCAGTTTTGCTCGCCAATCTCTGAGATGATATTTAATTCATGCAAATATTAGTTGGGTGGACCATTCTGGAACGTTCCAACGGGACGCAGAGATGGAGTGGTGTCTATCCAGAACGAAGCTGTCGCAAAACTTGCTCCTCCCAATGCAACTTTCTCGAAACTGAAATCAATATTTGCCAGCAATGGTCTTGATGTTAAGGATTTGGTTGTGTTGTCTGGTCAGTAATCAACTATAATCCATATTCCACAGCTGTTATCTTCTATGTCAAAAGTAGATTGAATTTAATTATTCCATCAAGATTTATATATAGTTCAATACTGGGTGCAGGCGGACACACAATAGGGATATCTCACTGCAACTCCTTTAGCAGCAGGCTTTACAATTTTACAGGAAAAGGAGATATGGATCCGTCCTTGGATAAAAATTATGCAGCTCAACTGAAGATAAAATGCAAGCCTGGGGACAATAAGACAATAGTAGAGATGGATCCCGGTAGCTTTCGAACATTTGACACCAATTATTACGTGAATGTAAAGAAGAATAGAGGCCTCTTTCAATCCGATGCTGCTCTTCTAACCGACAACGAAGCACAATCATATATCAACCAGCAATTGCAGTACCTGTCGTTCTTCTCAGATTTCGCAGTGTCTATGGAGAAGATGGGCAGAATCCGCGTGCTAACAGGCACTGCAGGGCAAATCCGAAGACACTGTGCCTTCTCAAATTAACTGGAACTTCATTTTTTTTATTATTCGAGATTAATAAGCCCCCGGCCCGTGACTTCAAGTTTTACTCTGTTTCGATTATATTAAGAATATTTCAGGTTAAAGATTGTGACGATAGCCCCCTGCCTGTGACTTCAAGTTTTACTCTGTTTCGATTATATTGAGAATATTTCAGGTTAAAGATTGTCATGATGTTCTCAAATTGTTAAGGCGTTCAATTTGTACTGTGTCTATCCGAGCTTTAGATACAATCCTTGGAAATAGTTACCGTGCGCATGTGCTTAAGCTACCGTTGTCTCGTTGGTCATCCTCCAAATTCGCTTTTCATTTTTAATAAAGTCAATGATGTATTGACGATTAACACGTGGATACTCGCATGATATAGATATCAATGAATGGCAAAAGCAATGGGTACTTTACAGCCTGCTAAAAACAAAGTGTATTTTCTAGTTGTAATTATTGAGCTGAAAGATTTATTTTACAATTTAGTACGAAGGATTTATTTTACAATTTAGTATGAAGGGATGTGTAAGTTAATCTATTCATCAATTATCTTTTAAAATAAAAATTATGTTCTAAATTATCTAAATAAAAAAATAATGTAGGCTATAAAAAAATGAATGTGAGTTATAATAAAAAAAGGAATGTGTTGTAAAGTAATTAAAATTAAAAAAATGTGTGAGTAACATCTTTAAATCTTATAATTTGGTTTGTTATTAATCAAATATATTTGTTAATGAAAATTAACACATTGTATTTTCCACTGTGAGGAAATTTGCATGTAAAGAAATTTGATCTCTTTGGGCTTATGTTAGATCCGTACTTAAAATGGATCTTTCGCATACACTAACAATTCTACCTAAAAGTGCAAAAATACACAAAAGGAACACAAGATTTGGGAATATTATTTTGAAAAATTAAATCACTAAATATAAAAATTCTAAATATGTCCTTTCTTCCCATAGCCTTTTGGGATTTTATGTATTTTATTCACCAATGCTTTGTTGAGCCTAGAGGCTCATTCTACAGCGTAGTATGAGAGGATGTGTAAGTTTGTCCCCAATATGAGGGGATATGAGGGGATGTGTAAGTTTGTCCGTTTGTGCATTTCCAATTTAAAATAAAAATTATGTTTTAAATAGAAAAATAATGTCAAGTACAATAAAAATATGTTGTAAATTAATTAGAAGTAAAAGAAAACGTGTGAGTAAGATGCTTATATCTTATACTTTTCAAAAATATTTCAATAATAAATTTAAATAAAGTATTTGAAAATCTATGTTAACTAATTTATGTCTATGTTAATACAAATTTGTTAAAATAAAATATTTTAATGTTGTATATAAAAAATATTGAATGTGGGTTATCAATAAAACATTTTAACACAAATTAATATTCACATATATTTAAAAATATATTAATAATAAAAAATCATTTTAATTTGGGTGATGAAATGTTTGGATGTACATTTTATGTAAAACATTTTAGTGTCAATTACTTATCATTTAATATATATATATATATATATATTTGAAAAAATTAAGTTTTCATGGTTAAGAAGTTTATTTGGTATTATGTATACTTTATTTACCATTCATAAATGCAATTTAAACAATAAAAAAGAAAGCATTGTATTTTGTATTCTAAAGAAGTTTTCGAGTGAAGAAATTTGATAAATTTACGCTGGTGGGGGAAACCAATTCTCAAGTTCTTGAGGTCTCTCAGAACCAATTTGATTTTTTTCTAGACATTAATATAAATTTCAATTTCAATTCCTATTCAACATCTCGAAATTTTTAATGCGTGTTATTGACAGCCACCCGCAATCGAGAATTCAACATCGACAACATCTCTATGCGATTAAAGCTCAGGTTATCGAGCAAAGAAAGCAAGGAGCTCTACAATTGGAAGAGAAGCAATGTGGGCTCACTGAAACTCGGTAATTGAAATCATTATTTGGCTATTCCTAATCTTTAATGCAAACATAAAATTCTTCAGTTGGATAATCTTGTAGAGAACTTAAAATTCTGTTGGACATGGTGGAGGAGTTGAGGATCAATGGGAATATACACCATCTTATTAATTCCACATATATTGCATTAATCTCGAAGCGTTGCCCAACAACCTGTTTCGCAGATTTCAGGCCCATTTCACTATGTAACCTCATTTATAAAGTCATCTCAACAACCATTGTCGGGCATATGTGGGTTATGCTATCACGCCATATATCTCCGGAACAACATGGGTTACTACAAGACAAACAAATACATGACGTCGTTGCAAATGCCCAAGAATGTATGGATTCGATTCATACAAAACATCTCAATGTTGCCATTTTGCAAGTGGATCTGCAGAAGGCATACGATTGCCTGGATTGGGGATACCTCAGAATGGTCCTTTACAAAATTGGAATTCAACCCAGATGTATTGATTGGATTATGGCATGTGTTATTAATGTAAATTTTTCTGTGATTATAAATGGCTACCCAACACATTTTTTTCAGGTTGGACGTGGACTTCGATAGGGTTGCTCAAACTCTCTGCTTTTATTCATTTTGGCAATGGACAAACTGAGCTTGCATATTAAAAAAGCGGTGGAGCTCGACCAATTCCAGGCTCTGCAGATGGGTAACAACATCAAAATATCGCATGGTTTCTTTGTAGATGACGTCCTCATCATGGGTATGTTAAATCGATTTGCATGGTTGTGCCTTTTTCATATTTTCAGGAAATTTGCTAATGCCACTGGCTTGCATATGAATGTGCATAAGTCTATTATCTTTCATGGAGATTGTGATCTGGATATCATTGCATATATAAAAAATTTGTTTGGTATTGAGGCAGAGATGATGGTAAATGGTATGAAGTACCCAGGGTACCATATCAAACCTTGTAATTACATAAATACTGACTGGCATTGGCTTGTGGATAGATTTTTTAAGAGGATATCTGGGTGGGAATTTAGATGTTTGTCACTGGGGGATTGGGTCATCCTTACCCAAGTTGTCCTTAACCAACTGGGGGTTTACTGGGCTCACCTTTATCATATCCATGTCTCCATTATTCACAGTCTTAACCGTATTATGGCTAACTTCATATTGGGAGGAATCATGGGCTTTCAAAATATCATTTGGCAAAGTTGTCCAACATTACATTTCCAAATGTCATGGGGTGTTGGGGGGTACTAGATCTACGTCACTTTGGAAGGTCGTTATTTATCAAATCCATATGGAGGGGTATATTTGGGCCTGGGTCATGGATTCGTGTTATTAGACATAAATATATTAACGACCATGATTTCTTAAATTGGTACTGAAAAGGCATTATTGGATCCATTCATGGATCGACAATCTAGCTTAGCTTTCTCAAAGTGGGCAATATCTTTTTACAACATTTGGCATGGACCATGGGATCGGGTCACAGAATCCTTATCGGAATTGACCATATTCTGGGTGCTGGCAATGATTGTAACATCTCTGCAGAGCTCATTCAGTTCTTAAATAGACGAGGCATATATTTCTGGAGTTAAGCCATTACACAATGGAGGGGTCCCTGCCTAGTTTGGAAAAATGCATAGGAGATGGGTTTATTTGGGCAATGGTGTTATAGACATTTTTGGGCCCTGCAACCCCAATCATACATGTCCATAAGCCAAGTGTTCCTAAGTCCCTAAAAGTTTTGTTTCATACCCTAAAGGAACAAGGTCAGCTGATTACATCATCTCCCAGAAGTTCCCCACAGGAAACTGCTTAGAACTGGTCAAAACTAGACCATACATGTTGCTCAGTGCTAAGGGTGCGATGCATCCCACCTGCCCAGTGTAAAGGGTGTGATGCATACTGAAAATCCCTTCTGTAGGGTGTGATGGGCGAGAGTGGACAAATGGCAGAGACAGTTTGCGAGGTGGATGATCATAGAATCTTCCAGAAAATTCTCCTATGACACTTGCCTCTCTGAATTCGCCCAGGAATGAGTAGGAGATCATCAATCTCCAAGTGGAATCAAGAACTATCAGAGAGAGGACACTAATCAAAATCCCAGAAGCTGACTCACCCCCCTGCAATCATCTATATATGGATCCCTCATCCCAGAGATCCAGGGGGCTGGAATTTTGTATCTTGTAAGGAAGTGCTGTTGGTTTCTTGGTGGAATATCATAGTGTTGGGTGATCTAATATTTTCATGAGGTGAAAGAAGGGCTTTCATGCTGGAGGATGACACTGGGTCAGAACAATTGGTTGTAATCCTCTTTGCTATTCTTGATATTAATAAAACTATTCAAGTTTTCCTCCACATTCTTGTATGTCTTGATGATATATGCATTTGTGTGGTCAATATATATCTGGTCCTATATTGGTTATGATTATAGATCTCTGTTCTTCAATAGTATTATGTTTCTTTGATTCCACAGGTGCTCTTTGAAGTTGGGTAGATGAAGGAGAAGCGGCGAGGATCTATCAGAAGGGAGAGGAACTGAGCAAGGAACCAAGCGCAAGACTGATGTTGGTGTCCTTCATTCCCCTCTTATCTATTTCTCATAAAGGAAAATGAAAGTGGTTTTAGTTTGTTTGTTTCTAAGATAGCTACCAGTCTTAGTGGGACTAGAAGCTCCGAGTGGACACTAGATTTCCCGATAACAAAATGGCGACTCCACAGGGGAACGAATAGATTGTTTGTTTGTCTATATTTGTTTGTTTTATAAACTTACAGATGGAGCCTAAAGTCAAGCCAGCTAGCCTTCGAACTGCATTTGGTATGCAAGTGCAAAGTAGATCAATGTTGCTTCAGTCTATCTCCGGGTTTTGTTTATAAACTGAACAATCGATTTGTGAACCTTCTAATTGCCCTAGTGGTGGCTCTAGTAACCTCATTAGATCAGCCCCTGTGATCTCTATTTACTGTAGATCACTTGCTCGGCCTAAATCCCTGAACTGAGCTGCAAACTGTGACCCAGAACCCAGTTGAAGTCTCGTCCCTGGACCATCGCACCTTCTACTCTTGGGAATCTGGATGCATCGCACTTCCCGTGTGCAGTAGGTGCGCTGCATCGCACTTTCCCTGTGTTGCAGGTGCGCTGATCAGACAAGACCTCTTCTGCCCTTAGATTTTGGTTTCTGTGTTCACTCTCTTCAGCTCTATTCAGGAGTTTTGCTGTTTGTGATCAGTATACCACTGTGGAAACCCCCTTCCTTTCCGTCATTCCACCTCCATTGTGCAAAGAACTGTGAATGTTTTTATGTATTGTGCGCCATTTTCAGTTCTCTTTTACAAAGAAGTAGTGTAATTGAACTATCGTCTTTTGATTTGAAAGTGTCGCAAGTGTCATTTTCAGTCAAAGAGAAGAATTCTATTGTTCTTGATGGTCGATTATATAGTTACTCTTGTATTTGATTTGAATTAGTAGTTTTTCAAGTGTCGAAAGCAATTTTCAATTCAAAATAGCAAAGGGTCGTCATTATCTTCCTTTCATTTTTGAAGAGAAATTTGTTAGTACTGTCGCTTTGAAAAGATAATTCAGATTTGTACTTAGCATTCTTCTTGTCATTCACACATTAAGAAAGCTGAAAACAAATACATGCATGTGCATTTGCATTTAGACTGCTTGTTGGTTTGATTTAGGACAGTGCATCTAGTGTGTGCTCTCTGCTCTATGTTGAAAGAATATCATCTCTCTTTCTTTAGTAGCTAGGATTTTCATTGCAAAAAGAAGATTAAACGATTGTTTATCATCTTAGATTGCATTTTAGGAATTATATCTACATCACGCGGTGAACCTGAAAGGCAAATTTCTTAAGAAAGATCAACTGTAAAATAAATTTAATGAACCTAAAAACGCTTTGGAACCTAACGCACAACATTTAGAAGTCTAGGCTAGAGACGTATTCCGGCGTCGTAAAGCCTGGTAACTGTCGCTTTCACTATTGGTTGGGTGATTCCTCCTCTTTGAGACGACAAGTGCCAGTATAGACTTGTGCTCCCATGTATCGTCGAGTATATATTGGGAAACCACAATAGGCTATATCCTTTATCCATAGGAAGCCGTGTCTGTCGCCCTATCGATCGCAATGCACTGAACACAGCATTTGGGAAGATTGACTGCCGTACCGTAAAAAGTATTCTACAGTTTTGCGATTGGTTTGGTAATCCCTCTGTCTAGATTTCCAGAGTAGTCTCTTTCGTTCCTTTTCAGACTCCTTAAAGGAAAAGGTCCATCTGAGCACTTGTCACTTTAGGCTCATTAAAAATCGAAGGCGACTAGAGTCATCTTTTATTTTTTCTAGACTCTTAAAAATTGAAAAAACAAGTTGTGTCAAAGCGTCTAAAATTCATTTAATTCGGAAACATTTTCCCCTTTATTTTTAGTTGATCGAGTAATCCGCAATCGTGGAAGAAAGTCAATTGAAACCCTGTTGTTCGCGGAGGCTTACAAGTCAACCATCTTTGTCTCCAGAATCAAAACTATTTCGGACAAAGCGAACTCGTTTAACTGGCTCGAAGTCCCCTGGTCACGTTGGAACAAGTGTTCCGACACCCTCAGAGACTCCGGTTACTCCAAACATTTCTGGTACCCCTGCCTTTACAGAAGAAGTTCCGCAGCCACTATAGGACTGTAGAATTGATCCTAGTATACCTGAACTGGCTCAATCTATAGCCGATTCGGAAGGTGTTGTTCCCCAAACATCAGTCGCTGCAGAATCTATACCTTCTTCGACACCGGAAATATTTTACGGACCTGATGGTCTACCTCTTCCACCTAGTTTGATTGTTATAGAAGAGATTGTGGAGGATCCACCATCCAGTACTCCATCGCATTTTGGAGTTGGGATCACTCTATATCCTTCTTCATCAGAAATTAGTCTACCGTCATCGGAAGTTCCTGTAGAATGCTAGGGAATATTTTGGATAGACTAGATATGTCTGAACAACCGTCGACATATAGGATTGTGTCATCTGACACAACAGCGGTAGAACTTCCTACTGCCACTCCAACAATGTTCGTCGGCGTACCATCTGTCGCAACTAGCTCTCAATCACTGGATGGAATCCATCCAGGGGATGTTTTGACAGTATGTTCTGTTCTCGTTTGTTCGTCCGGAATAATATCTGGAATCTCTTATGTTGAGTCTCAACAAATTGATCCTTCACAGTGTCAATTTGGGCAATCCGGTCCTCAAAGGAAAATAATTCCCTTAAGCATTGGATTACTGCCGTATGGGGGGGAATATGCCCTTTCATTGTCTCCTCTGGGAGGTAAAACATACGAGAGTTCGCAATAGAATTCAGGTTATGCTGGAATTACGTCCAGTGGTTGGATACCAACACTGCTTCAACAACCAAGAGTTGTATACTCAATGCAACAAAGTATGCCTATGTCAAATATCCCAACTACACTGGCTATTGTGACGGTGTCGCAAGTACAAGCGTTACCTGTTGTATGCCAACCTTAATCTCAGGTCGCAATCCAACAGCCCCTTGTCCCTATGATGCCACCACAATCATCGATTAGTGGCTCCTTAACTGGAGTGACCCAGGCTCAAACGGGTACCATTACCCCTCATCTTAGTCAAACAGCCAGTATTGGACAACAACACATGGTCTCACAACCATGGCTGGTGCAATATCAACAACCACAGTTCCAACAAGTTTACCAAGGAACTGAGCACCAAGTCTTTGTAAGTAATGGGCAGCCGTATATTCAAAACGGACAAAATCAACCATTTCATAATGGTTATGCCCATAAACCTTATCAAAGTTATCAGCATCAAATGCACTATGCTGGTATGAAAAGACTCACTGCTCAGGAAATCCCATCTTATCCTGGGTATGCTTTACCGAACCTGAATCAACAGTTGCCCTTCGTGGCAACTTTAGAGTTACCAGATCTAAACCAGCTAACAAACGATCCAATCGCTTACGCCCCTTGGTGGCCAGCGATTCCTCATAAACTTCCATCATATATTCCTAAATTTAATGGAAATCCAGGTGAATATCCGTCGAATCATGTGATGACCTTTCATCTATGGTGTTCATCTAACAATCAAAATGATGATTCGATCAAGCTTCGCCTTTTTCAGTGAACGTTAACTGGTCCGGCAGTAAAATGGTATATCGAATTGCTTAGAGATTCGTTTGATAACTTCAATACCCTAGCCACAACCTTTTTAACCCATTTTCAGTTACCCATAAGGTACGAAATGGGAACAGAGCTTCTTACCAATTTCAAGCAAACGACGGCCACTCACATATCCGATCATATTCATGAGTGGCGATGTTGTCGTAGAATGGTAAAAACATATGTTCCTGATCAACTGTTGGCTGAATGGTTTATTAAGTCGTTATTACCTTCTATTACGAAAGATGCGGCAAAGGGAGGAGTCATCACTGAAGAGAAATTAATTGCTCATGCGCAATATTTAGACTTGATTTATACTCAGTATGGCACGCTCTACGATAAAAATTCCTGATGCTCCTAGATCGGAATTTTCCGTTCCTCCCTCTCCTAAATCAAACAAAGACTCTCATGCCGGGGACAGCATGATAGGAACGACCAGCACGAAAACCGTAAAGGCTAAGTCAAAGAAGGCTCGTACGGTTTCAGGTCAAAATGAAAATTAAGAACTTCTCGCCTCGGAAGTAAATGGCGTATCGACTGACAAAGGCAAAGAAACCAAGCAACTAGGAGGCAAGAAGAGAAAGAAAGGGAAGAAGAAGAAACAGGAGGAGTCGCCCCCTGAAAAACCTTCTACAAACCCTTCTGGAGATAGGAAACCAAATCGTCCATGCCTAATATGTGATGAGGATCATTGGACAAGAGAGTGTCCGTATAAAGCTGAGCTTAGAAAATTCTTTAAGAATTCAAAAACCTCGGCAATATTGACTGATCCATTTCCAAATCCAGGAACAAATTTGGTTGCTAGTGACAATGCGTCCCCGTCCCAAGTGCTAATGTTGTCGGTTTTGAAGCAGCAAAACGATGCTTTGATATCGACAAGGAATAAAGATTACGGGAATCCACAGCTGTCGGACAACAAGGCCAATGATCAACCCAGTAGTTCGACAACAACTTCGATCGAAGTTGTGCCACCCATCATTCCTGAACTAACAATAAAGCCGCCAAAGGGAGTAGTACACAAATCGACATTTAATCCTCATGCCAGAGCAGCACAACATTATAATATAGTGGAAGATCTGGCCCAATCGCCATCCGCTATGTCGACACTTGAGGTACTACAAAATTGCCCCTCTCAAAAGCAGGCTTTATTATCAGCGATAGGTGGGATTGACCCAACGGATTCCAATCTTGTGTCCTTTAATCACAAAGGATATGACCCTCAGTTACCAGCTCAACTAGCTTTCCTCATTCAAGTGAAAGCCCTCAACAAAACTATTCATCGAACAATTATTGATGAGGGGGCATCTACATGTATTATGTCGATGAGTTGCTGGAAAACTTTAGGATCTCCACCCTTGTCGCGATCTTCGATGACATTAAAAGCATTTGATGGACGAACATACACCCCATACGGGATTTTAAGTAACTTGCAAGTCGAACTGGGGGGAAAAACAGTAGAAATAGATGTTGAAGTAATTGACGGAAACCTCGATTACAACATCCTACTGGGAAGGCCCTGGATATATGCTATGGCAGCCGTTGTGTCGACCTATTTCAGGAAGATTGCATTTCCCTTTCAAGGAGGAATTACAATCGTTGACCAACAAACATTTCTCCCCAACAGTTCACAAGTTATGGGAAGCATTTTGATGATCCATGGAAGCCCTCATTCGCTTCAAAATATCGGAGTAGGCCTACTAAAAGACCCTATATTAATGGGGACTTTTGCCCTACCGCCTCCAATCAATCTGGCGGAAGTGGCAACGGTGGGAACCTGCAATATGATATCTTCTATTCAAAAGATCTCTGAAAACGATATTAACATGGATCATCTGCAGGTATTGCCTCCAAGCCCAATAGAAATCTTGTAGCAATCAATGTTTTCGGCATGGGAGGCAAACCCAAATCAACGCTCATCAAGCGTTTGGATAGATAGGTCTAAGGAATATGGTACCCCTTCAGATCCTTGGTCGCAAGTACATTATACAGATGAAGGAATTGTTCAGTCAATGATGATTGACGGGGCACCATGGGAAGATTACCACCATCGTTCCCATCTTCTGGATTACAAAGAAGATACTCCTAGTGACCTTCATCATCCATCAGTTTTTGATTTTCTATCAAATACTGTAAACACGGTGGATTCCGAGTGAAACTTGTCCAATATTGAAGAGACTATCGCCATAAATATCTCGACCAAAACAGATGTTATAGAGAATATTCATGTCAGAAAATCTTGTTCTTCTTTAGAACTGGAAATATATCATGCTCTTTTTCACAAATTCAGAGATATCTTTGCTTGGTCATATGATGAAATGCCAAGCATTGACTCAAGCATAGTTGAACACAAAATTAAGATGTATCCAGATGTCAAACTGGTATGACAATGGCTAAGGCAGGTGCACCCCAAGAAAGTTGCTGCCATCAAGGTAGAAGTTGAAAAACTTCTCCATGCTAGTTTTATTTACCCAGTTCCTCTAACCGATTGGGTATCGAATATTGTTCCTGTAATGAAAAAACAAGGAACGATTAGAGTGTGTGTCGATTATAGGGATGTAAATCAAGCTTGTCTGAAAGACAACTACCCTACACCCTTCATTGACTAGATAATTGATGAATGCGCCGGATGTGAAATCTTTTCGTTTATGGATGGATTTTCTGGGTATAATCAAATAAATATCCGCCCACAAGACCAGTAAAAGGCTGCATTTATTTGTCCGTGGGGCACATTTACATATCGCAAGCTACCCTTTGGTTTAAAGAACGTAGGGGCAACATTTCAGAGGGCAATGAATTATGCCTTCCATGACATCAAAAACATCGTTCAACCATATCTCGACGATCTTCTGGCTCATTCGTGAAAGTGGACCGATCATCCGCAGCATTTGAGAGCGATATTTCTACGTTGCTGACACTACAAGATACGACTCAACCCACACAAATGTGTGTTTTGTGTCAGTTCTGGTTGTTTACTTAGCTTTGTGGTCTCAAAGGACGGGATTCGTCTCGACCCATGTAAGGTTCAAGCAATCATTAATTTTCCTCCACCTTCAAATTTGCTTCAACTTCAGAAACTCCAAGGGAAAGCAAACTTTCTGAGGAGGTTCATTCCAAATTACGCCGAACTTGCTAAAGGTTATACTCGTCTATTGAAAAAGGAAGTACCCTTCGTTTGGGATCAGGTCGCGCAAGCTTCCTTTGATGCTTTAAAGGAATCCCTAATAAAAGCATCATTAATGTACGCTCCTGATTATCAAAAAGACTTTAACCTATATCTGGCTGCAACGAATATGATCATCGCAATGGTTTTAGTTCAAGAGGACAATGGAATTGAACATCCTATATATTATTTGAGTAGAAAATTAAATGATACAGAAAGCAAATATTCCTACATTGAAAAGTTAGCTCTCGTAGTTGTTCAAGCGATACAGAGATTTCGACACTATGTCCTCTTTCAAAAAACTACCATTCTGTCAGATTGCAACCCCATGACTTATATATTGTCACGACAGTTGCTGGGGGGAAAATATTCAAAATGGATAGCAATTCTACAAGAGTTTGATATGGAATTTATAAAATCCAAATCAAAGAAATCCCTGGTTTTCGCGGAGTTACTATGCGATCTCCCATCGTTGTCCAACAATGCCACATCAGAAGAAGCAATCGTGGATGAATCTTTGTTTCTGATATCTTCAAGCAATCCATGGTATGGAGACATAATAATCTATCTCCAAACCCAAATATATAGGTCTAATACCTCGCGCTCGGAACAACGACGTATACGATACCAATCAAAAGACTACATGATCGTCGGTGATACACTTTACCGTCGTGGTGTCGATACAGTTATGAGGAGGTGCCTCACCCACGAGGAGGCCGAAAAAGTCCTGAATGATTGCCATTCAGGCGCGTGTGGGGGGCATCAATTTGGTTACGCTACGGCGCAAAAGATTTTACGAGCAGGATACTTTTGGCCAACAATGTTCAAAGATTGCATAACCGTAGTCAGAAGTTTCCATGCATGTCAAATCTTTGATCGAAAAACCAGAATACCACCCGCACCTCTGCAACCAGTAGTTGCTGTTGGGCCATTTGCCAAATGGGGCATAGATTTCATGACATGTAACCCCACCTCGGCCGGGGGGCATGGGTATATCATAGTCACAGTAGACTATTTTACCAAATGGGCTGAGGTGATGCCTACATTAAACAACAACGGCGAAACGGCTGCCCTCTTCTTTTTCAATCATGTAGTCTCTAGATTTGGCATTCCACAGGCCATAGTCACAGATCATGGATCACATTTTTGCAATCACATGATGGTTGAATTGGTTGCCAAATTAGGGCTGTCCCACGACAGCTCTACTCCATATTATCCGCAGGCCAATGGACAAGTTGAGGCAATCAACAAGGTCCTGAAGCGGATGCTGCAAAGGATGATTGGAGTCCATAAAAGGAGTTGGCACCTGATCATGTACTCAGCCTTGTGGGCATACTGGATATCGGTGAGGAATGCAATTGGGTTTACACCCTTTCAACTGGTGTATGATCTAGAAGCAATCTTACCGGTTCAGTGTGAAATCTCGTCCCTCAAACTCGCAGTCGACCTTCTCCCCGGAACTTCAGAAGAGGAGGCTCGTTTCTTGGAACTAATCCAATTGGATGAAACCCATCGTGATGCCACTTTGGCTAACGAAGCCCATAATAAACGAGTCAAGGCGCAGTTCGACAAGAATGTCAAATTCCTTGTCTTCTTAGAAGATGACCTGGTCTTACTTTACGACCAGGAATCCGATAAATTGGGAGCAGGTAAGTTCAAGTCCTTATGGATGGGCCCCTATATTGTTAAATTTGTATTAGCAAAAGGAGCCTACAAGTTAGTAGATTATGATGGGATTCCACTAGCGCAACCTCGCAACGGGTTGTACCTTAAGCATTACTATGCTTGACTCAAGATAGTAACCCCTATGCTTTTGTTACATTTTTTGTTTTCGCTACAGGTAATTGTTTTTGTTAAGTGATCCGATTTTACGTTGTTACAGATGTCGAACCTATTAGAATCATTTGTTGGATATGCCGACGGAGCGAGTCGTAGTTCGCGAAACCTATCTTCTACGGCCTGGGCCATCTTCGATCCAAGTGGCGAGTTAGTAAGTTTCAGAGGGGTATGTATTGGTCAGTCAACGAACAATATTGCTAAATACAGCACGTTGATAGAGCTCCTCTCTGATGCCATTACGCATGGCATACGCCGACTCGTCGTCAGGCTAGACTCACAACTCGTCATCCTATAGCTCACTGGTATCTACTCTGTACGGAATCCAGCTATCTATCGCATGTTCCTAAGGGTCAAGATTTTGGAAAGGCAGTTTGATTTTATTCAATATCAGCATATTTCCAGAAACTTAAACACATTAACAGACTCATTGGAAAATTATGTGTTAGATAGACATTTGCAACATTGGACAAATGTCTCTCTTTATGTGATTTACGCCGAAGTTCTACTTATAAAGAAGCATTTCATCAAATATTTGTATCAAGATCACATAACTCAACCAAAATATAACTCTGAAAATAAAAAATATATATATAACTGTTTATGGTTCATACATAATGTTCTGTAACCAGGAAAAAATAGGTCAAATGACCCAAAACTCAAAATTCTAGGGGGCACCCTAGTCTAATGATGCTGGTGATAACAAGTCACCGCCTGTGCAATCATGCATAAAAGCCTAGTCCATCGACTTGGCACGCCAGTGGTATGTCGCTGCAACCTCAGAGGTAGCTCGTCGGTCCTCATGTCTGGAATACTGAGAGTGAGGCCTTCGATCTGATCCTGCAATGCTGAAAGAGTCTTGGCCACATCAAGGTCGCGAAGGATAGCCCTCCCCACAGCCTCTCCTGTTGGAGCGGCAGCTGGTACTCTCAGACATACTACTGGCTGAATTGGTCCAATATCTATATGAGCACATGAGTTTTGATTAGTCCTGATAGAAAAAAGCACAAGAGCATTATAAAAAGAAATGATAAACAATGATGTGGTTAGAGAATTTACCGATAGCACCCCACTGCTCACCAGTCGGCAACACCAAATCCAGGTCACCCTGGAAATCCATGCCAGCATATGGATACTCGGAAAAAACCATCTCCTAACGGTTGAACCACTCGAGGAAGGTATCAGGAAAGGAAACCTGGTACTGACCAGCATGTCGAGCCATAAGGTCAACCCATCTCTGCAACTGTGGCTCAGTCGGTGGAGGTAAGCCAAGTGAAATGTATTGCAGCTGCATCAGTGGGATATTTTCCAAGGTAAAAGTGGTCAAAATAGAACCATAGCCGAAGTTCTTGGATTTTCCACTTTTTACCTTGGTCAGTTGTTCTTTCATCACAGGGAGTACTGCGTCGCACCAGTTGAACACCTTTGGTTCAATGCATTCCAAGGCGTACTGCATATAAGACCTGTTAGCCACGTGAAGAGCCGCACTGCCAGCCAGTCTAGAAAAAGTGAACAGAATGGTCCTCAAGGACTGATCATTGACATCTCGGATGTTGATCGTGCCGTCCCTACTCAGCTGAGATCCCTCTCTGCAATACCAGCGAATATAATCTCTCACGGATTCGCCCCCACGGGCGGAACCTGATAATGAAAGAGGGGCACGACTCCTCGATAAACCGGTCAAAAAATAGATGTCCATGACAGTTAAGGGGATAGATTTGCCTTTGATCTGAAACACCTAGTTGGTAGGATCCCATGCATCGAGAAGATATTGCAACAAGTTGATTTTTTGCCTCATGCTAGAGATGTGGAAAAACTTGAACAGGCCACAGTTCCATAGTGCAGTTACCATAACCGGATCATGTAAAGCAAGCATGTCCTCTTCTTCATGCTCATGTTCTCGCCATGTAACAACCATTTTGCTCCAATAAATCTCTGCAAAACAAGCAAGAGAAGAGTCAGGGTCCTGATTTGGCAAAAAACAGGAAAAAATTCCATGAGAAAACAATGCAAAAACTTCCCTTCTCATGCCCATCACACCCCCAGCAGTGTACTGGGTGGGATGCATACTGACTGGCCAATGGCCAAGCTAGTATGCATCGCACCTTTCGATATAGAAAGGGTGCGATGGAGCCAGGGTGAATTTTTCAAACCCCAGAGGCTCAGAAAAATAGGGAAACATGCACAGAATTCAAAAAGGAAGGAATGCAACTGAAGAGCTCAGGTTTAGCTCCTACCTAGTCCAAACGGCGCCGAGAATCATCCACAGAATCTCCTGGAATCAGCTGGTGAAAATCAAGGGGGAAAAGCACCTCCAGAGCTCCAACAAACCAAAGTTCAAATGAAATGGTAAAATGAGGGGTAAAAACCACTTTTAAATTACTTTTTACGTAATTTGAGTAAAATATTAGTGTTTTAACTCATTTTTGAAACATATATTGTTCATTTCTAATCGGTTTGATGAAGCAATTGAACAGAAAGTACAACCTTTGAAGGAACAAAGTGATTAGCGGTAAAATTAAATCGATGACCATTATCACGAGCAATTTTTATGTGGAGTTCAAGCTCATTAAAAATTAAACATAAGCAATGAGCAAACATTCCCCCAGAGTTTAAGCTCATTAAAAATGAACCAATTTCCGGTAAATAACCATTGTGAATGCATTATCATCAGCTTTTGAGCCCTGGTCATGTTCTCATCATCACCTCCACTCTATTTTAGCCGATCATTCACCTTCATTTGATTGTTTACCCCTTTTTAGGAACAGCTGCAAAGAGTGATCCTGTTAGCCATCCTTGTGACATTGCCGTGATTGGAAAATTCCAAACCTTACCTAGAATCAGCTGCTACCTGAAATTATCACTCATTCCTAAAAAACGAGTCTCCTTTAAGCTCTTTTCACCTGACTCGTAAAATATGAAAAGATTGCCGAGTGATTTGCCTCTCCAACTCGTTAAAGCGATCGAAAGTTCTATCCCTCCTCTAGATTTTAATCCTTTTGGACCTGAGGGATTATTACACAAAAAGATCGAGTGCTTGTTTTGTTCGGCTCGTTAAAATTACCGAAAATTCATCCCTTTCGTATTATTTTATACTTTTTTGGACTTAAGGGATTATATGATGAAAAATGATTATTGGAGTTTCCTTTACGTCCCTTTCAGACTCTCTAAAATTGAAAAGGACTGAGTTATCTTTGTCGTTAAACTCGTTAAAACTGAATAGCGACAAACTTATCCATATAGACAAGAATGAGTTTCATTGTCGCTAGGCTTGTTAAAGCATAGCGACGGGTTTTCCCGAAGGGAAAATTATAGAACAAGCATATGTTATCCTCCTCAAGCTTGAAAAAAATAAAGGGGTACTGGTCAGAAATGACTGGGGAAAAATTGGGAAGAAAACTTGAAGAAACTTTATTGGTAGCAAGTCGCTCTTGAACATGACACTTTCACTCCGCATCCGAGTCGGGTTGGGTTGTTCCGTTCACTGGTCATATCACCATTGGTCCACCGCACTATCCATATTTGGGGTTAATGCTACCAATCCATGTTAGTGTCGTCGGTATGTTCAAGAGAAGTTGCTTAGAGAATTCACCTGTGTCTCATCCACTGCAATACATTCACATTCCATTCTTTCATGACCGCCACCCTGAACCCTATATCATCAGATCGTTTTCACCTCCAAAATCATTTACTCCATTCCATGTTGTAGATGTGGAATTCATTTAGGCCCTCCTACGATGGGTCGTTTCTTGTCGACATCTACTCATTATCCAAGAAGTCGACTTAGGAACAACCCTTTCAGTACTTTGAAGCTTGCATGCCTCAATGGCAAGTTTCTCACTTCCTGCGACAGGTTTACATCAATGGCCTTCGACCGAAAGATTTTGCGTGGTGTTCGACACCAAGTCCTTTTTCACACCACGTGAATTGTACTGTAGTACCTTGAGAGTCATCATCATTATCGATGATTCCTCTCATGCTTGTTAACAACTTACATCATTGGCTGGTAATCAGGCGATGTCTTTCCATGTTCGACTCCAGAACATATTTCACATGGATTGACTTGTACTCCAAGTGAAGATTGGATGAGTTTGAAGACCCCGGATCTAGTTTCATCCATCCAGGCTGCGATATATTCAGGAAAATAAAGACATCAAATGTACATTGTTGCTGCACAGATGATCATCCAAATCAAAGGATGATGACTCTATCAGAATCATCAGTCTCCTGCACAAACGGTTGACTGTCTTATGTACATGAAAATGAATTTATAAAGCTGAGCATGGGAATGCCTGCCTCAGCTAGATCATGAAAAAATATTATGGAGATAATGTATTGTATTATATCTTATTACAAGTCACCTTCCAGCTCAAAAAAACTTTGGATCCTCATGATAAAGCGTTTCACTCGACATCAAAAGATTAACGACCTCATGCTTTAGGGGGCAACTGTTATAGACATTTTCGGGCCCTGCAACCCCAATCATACATGTCCATAAACCAAGGGCTCCTAAGTCCCTAAAAGTGTTGTTTCATACCCTAAAGGAACAAGGTCAGCTGATTGCATCATCTCCCAGAAGTTCCCCACAGGAAACTGCTCAGAACTGGTCAAAACTGGACCATACAAGTTGCTCAGTGCTAAGGATGTGATGCATCCCACCTGCCCAGTGTAAAGGGTGTGATGCATACTGAAAAGCCCTTCTATAGAGTGCGATGGGCAAGAGTGGACAAATGGCAGAGAAATTTTGCGAGGTGGATGATCGTAGAATCTTCCAGAAACTTCTCATATGACACTTGCCTCTCTGAATTCGCCCGGGGATGAGTAGGAGATCATTAATCTCCAATTGGAATCAAGAACTATCAGAGAGAGGACACTAATCAAAATCCCAGAAGCTGACTCACCCCCCTGCAATCATCTATATATGGATCCCTCATCCCAGAGATCCAGGGGGCTGGAATTTTGTATCTTGTAAGGAAGTGTTGTTGGTTTCTTGGTGGAATATCATAGTGTTGGGTAATCTAAGATTTTCATGAGGTGAAAGAAGGGCTTTCATGCTGGAGGATGACGATGGGTCAGAACAATTGGTTGTAATCCTCTTTTCTATTCTTGATATTAATAAAAATATTCAAGTTTTCCTCCACATTCTTGTATGTCTTGATGATATATGCATTTGTGTGGTCAATATATATCTGATCCTGTATTGGTTATGATAGTAGATCTCTATTCTTCGATAGTATTATGCTGCTTTGATTCCACAGGTACTCTTTGAAGCTGGGTAGACGAAGGAGAAGCGGCGAGGATTTGTCAAAAGGGAGAGGAACCGAGCAAGGAACCAAGCGCAAGACTGAGGTTGGTGTCCTTCATTCCCCTCTTATCTACTTCTCATAAAGGAAAACGAAAGTGGTTTTAGTTTGTTTGGTTCTAAGATAGCTACCAGTCTTAGTGGGACTAGCAGCTCTGAGTGGACACTAGATTTCTCGATAACGAATGGGGCCATGAATGGAACTAGATTGTTGTTGGTATGAAGCATCTTGGGATCTGTCGTGAGGGATTACAAGACAACCTAATTTGGACAGGGAAGATGAAGTCTGGAAACATCATTGTTGTTGATACATATATTTCTTTTTGTTACGAGGATGCTCAAGAAGGGGAGAAACATGTTTTATATGCCTTTTGGAAGACCAAAATCCCAATCAAAGTTATCCTTTTTTCATGGTTGGTTTTCCATAATAAAAATATCACATGGGAGAATTTGCAGAAGAGGCAGTGGAATGGTCCCAGTATTTGTTCTATTTGCAGAATGGAAGCGGAAAACAACAACCACATGTTCCTCAAGTGTCAACATACAGTTCAGGTATGGAAAAGGTTGTCATCACATATCGATTTTCCTTATATTCAACATGACTACATTGTGGATTGCATGGAGTGGTGGAGTAGTCAGAAGACAGTTTGGAGATCCATTCCACTCATACTTTTCTGGGATATAAGGAAGTGGAGGAATAAATGCATATTTCAGAACTCCACAGGAGATTTCTATAAGGTTTTTGAAAGTACTTTATCTAAACTTTCCATATACACTTCTATTGAAACATGCTCCAAAATACCACAACACCAGCAGACAGGTCTTCAAATGGAATATCCAATGGGTTTTTTAATGGTGCTGCCCAATGGAACACATGTGATTATGGATTTTGGATTTCCATTTCAAACGAATTGGCACACAAGACTCACTGGTATGGGGGAAGTGGCACTAACACCAGAGTTGAAGCAATGGCTTATCTTGGTATCCCTGCTATACATATCTATGGGGATTCCAAGATTATCATAGATCAGATCATGGACAGGGTAAACATCAACAATCCCTCGCTACTTGGTTGGCTGGGGAGAATTGGTCTTCTATGGAATCAACTCAAAAATTCTACTATTATGCATATTGGTAGAGAAGAGAACAAGGAAGCTGATGAAATTTCGAAGAGGGGACTACTAGGTAATTTTAGTAATATGAACATGGAAATAATTCTAAATCAAAATGTTTTAGATGTTGGAGATTTTCCATTTCCTAGGTAATTCCTATACCCCCTCTTTTTTTGTATATTTTTGTATGTCTACTAGTCCTAATACCTGTCAGGTCACTCACTTGGATGGAAGGTCATGCTATTTGCTCAGTCGCTCAGGTAGATGGTATGGTGGAGTAGCAAATATGCCATGTGCATATTTTTTTGGTTGGTTTTGATGTAAATATCTGTCCTTTTATGTTTATTCTAGAACAGATCTGGGTCTATGGACTGTTTTGTTATTTCAGTAATATGTTTGTTGTGACATTATTTGGATGGGATGCTGGATATGCATTCCCAGATGGTCTGTATGATGGAATACTTGGCAGATATTGTGTATAACCTAAATATTGATTATATAATATAATATATCAAGCTTTTTTCATACGGGAAAAAAAATTGGGAAACTAGACTTTTCATATCATGAGACTTTAGAAGAAATATGAGGCGGCAAACGGATGCTCTGCAGACCATGTATAGATTGAACGTGGGCAAGAAAAGCATCAGCGCCAACATAGGCTCAAACTTGAGCAAGGGCAGGCAAAGTATCAGCGCCAGCATAGGCTCGAACCTGCGTTGGGCCCGGATGACACGAGCCATGTGCTAAAAATTGATTAGACGAATGACGAAAATGGAAAGACTTGATGGGTGGAATTTACTCACCCAAAGTCGTTAGAGGAACACCACCTGTGTAAATATCAAAAGACTTTCTTTAATACATTTATATTTTAAAAATTAAAATATATAAATATTAATAATACATTTATATTTTTAAAATTAAAATAAATAAATATTTATATATTTTAAAAGTATGTGATATATTAATATTAATATTAAAACATTTACTACATCAAGTTATATTGTTTTCATTTTTAGTAAAAAAAATTGATTTTCAATTAGTTTTGAAATGTTTAAATAGATTTTATAAAGTCTATTAAAAGTTTGAAAAAAATTAAGTATTAAAATTAATATTTTGAAAACTAAAAATAGATTTTGAAATTCCTTAAATTTAAATTTCTATTTTTTTATTAGTTCATAGAGTGAAGTGTTGTTGAAAAAAAATTATATACTACCAAGTGTCATCATAAACTGGTGAGAACCTAAAGTGGCCGAATCATTTAGAGAGTCGTCCAGTCTGTAAATGAGTTGTGTCATATTCTGAGGCAGAGCCTATCTATCGCCAAGTAACCTTCGGTAATGCTTGTTCCTTGAGAACGGCATAAAGTCCGATAAATGCGAAGATAATCTATCTCTGTAAAGAATCTCTTTGTAATCAGTTTATCCATTCTGAAATAAAATGAGTACACCATTCTACATCTGAATACCTTGTCTGCGCTTTAGCATTTTCTGCTGCGGTAGTAGTTGTCTCTGTGCTTTCATCCGAAGTTCGCAGGAAGTTCGCCAAAGGAACGAAGGGACACCAAGGCCATTGTTAGGCGAGGAAGCCGTTGTTGAGGCTGTAAGAGCGTGAAAGTTCTGAGTAGGTTCACCACTGGTTCACAAGGAGTTGGCTATCAGAGCCGAACGAAGAGACACAACAAGTAGCAAGCTCGTGACAGGAGCCCCTGCTTAAAATTGGTATCAGAGCCAGTAACGTCTGGTTCATAAGGTTGGTATTAAAATCCTTATACTTATATACAATGGAATCTTTCCAGAAATCTGTGTCTTTCCGAGAATTAGAAGAAAGAGATTCTAAGGCTAAAGAAAACCCTTTACGGGATATGTTTGCTATTAGTTCCAGTAGAGTTTTAAATTCTGCTGAACTTTCATATGAAGAACCCCAGCCTTCGGCCCGATGGGAACTACCAGCTATAGCTCCCTCAGAAGTATATAGTGACCTTTCAGCTTTCCATTTGATAGCCGCTACTAGAATAAGCATCAAAGAGTCTGTAAGCCAAATTTAGGAGAATTCAGATAATATACAGACTATATTTCTGTTGAAGCCTAAATAATTACAGGCAGAGGCAAAGAAACTAAAGACAAACTATTTGCACTTAGGATGCATTTGAGTAGGGATCAATGCCTTAACCCATAAAGGCCAAAATAGTTTTGTGCTTGCTACTGTCAGGGATATGATGCACAATAAGTATATAGATTCTCTAATAGGCGAGATTGTTGCTCCTCTCTCTGATGGCCCAGTCTATTTTGACTGTTACCCAAATTTCTCTGTTTATACCTTTGACGAAACCATAGACGAGATTTTGCAACTCCAAATTCAGACTACTGGTTTTGATATGAAAAAGAAGAGACATAATATCACCATCCAGACCAAAGGTTGTTTCCGTCACACCAATACCCTTTGGCCAGCCATCCGCCATACACCCAACAGAAACTCAAAGTCAAGCATAGTTTTCCTCACAGATGCCAAAATCTAGAAGATTGAGCATCAGACCATCCGCTGGGAAGACTTGACGTTTCCATAACACTGGGTTGTAAATAATCCTAAGCCTCTCATTCTGAAGAATATTACCTCCACTGATATTACAGAAAATATGTCTTCTGCAGTTATATCATTCCCCAGAAGATCTACCATTGACAGATGAGGTATAGAGTTAGCCTGTAAATAATCTACGTATTACAGAGATCCTTCCACTATAGATACAACTTTTTCTACTTCATCTTCTTGTAGACATAATTCTTTGTATGAATTAGCCCAGCTTGTAAATTATTGTTCTTTAGAGGTCAAATACCCAGATTGTCAAGAACATGTAAATCTGCTTACTCTGGTAGAATCTGACATCCATGCAAATCATAATCCAAGGACTGGTACAGCCCCACCTTCCACATCTGTAAATTCATGCCCAAATCCCAAATGCTCAGACATCCCTTTCCCACATGAACCGGATGCTGATCATGTACTCATGATGCTTGAAATTGTTACTGTAGAAGGAGAACGTCCAAGGATGACTGAAATGATGTGTTCAATGAGACCAGCCAAGCCCAGATATGGATTGGGATACCTTGAGCAGCCACATGGCCTGATACCAGATTGCAGATTTCGACCTATTCTTTCTGACTGTAAAAATCCTGCAGTAATGGAAATACATAAATTCTTCTCTCTTATGGATGGATGCTTGAAATCCAAGATTAGTGCCCAATGGATGAAAGCTATGTTAAATTGGGATCTATACACTAATCCTCACGCTGATGAGTTTGATAAAAATTATACCCCCATAGAGAAGAAACAGTTTGCTGAAGATTGGAAGATTTATATGGAGATGAATAACACTTGGATATCTTTCTATTCATGGAAAGATAATATTGCTCCATTAAATGTTCTTATTGGTTCTACTAGCGCTTCAGCAAGCAAACATGCTTGGACTGCACTAGATGGATCTAAAGTTGAAACCCCTATGACCTTTCCTCCTTACAAAGGAATTGTCATAGGAGAAAATCAAAATGCAGCCAAAGCTATCCCTTTAGTCCATAAAGATGACAATGCTTTAGGCATTGATGGCTGGATACAGAAAGCTAGTGAACACCTGAACTGGACAGATACTACAGTAAAAGGCTTAGAAATGATTGTTGCAAAATCTGTAGAAGTCAAGGAACAAATTAATACTATTCAAGTATCAGTTAATGATGTGAATAAATGTTTAAACAATGTACAGTTTGAATCTAGTATGATTCGTTCTTATGTAATGGATTCTTTGAATAAAATAGAAGGAGTCGAAGAAAAGTTGGTTGATCATTTGGATACAACTAAACAGCTTATAACTGGTTTAACAGACAAAGTTGAAAAGTTGAATCTGTCTAAAACTGAGAAACCAGTTCCAAATTCCTTTCTTGTAAAAAGAAGCATAAGAATTCAGGATCCTGTGAAATCTGTAGATAAGTTTCCTACTTTATTTCCTAAAGAAGTAGCCACGTCATCTTTGGATACTGAGGCTACAAATAAAATTACAATAGCATCCTTATTTAAGGGTGAAGAACCAGAAAAAGGGAAAGAACACAAAGACCAGGATAAACAAATCTTTCCTATATATGAACCACTTGAACATAGGTTCACCAGATATCCAGCACCTGACATAGAAGGAAAAGGAAAACTTCCTGAAGCACACACATTCTTTACAGATTCCCACAGAGAGTGGAATATAGATAACATGAGTGTTGTCCAAATATGCCAAATGATTGACATGATGTATACAGAATATAAATTCATGTGTCTCAGGGGCAAACCTGAAATAGATGCTTATAGGACCATTATTCATTTTTTTACAGGGACACTCCTCAGGTGGTGGGAGACAGAGTCATCTTCGAAGCTCATAGAAACAATGGAAGTAGAAGTTCTTAAAGATGAGAAAGATCCTGATGGCTCAGTTATTAGCAACATGATAGGGGCATTAACATCAATGATTCTGTAACATTGGTGTGGAAGTGAAATAGAAATTGCTGATAAAAATGAAGTTATTTTGATGAATTTAAAGTGCCATAAAATGTCTCAATATGATGAATTCCATAGAGATTGGATGCAGAAGATATATGAAGTAAAAGACTCAAAGAACATGTTATGGAAACAAGTATATCTTGAAGCTCTGCCATATAAATTTTTTGATTATATAAGAATGCAGGAAGTCTTTCAATTACATTTTGAGTCATATACATGGAGAGATATTTATGCTCTCATTACAAAGACACTGGTCAGTCTTTGTACTAGCTCAAAGGTAAATAAGTCTCTGGAAAAAATTTCCAGATTGCCTGACAGAAAATCCATATGCAGCAAGTATGGATTAACATTGGATGATCCTTTGGTAAAACGAAGGAAGGCTAAGAAAAGAGCCAAAAGAGAGTTTAAAGAAACTTTCTACAAAAACCGAAGAAATTATCCAAAAACCAAAAGAAGATATTCAAAGCCAAGGCAAAGTCAAGCCTCCAGACCAAAAAGAGGGGATTATAAATACATTCCTGCAACACATTATTATAATCCCTAAGATATTCACATGCACACCACTAAGCAGGAAAAATGGAACAAAATTACTTGTCGGCTATGTGGGAAAACTGCACACACTTCCTCCCGATGTCAAGGGGGTGAAGAGTCAAAGCTAAACAAGGGAAAGAAATCCCAAATCTTTGCCCAAAGAAACAAACAAGTAAAACAGGAAGGAAGAAGCCCAATTGTGTGCATGAAATGTGGTTCTCATGCTCACAGCACAGAACGCTACCCGAATGTCACAATCAGAGATATAGCTCAACAGCACCAAATAGAAGAATCTTCTTATGATTCTTTCAATTCTTCATTTGCAGAAGAACTCCATGCTTATATGGAAAAATATTCAGACTCTGGTTCTTCAGATTGTTTATGTTCTGACTCTGACGAATGTGTTTGTCAAATTCAATATAATTCTGATTCTGAATATTTCAGTGAATCCAGTTATGAAGAAGGGGAAAAGCCTAAGCCCCAAAAATAAAAAGTCCTTATGGCTGTGACGGAAGAAGAAGAATTGAAGATTCTGTCACAGATCCGTGCCATGGAGGATGGAGAGATGAAAAATCGCCTGACAGAAGCTTTTATGGATAAGCTCAAAGCAAAAGCTTCAAATAGTCCAGGTAAGAAATCTTTGTTTGTTGATGCTTCATTTGAACGTAACACAAAATCATTTCAAAGGAATCAACAGAAACCTGATAGAGTAAGATCACTTACTCTAGGAGAAGTCAGTCGAGAAATTCATAATCTCAAGACAGAAATTTCTGCAATAAAAACTCAAATTGCAGAAATGAGAAGAGAAAAACATGTAGTAAAAGGAAAAGATGATGATCAGCCATGGAATACTGCTTCATACAGCAGTAGTCAAGAAGTTCAAATTGCTGAAGGTATGAAGGATCCAAATTTTGGATTCAGGGATATGAGATTGTTAACTATCTCATACCAACATCACCATGTTCTGATAAATATCTACATAAAAGGGCAAATGTTTGAAATGATTGCTCTCATTGACTCAGGAGCAGATATTAACATTCTAAATATGAAAAATATTCCAGCAAAATATTGGGTGACTGCAGAAAGAGAAGTGGTAGGTTTGGGTAATAAAAAACTCAGATATGAAGTACCCAAAGCATCTGTTTGTTTTGACAGCCACTGTATTTATTTGAAATTTGCAGTAGCTGACATTCCAGTAGACTGCATACTTGGTAATGTCTTTCTTGTAGTAGTAGAACCTCATGGGTCACTCAGACTCAAAGGAGGCAAAGCTGGATATTTTATTTTTGTCCCCACTTCCAAAGGGACAAGAGAGAAATTTAAACTTCCATATATCTCCAATCCCAGAATTTCTACAATGGGAGACACTGTGCAAGATATGGATAGAGCCGAAGCCAGACTAACCAATCTAAAAGATCTGAAATCAACTCTAAGAGTAGAAGAACAACTTAAATTGCCCCAGGTCAAGACCAGAATTGGAGAATTGAAGAAACAATTAGAAGAGGAATGTTGCTCAGAGGAACCTAATGCCTTTTGGCACAGGAAGCAGCACACAGTTGAACTCCCTTACAACGAAGGATATGCTGGTAAGCCTTGTAAGAGCAGAGCTACCCCAATGAGCCAAGAATACAGAAATCTCTGCGAGAAAGAAATTCAGCAGCTCCTCAACAGAAGATTGATTAGAGAATCTGACAGTCCTTGGAATTGTTATGGGTTCTATGTGAACAAAAGAGCTGAACAAATCATAGGCATCCCAAGGGTAGTTGTCAATTATAAGACCCTAAATTCAGTCTTAGCTGATGAAACCTATCCAATACGACACAAAGGAGATCTAATCAGAAGGATAACTGGAGCTAAGATCTTCTCAAAGTTCGACCTGAAAGCAGGATTTTGGCAAGTAGCCATTGCTGAAAAAGATAAATTCAAAATTGCCTTCTGTATACCAGCAATACATTATGAATGGAATGTTATGCCTTTTGGGCTCAAGAACGCACCATCAAAATTTCAAAAGGTAATGGACAGTATTTTCAAGCCATACTTTGACTGGCTGATTGTATATATTGATGATGTATTAACATTTTCCAAGAATATTCAGGAACATTTTAAACATGTAAATATATTTAAGAATTTAGTTAACCACAATGGCTTGGTGCTTAGCAAGAAGAAGATAGAGGTCTTTCAGACCACTATCAATTTTTTGGGTCATACAATCTGCAATGGGCAGATATCTCTACAGAAACATGCTTTAGAGTTTGTAGACAAGTTTCCAGATGTCATAACAGATAAGAACCAACTGCAAAGTTTCTTAGGCTGCCTCAACTATGTTAGAAATTTTTACCAGGACAGTTCTAGTGACAGAAGGATACTGAACAAAAGGCTAAAGAAGAATCCTCCAGAATGGACAGAAGTCCATACAAGAGCAGTCCAGAACATCAAAGAAAAGGTAAAATCCTTGCCTATCTTGTATGTTGCTGATGATCTTGCTTACAAAATTGTTGAATCAGATGCAAGTAATATTGGATGGGGTGGAGTCTTGAAGAAAAAAGTTGGAAAAGATGAACAAGTTGTTCAGTTTGCTTTTGGAGTATGGAACCCAACTGAATTAAATTACTCCACAATAGAGAAAGAGGTCAAGGCAGCATGGAACTGCATCAGTAAGTTTGAAGTTTATCTTATTAATAAACCTTTTTTATTAAGGACTGATGCATCTGCTCTGCAGAAGGTGTTAACAAAAGACATCAAGAAGGCTGGAGAAGCCAAGTTTGCCAGATGGCAAGCTTTATTTGCAAACTTTGATTTTTAGGTAGAGTATATCAAAGGTAAAGACAATAATCTCCTTGACTTTTTAAGCAGAGAATACATTGAAAAAAGATATCATGTCATGATGATCATCACTGAGTGGGACCAGCACCAAAAACAAGAAGTCTTAAGTACTATCCCAGACGACGAAGACTGGGAGACCTATAAGAGAAACTGGAGACCCACTTGGCAGCTGAGAAACACAAAAGTTCTTAAAGATGAGAAAGGAGATGTAATACATAATTCTGTGGACTCAGTTACCAATTTTAAGCAGGGGCTCCTGTCACGAGCTTGCTACTTGCTGGGTCTCTTCGTTTGGCTCTGATAGCCAACTCCTTGTGAAGCAGTGGTGAACCTACTCAGAACTTTCACGCTCTTACGACCTCAACATCGCCTTCCTCGCCTAACAATGGCCTTGGCGTCCCTTCATTCCATTGGCGAACTTCCTGTGAACTTTGGATGAAAGCACAGAGACAACTACTACCGTAGTAGACAATGCTAAAGCGCAGACAAGGTATTCAGATGTAGAATGGTGTACTCATTTTATTTCAGAATGGATAAACTGATTACAAAGAGATTCTTTACCAAGGTAGACTATCTTCGCATTTATCTGACTTTATGTCATTCTCAAGGAACAAGCATTATCGCAGGCTACCTGGCGATAGATAGGCTCTGCCTTAGAATATGAAACAACTCATTTACAGACTGGACGACTCTCTAAATGATTCGGCCACTTTAGGTTCTCACCAGTGCTGAGCACACTGATGCGCAGGCACCCAAATCACCTAAGGACTTGAGTTGTTCTCGTGTTGCAAGTAGATCAGACATAATGTCCACAGATGCAGAGTAGGAGAGGCACTCGACTCCAAACACACAAAGACTCTTACTGACTCAAAATGCGAATGCCTTAGTCATGAGCCTTACCCTCATTTTATAGGAAATGAGGGGGGGAAAGCATTATTGTAGGTCACCCATGAACTGTCCTAAAAATGGATGGTGGAATCATTTCTTTTCGGATAGTGCTAAGGCAACGTCCGCACAAAGATTCCAATCCAATGGATGGAATGATTGCTTTCGGGTAATGCCAGAGCATCATCTGAATATAGATTCTCATCCGAAAAGTAAATCTTACGGAAAATAATTTTGACAGAACACAGTGGATACTTTTATCAAAGCCCACAAGAAAAGATAGACCCGACAAGACAAAGTGGATGCTTTTTCGTAAAAGCCCATGGAAAAATAATGCATGAATTATTTACATAGTGGAGGCTTTAGTACAGCAAAGCCCACGAGAAATCTGGTCACAATTAAACCCTTATGACTGGTACTTGTGTTTACAATATGGATACTTTTATCGGAAAGCCCATAAGAACCGTCAAAATGCTGTTAAATCAGGGAATCTACCTCTTTTATACAACATTTCATCCTAGGCTTTTGTGTAAATCCCGCGGACAATCATCGGTTTCCCTAGTACAATATGGTATTAGACTTTAGTTAATACAAGCCACTCCATATGTTCTCTCATATATTCTTCTAGGGATTTAGTATAGGGAGATGACTTATAGGTCGCCCATTCTCTTTCTGTCATTTCTTTGACAGTATTGTAAGTAGGATGCATACATTCTATATTTTGATGATTACATATATTACAATGGGTCTTACAATATTTTTCATGCCATACTGCGTCCATTGCGGTCCTACTTACTCCATAATCAGTCCACTAGTCTTTGAACCACTTACATTGTTGATATCCTTGATAATGGCCAATGGTACTGAATTTTAATTTGGTGTAGTGGGTTCCAACCTTATCATCGACATTTAGGAAATCCCACCATAGCTACTTGTATTCTGCAAAATTGTACACTGTGTCTGGAAAAATGATCTTGGGATCATTTCTTGGCCATCTAGCAGCAGGTTGTGTTCTAATATGTCTTGGCTCATTCCAGAGATCTCTTGTGCTGTATATGCAGACATATCTTTCATGAATTCCTATGCTGGGTCCACCATGGTACCAAATAGTGGCAATGTCATGAAAGTTTTGTTCCAATGCCCGTTGTGCAATGTCAGCATCTCGTCTTGCTTTGTCATATATCATATCATGAATCCACTTGCTTCCTTTAGGGTACACTTTTCATTCTGGGAAAAAGTGTTGAATGTTAGTATGAGGCTGCAAGTTGGCGTCCAAGACTTTTGTGTTTCTCAGCTACCAAGTGGGTCTCCAGATTCTCTTATAGGTCTCCCAGTCTTGGTCGTCTGGGACTCCACCCCATCCAATATTACTTACATCTGATTCAACAATTTTGTAAGGAAGATCATCAGCAACATACAAGATAGGCAAGGATTTTACCTTTGCTTTGATGTTCTGGACTGCTTTTGTATGGATTGTTGTCCATTCTGGAGGATTCTTCTTTAGCCTTTTGTTCAGTATCCTTCTGTCACTGGCACAGTCCTGGTAAAAATTTCTAACATAGTTGAGGCAGCCTAAGAGCCTTTGCAGTTGGTTCTTATCTATTATGACATCTAGAAACTTGTCTGTAAACTCTAAAGCATGTTTCTGTAGAGATATCTGCCCATTGCAGATTGTATGACCCAAAAATTTGATAGTGGTCTGAAAGACCTCTATCTTCTTCTTGCTAAGCACCAAGCCATTGTGCTTAACTAAATTCTTAAATATATTTACATGTTTAAAATGTTCCTGAATATTCTTGGAAAATATTAATACATCATCAATATATACAATCAGCCAGTCAAAGTATGGCTTGAAAATACTGTCCATTACCTTTTGAAATTTTGATGGTGCATTCTTGAGCCCAAAAGGCATAACATTCGATTCATAATGTCCTGTTGGTATACTGAAGGTAGTTTTGAATTTATCTTTTTCAGCAATGGCTACTTGCCAAAAATCCTGCTTTTAGGTCGAACTTTGAGAAGATCTTAGCTCCAGCTATCCTTCTGATTAGATCTCCTTTGTGTGGTATTGGATAGGTGTCATCAGCTAAGACTAAATTTAGGGACAGAAATGAAATATCTAGCTTTTCCTCCTTTGAGTCTGAGTGACCCATGAGGTTCTACAACTGCAAGTAAGACATTACCAAGTATGCAATCTATTTGAATGTCAGCTACTGAAAATTTCAAATAAATATAGTGGCTGTCAAAACAAACAGATGCTTTGGGTACTTCATATCTGAGTTTTTTATTACCCAAACCTACCACTTCTCTTTCGGCAGTCACCCAATATTTTGCTGGAATATTTTTCATATTTAGAATGTTAATATCTGTGCCTGAGTCAATGAGATCAATCATTTCAAACATTTTCCCTTTTATGCAGATATTTATCAGAACATGGTGCTGTTGTTATGAGATAGTTAACAATCTCATATCCCTGAATCCAAAATTTGGATCCTTCGTACCTTCAACAATTTGAACTTCTTGATTACTGTTGTATGAAGCAGTATTCCATGGCTGATCATCATCTTCCCCATTTGTTACATGTTTTTCTCTTCTCATTTCTACAATTTGAGTTTTTATTGCAGAAATTTCTGTGTTGAGATTATGAATTTCTCCACTGACTTCTCCTAGAGTAAGTGATCTTACTCTATGAGGTTTCTGTTGATGCCTTTGAAATGATTTTGTGTTACATTCAAATGAAGCATCAACAAACAAAGATTTCTTACCTGAACTATTTGAAGCTTTTGCTTTGAGCTGATCCATAAAAGCTTCTGTCAGGGGATTTTTCATCTCTCCATCCTCCATGGCACAGATCTGTGACAGAATCTTCAATTATTCTTCTTCCATCACAGCCATAAGGACTTTTTCTTTTTGGGGCTTAGGCTTTTCCCCTTCTTCATAACTGGATTCACTGAAATATTCAGAATCAGAATTATATTGAATTTGACAAGCACATTCTTCAGAGTCAGAACATAAACAATCTGAAGAACCAGAGTCTGAATATTTTTCCATATAAGCATGGAGTTCTTCTGCAGATGAAGAACTGAAAGAATCATAAGAAGATTCTTCTATTTGGTGCTGCTGAGCTATATCTCTGATTGTGACATTCGGGCAACATTCTGTGTTGTGAGCATGAGAACCACATTTCATGCACACGATTGGTCTTCTTTCTTCCTATTTTACTTGTTTGTTTCTTTGGGCAAAGATTTTGGATTTCTTTAGCTTTGACTCTTCACCCTCTGGACATCGAGAGGAAGTGTGTCCAGTTTTCCAACATAGCCAACAAGTAATTTTGTTCCACTTTTCTCGCTTAGTGGTGTGCAGGTGAATATCTAAGGGATTATAATAATGTGTTCTGGGAATATATTTATAATACCCTCTTTTTGGTCTGGAGGCTTGACTTTGCCTTAGCTTTGAATATCTTCTTTTGGTTTTTGGATAATTTCTTCAGTTTTTGTAGAAGGTTTCTTTAAACTCTCTTTTGGATCTTTTCTTAGCCTTCCTTCTTTCTACCAAAGGATCATCCAATGTTAATCCATACTTGCTTCATATTGATTTTCTGGAAAGTTTTTCCAGAGACTTATTTACCTTTGAGCTAGTACAAACACTAACCAGTGTCTTTGTAATGAGAGCATAAATCTCTCCACATGTATATGACTCAAAAGGTAATTGAAAGACTTCCTACATTCTTATATAATCAACAAATTTAGATGGCAGAGCTGCAAGATATACTTGTTTCCATAATAGGTTCTTTGAGTCTTTTACTTCGTATATCCTCTGCATCAAAATAACTTCATTTTTATCAACAATTTTTGTTTCACTTCCACACAAATGTTCCAGAATCATTGATGTTAATGCCCCTATCATGTTGCTAATAATGGAGCCATTAGAATTATGTATTACATCTCCTTTCTCATCTTTAAGAACTTCTTCTTCCATTGTTTCTATGAGCTTCGAAGATGACTCTGTCTTCCACCACCTGAGGAGTGTCCCTGTAAAACATTGAATAATGGTCCTGCAAGCATCTATTTTAGATTTGCCTCTGAGAAACATGAGTTTATATTCTGTATACATCATGTCAATCATTTGGCGTATTTGGCCAAAACTCATGTTATCTATATTCTACTCTCTGTGGGAATCTGCAAAGAATGTGTGTGCTTCAGGAAGTTTTCCTTTTACTTCTATGTTAGGTGCTGGATATCTAGTGAACCTATGTTCAAGTGGTTCATATATAGGAAATACTGGTGTATCCTTGTCTTTGTGTTCTTTCCCTTTTTCTGGTTCTTCATCCTTGAATAAGGATGCTATTGTAATTTTATTTGTAGCCTCAGTATCAGAAGATGACGTGGCTACCTCTTTAGGAAATAAAGCAGGAAACTTATCTACAGATTTCATAGGATCCTGAATTCTTATGCTTCTTTTTACAAGAAAGGAATTTGGAACTGGTTTCTCAGTTTTAGACAGATTCAACTTTTCAACTTTGTCTGTTAAACCAGTTATAAGCTGTTTAGTTGTATCTAAATGTTCAACCAACTTTTCTTCGACTCCTTCTATTTTATTCAAAGAATATCTTGCATAAGAATGAATCATACTAGATTCAAACTGTACCTTGTTTAAACATTTATTCACATCATTAATTGATACTTGAACAGTATCAATTTGTTCCTTGACTTCTACAGATTTTGCAACATTCATTTCTAAGCCTTTTACCGCAGTATTTGTCTAGTTCAGATGTTCACTAGATTTCTTTATCCAGCCATCAATGCCTAAAGCATTGTCATCTTTCTGGACTAAAGGGATAGCTTTGGCTGCATTTTGATTTTCTCCTATGACAATTCCTTTGTAAGGAGGAAAGGTCATATGGGTTTCAACTTTAGATCCATCTAGTGCAGTCCAAGCATGTTTGCTTGCTGAAGTGCTAGTAGAACCAATAAGAACATTTAATGGAGCAATATTATCTTTCCATGAATAGAAATATATCCAAGTGTTATTCATCTCCATATAATTCTTCCAATCTTCACCAAACTGTTTCTTCTCTATGGGGTATAATTTTTATCAAACTCATCAGCCTGAGGATTAGTGTATAGATCCCAATTTAACATAGCTTTCATCCATTGGGCACTAATCTCAGATTTCAAGCATCCATCCATAAGAGAGAAGAATTTATGTATTTCCATTACTACAGGCTTTTTACAATCAGAAGGAACAGGGCAAAATTTGCAATCTGGAATCAGGCCATGTGCCTGCTCAAGGAATCCCAATCCATGTCTGGGCTTGGCTGGTCTCATTGAACACATCATTTTAGTCATCCTTGGATGTTCTTCTTCTATAGTAACAATTTCATGCATCATGATTGTGTTGGAAATAATACTGAGAGGGGGGGGGGGGTGAATTAGTATTATCAGATCAATAAAACTTTTTCAATACTCTGAAACATATACGCTACTTCAGTTAAGTGAACCAGCGTGTACACGCTACTGTGTCTAAAGAAACCAGCGTATAACCAGAAATCTTATGATTCAGTTAGTTTATCTTCAGTAAATGCATCAGGACATTATTAACCATATTAAAAGTAAACAGATGCAGTATAACAGATCATCACACAAAAGCCAAACACATGAACACCATGATATAAGGTGGAAACCCAATGTGGGTGAAAACCACCTGCTGCAAGTCGTCTCTATCTTTCTTTAATAAGAAACTTCAGTTTACAATCTTTTGTACTGGTGCAACCTTATACCAGTACGCAGGCTACAACCTGCAGAAGGCTTCAACCTTCTCTCATTCTCCAAACTTCCTTGGAAGGGAGCTCCAACCCCCCTTTGCTCTTGTACTAGCCAAGATACTAGTACGTAGGTGCTGGCCTACAATCTTCTTTCCTTCAGGTACCACTTTTCATCAATTTTCAGACTGGATACTCCTGAAGCACAACATTACAATCTGAAGACCATGATTTATTCACAAATCATTGAAGCATAAAACAACCAATTACTAGCATCATCAATCTTTGAATCACTGAACCACTGAAACCCTGTCAACACCAGTCACCAGATCACAGAGCAGACTACAGAACTCTGCAATAACAGTCAGACCCAACTGCAAACCCAAAAATCAAGCTTCAAAAGATATACGCTACTTTAATGAGAGAAACCCGCGTATACACGCTCTTTTACCGAAGACAACCTGCGTACAGATCTAAAAATAATTTTTCATAACTTGCAGCTGTACCAGATATCAGTTATACCCAGAACATAACATTGCATCAGTATGCAGATCTAGAAATACGCATAATCAACCATATAAAGATAGTTCATTTCAAACCATTTGATCCCGATCTCTCCTTAGATCTTGTTCTCCATCAACCGATGAGATCTCTCCTTAGCTCAGATCAAGCAATACATCATCAACCAATAACCTGCATACTGGATCTAATACTTCCTCAGATATTCAAGCCTTTTCAGATGCACTTGCCTAATGATTTCCTTCTCCTTATATAGCCTTAGGCCTTGTTCAATACCAAGGGCCAAAACCATAGAAATCCAATACCATCAACTTCAAAACTAGGGATCAACACGTCCGTCGAGACACCAAGGTCCAAAACCATAGGCACAACTTCCAAGGAATAACCGCCATGGACCAAAGATAAGTTTTCCACATACACGCGCTTTTACTGAAGCTAACCTGCGTGTATACGCGACTTTGTATATATGTGTCCTGCGTATCCGCGACAAAGTATATAGAGTACTAGCGTGTATATGCATATTGGGCTTAATGAACCTGCGTATATGAAACTTCTCTTCATTCTTGTGGTCTGGACTGAGGTCTGGATTGAGATCTGTCATCAAAGAGAGTTGCCATCAAGGACAACACCTGAACCGTAGCGCCACACCTGTGCCAAAATGCCAACAATCTCCCCCTTTGGACTTGATGGCAACCCCAAGATCCTTAGAATCCTTCTCCCCCTTTGTCATCAAGGGCAAAGGGCTGTGCTCCCCCTGAGACCATGCTGATATCTTTGCTTGGCTGTGCTGAAACATGCTCCCTCTGACTGTAGGCAATATCTGCAAAAGATGTTCTTCAAAAGAACCAAGACTTATACACCATAAGGGACCTTCCTATCACCAAAAGACTCAATACATACATCCATACTCCCAACCAAGAGGGGATACATCAGAACCAACCAATTATATTACATCATTCATCCCAGGCATAGTGGGGAAACCAACAAAGGCCGTTACATGACCTTGACACCATAAAAGAGACATCACAGAAGAGATACATGACATAGAGACAACAAATCTAGACCAAGACTTATGAAAGTCACAAGCAGCATCTGATACACATCTTTTAGATCAGCAACCAAGATTTCCTTCTGAGCTCCTTCTCCTGAAACCAACAACAGTTGTGTACTAGAACCAAAAGCATCTAAATGCCAACAATGCTTTATGAGACTTTAAGCTACTCCCCCTGAACCTGTGCCTGCTGCACCCCCTGAAACTGTGCCTGAAGAATTCTGGCATACCCATCTCAGACCTTCTCCAACCGGAGTCTGCCCTTGCTGTTCAGACCTCCATATACGCGACTTCTCCTGCATAAAACGGCGTATGCACGTGGATATGCTTTCGGAAGCACACGTACACCATACACGCGACTTTCCCCGCATAAATTGGCGTATATACGCAGATATCCTTTACGTAACTTGCGTATACCAACTTTTCTGTAGAACAGACAAGCTTCAACAGCAGGATGAAGCATCAACTACTCCCAGCTTTTGTCTGAGATATTCAAAAGTTTCCCTGGGCAGTGGTTTTGTGAGAATATCAGCAACTTGTTCCTTAGAAGGAACATACTCCAGCTTGACCTTCTACTCAAGCACTTGTTCCCAAAGAAAATGGTACTTGATTGGTATGTGCTTGGTCTTTGAGTGCATGACTGGATTCTTTGAAATGCTGATTGCACTTGTATTATCACATAAGATAGAGACTGGTGGAGTGCAAGTGATTTGAAAATCCTGCAAGGTCTGCATCATCCAAAGAAGTTGTGTGCAACAAGATGCCGCAGCCACATATTCTGCTTCAGCTGTAGATAAGGCAATCGAACTCTGTTTCTTGCTGAACCAAGATACTAATCTGGAACCCATGAAGAAAGCACCACCACTTGTGCTTTTCCTATCATCCACACTTCCGGCCCAATCTGCATCTGTGTAAGCATGAAGAGTGAGATCTATATCTCTAGGATACCATAAGCCATAGTTTTGGGTCCCTTGAAGATACTTGAAGATTCTTTTGACTGCCTGAAGATGAGTTTCCTTTGGGTTGGCTTGAAATCTTCCAACAATTCCTACTGCATGCATAATATCTGGTCGGGTACCTGTCAAATAAAGAAAACTCCCAATCATGGATCTATAAGTGGGTTGGTGAACTGCTGCTGATTCGTCATTTGCACTGAGGCTGCATCCTGTAACCATGGGGGTACAAACTGGCTTTGAATCTTCCATGCCATACTTCTTCAAGATCTGCTTGAGGTACTTGGTTTGAGACAAGAAAATACCTCCTTCATTTTGTTAGATTTGCAATCCAAGAAAGTATGTCAATTCTCCAAGTAATGACATTTCAAATTCTTTCTGCATAACCAAGGCAAAGTTCTGACTCATAGCCTCTTCATTGCTACCAAAGATAATATCATCTACATACACAACAAGTATCAGCAATTTGTTATTTTCAACTTTCATATAGAGATTGCTATCTGCTGATCCTTTTGAAAAACCTTGTTTGTGAAGATATTTGTCCAAACGATAGTACCAAGCCCTTGGAGCTTGTTTGAGACCATAGAGAGCCTTTTTCAATCTGCATACAAGGTTTGGATCATTCCCAAGAATGAAACCATCTGGCTGCTCAATATATACTTCTTCTTCTAAGTCTCCATTCAGAAAGGCTGATTTCACGTCCATTTGGAATACCTTGAAGTTTTGAGAGCTTGAGAGAGCAAGGAACATTCGGATGGCCTCAAGTCTTGCAACAGGAGCAAAGGTCTCTTCAAAATCTATTCCTTCTTGCTACGCATACCCTTTACAAACAAGTCTGGCCTTGTTTCTAATTACTTCTCCATTTTCATTCAATTTATTTTTGAAGACCCATTTAGTCCCTATGACATTTTTACCTTTTGGTCTAGGAACCAATTCCCAAGTATTGTTCTTTTCGATCTGCTCAAGTTCTTCATCCATTGCTTTGACCCAACATTCATCTTTGCATGCCTCTTTCACATTTTGTGGTTCAGTGGAAGAGAGTAATGCCAAATAGCTTGAAGCTTCTGCAATTCTTCTTCTTCTTTGTATTCCTGCTTCTTTCTGCCCCACAATCTGAGATTCTGGATGATTCTTTTGAACATATCTGGATGGAGTTTTCTCTTCTATTCTTGTCTGCTCCTCTGGTTCTTCTTGAGGTTCTTCTTCTTCTTGAAGTTCTTCTTGAGGTTCTTCTTCTTCATCATTCTGCCTTTGAGGGTAGCCTTCATCTTCTTCAATGTCTTCATGATGAACTTGCCTAGGAATATATCCCTTCTCATCGACCACTACATCAATGCTGTCAACAATTCTGCCAAGTCTTTTGTTGTAGCACTTGTATGCTTTGCTATGTGGAGAATATCCAAGAAGAATGCCTTCATCTGCTCTTGGTTCAAGTTTTCCAAGTTGCTCATCAGTATTCTTAATATAACATTTGCTCCCAAAGATTTTGAAATGTTTCACCGAAGGAGTCTCACCACTCCAGAGCTCATGCGGTGTTTGAGTGCTGTTTACTCGGACATTTGTTTTGTTAAGAATAATAACTGCAGCGTGTGCAGCCTCACCCTAGAAAGTTGCGGGAGTACCTGATTCATCAAGCATAGCACGAGCCATTTGTTGGATTGTTCTGTTCATTCTTTCCACAACCCCATTTTGCTGAGGAGTTCTAGCTGTAGAGAATTCTCTTCTTATCCCATGTTCTTCACAGAAATCGAAGAATTCGTTTGAGGTAAACTCCCCACCTCTGTCAGATCTGAGGCACTTAATTTTGTGTCCTGATTCATTTTCAACCAAAGCTTTGAAGGATTTGAATTTTTCGAATGCTTCATCTTTGTGCTTCATAAGCCCTAACCAGACAAACCTGGAGAAATCGTCAATGAATAATATCAAATATTCTTCTCCTCGAGGTGTCCTTTTCCTAAATGGACCACATACATCTGTATGGACTAGCTCAAGAGGTATGCTGGCTGATCCTTCCTTCTCTGGAAAGTTAGTTCTGGTTTGCTTTCCAAACTGACAAGATTTGCATATAGTGTTGTCTGGAATTTTGATATCTGGAAGACCACGAACTGCCTGATATTTGCATGCTTTCCTTATTTGTGAAAAGCTTAGATGCCCCAACCTCCGATGCCATAGCCAGTGTTCATCATCCTTGCTCAAATAGCATTGTTGTGGTCCTTCTTCAAATATGTATAGATTATTTGGAGTCCTTCTTCCTTTGATCACTGTTTTACCTGTATCAAGGTCACGAACACAACATCCATTTGATCTAAATATTACCTCTGTTCCTTGATCGCACATCTGACTGACACACAGAAGATTATGCTTCAATCCATCAACATACAAAACATTTCCAGCTTTGACCTTCTCTTTCAATGGAGCAACACCTTTTCCTTTTATGGCTGCAGAGATATCGTTTCCAAAAGAAACTTTCTTCCCCTTTTCTAATGCGGTATATGACTCAAGCTTTTCTTTGTCCCCTGTCATATGCTTCGAACATCCGCTGTCAATGTACCATAGACTTTCTTGACCTTCTGCATAAAAGGCTATCCCACATCTTTCTGGTTGCGGTTCCTTTATTCTCCATGTTCTGACATTTGAGGTTTGTTCCTTCTGAGTTGTCTTCCGGAACCTGCTCCTGCATTCAGAGTCTTCATGACCAGAGTTATTACAAATAGAGCATTCAACTTCATTTTCAAGAACCGAAAATTTGTTATAAGTCCTTTTCATGGTTCCAGTCATTCTCCCTTGCTTTTGAGCTTCTCTAGTCATGATTTTCTTGTAGGCAACACATTGAGCTGCTTTGTGACCGAAGTTATGGCAAGAAAAGCATTGGCCATTAAAGAAACTTCTGCGATAATAAGATCTATCATCCAACCGATTGTAGCTTCTATTCACATTCATTCTTGGAGCAAATTGGGAAGATTTTACCTGAGGCTGATTGTAGCTTTTGTTTGTCCTTAAGGCAGTTTGTCCCCAAACTTCTTGATGGTCTTTATTTGTTCTTGAGGTAAACTGTCCCTGATTCACCTGATGACTTTTAGTTGGCCTTTGCTCGCTTCTCCTTGCTGCATCAAGATAGCTTTTAGAGGAAGATGCTTGAGATGTTTCTCCATTATATCCAAGACCTGTCTTGATCAGAGGAGATCGCTGCACATTGATAATCTCATCCAAGGTTTTAGATCCTTTAACAAATTTAAGATTAATCGATTTTGTTTTCTCAATCTCCTTTCTAAGACAAACAATCTCACATTCCAATTTTTCAAGATGTTTTTCCTTTTCAACTAGTTGACATTGTAGAGAATCAATAATAACACTCTTCTCTTCTAAGCAAACTTTGAGATCTTTCATTTCTTCACAAAAACCTTCTACATCTATAGCATCCATATAGTCATCATCTTCAAAAGCCATTAAAAGTTTATATCTATTACCTTGTTCATCTTCATCACTATTTGAAAGACCATCACTATCTTCATGAGTGTAATAGCTTTTCTTCTTTTCATTTTGTTTCTTGTTCCATTTAACAGGTTCCTTTCCCTTGTCATTCTTATCTTTGTGAGGACATCTGGCAGCATAATGACCTACTCTTCCATAAGCAAAGCATTTAAAAGGTAACTTACCTCTGAACCTTCCAGAACCCCTTTGAAGATTTCTGACAAAATTTGATTCCTCTTCTTCATCTTCTGGCACGTGACTTGCTTCATAATAATCTTCTTTGCCTGAAGCCTTGAAGGCAGCTTCTCTTCTGTCTGATGGACCTCCCTTTCTCATTTCATAAGCGGTTAGAATTCCGTGAAGCTGAGATGTAGTGAGAATTTGCAGATTTTCCATTTCTTCTATGGCAGACACTTTAGATTCAAACTTGGGGGACAAAGATCTTAGAACCTTTTCAACCACAATAGCTTCTTTTATTTCTTCACCCAAGTTTTTCATGCAATTAACAATCGCATCTACCCTAAGGAAATAGTTAGCCACACTTTCATCATTATACATTCTGAGAGTCTCATACTTAATCCTGAGAGTTTGAAGTTTAGCACACTTAACTTGTTCGTCTCCTTCATAGCTCATGACAATTTTGTCCCATATTTCTTTTGCAGATTTATAGTGCATTACCTTCATGAATTCTGATTGAGATATACATCCCAATAGAGTATTGACTGCTTTCGCATTTGTTTCATATTTCTTTTTCTCGGCTGCATCTGTAGGAGTAGCTGAAGGAAAAGTGTAGCCTGTCTCTACGATGTCCCAAAATTCTGTACCAAGAGATTGAAGATAGGCAGTAACTCTTACCTTCCAATAATTGAAGTTTGTCCCATCAAAAACCGGTGGCCTGATTGATGCTTCTTTCTCATAGTTGCTCATGATGAACGATCTACCTTCAAGCGATCAAGCTTCTCTGAAGGACCTGCTCTGATACCAATTGTTGGAAATAATACTGAGAGGGGGGGGGGGTGAATCAGTATTATCAGATCAATAAAACTTTTTCAATACTCTGAAACATATACGCTACTTCAGTTAAGTGAACCAGCGTGTACACGCTACTGTGTCTAAAGAAACCAGCGTATAACCAGAAATCTTATGATTCAGTTAGTTTATCTTCAGTAAATGCATCAGGACATTATTAACCATATTAAAAGTAAACAGATGCAGTATAACAAATCATCACACAAAAGCCACACACATGAACACCATGATATAAGGTGGAAACCCAATGTGGGTGAAAACCACCTGCTGCAAGTCGTCTCTATCTTTCTTTAATAAGAAACTTCAGTTTACAATCTTTTGTATTGGTGCAGCCTTATACCAGTACGCAGGCTACAACCTGCAGAAGGCTTCAACCTTCTCTCGTTCTCCAAACTTCCTTGGAAGGGAGCTCCAACCCCCCTTTGCTCTTGTACTAGCCAAGATACTAGTACGTAGGTGCTGGCCTACAATCTTCTTTCCTTCAGGTACCACTTTTCATCAATTTTCAGACTGGATACTCCTGAAGCACAACATTACAATCTGAAGACCATGATTTATTCACAAATCATTGAAGCATAAAACAACCAATTACTAGCATCATCAATCTTTGAATCACTGAACCACTGAAACCCTGTCAACACCAGTCACCAGATCATAGAGCAGACTACAGAACTCTGCAATAACAGTCAGACCCAACTGCAAACCCAAAAATCAAGCTTCAAAAGATATACGCTACTTTAATGAGAGAAACCCGCGTATACATGCTCTTTTACCGAGACAACCTGCGTACAGATCTAAAAATAATTTTTCATAACTTGCAGCTGTACCAGATATCAGTTATACCCAGAACATAACATTGCGTCAGTATGCAGATCTAGAAATACGCATAATCAACCATATAAAGATAGTTCATTTCAAACCATTTGATCCCGATCTCTCCTTAGATCTTGTTCTCCATCATCCGATGAGATCTCTCCTTAGCTCAGATCAAGCAATACATCATCAACCAATAACCTGCATACTGGATCTAATACTTCCTCAGATATTCAAGCCTTTTCAGATGCACTTGCCTAATGATTTCCTTCTCCTTATATAGCCTTAGGCCTTGTTCAATACCAAGGGCCAAAACCATAGAAATCCAATACCATCAACTTCAAAACTAGGGATCAACACGTCCGTCGAGACACTAAGGTCCAAAACCATAGGCACAACTTCCAAGGAATAACCGCCGTGGACCAAAGATAAGTTTTCCACATACACGCGCTTTTACTGAAGCTAACCTGCGTGTATACGCGACTTTGTATATATGTGTCCTGCGTATCCGCGACAAAGTATATAGAGTACCAGCGTGTATACGCATATTGGGCTTAATGAACCTGCGTATATGAAACTTCTCTTCATTCTTGTGGTCTGGACTGAGATCTGTCATCAAAGAGAGTTGCCATCAAGGACAACACCTGAACCGTAGCACCACACCTGTGCCAAAATGCCAACTGATTGCATGATCAACATCCGGTTCATGCAGAAAAGGGATGTCTGAGCATTTGGGATTTGGGCATGAATTTACAGATGTGGAAGGTGGGGCTGTACCAGTCCTTGGATTATGATTTGCATGGATGTCAGATTCTACCAAAGTAAGCAGATTTACATGTTCTTGACAATCTGGGCATTTGACCTCTAAAGAACAATAATTTACACGCTGGGCTAATTCATACAAAGAATTATGTCTACAAGAAGATGAAGTAGAACAAGTTGTATCTACAATGGAAGGATCTCTGTAATACATAGATTATTTACAGGCTAACTCTATACCTCATCTGTCAATGGTAGATCTTCTTGTCGGGCAAAGATAGACCCGACAAGACAAAGTGGATGCTTTTTGTAGAAGCCCACGGGAAAATAATGCATGAATTATTTACATAGTGGAGGCTTTAGTACAGCAAAGCCCATGAGAAATCTAGTCACAATTAAGCCCTTGTGATTGGTACTTGTGTTTACAATATGGATACTTTTATCGGAAAGCCCATGAGAGCTGTCAAAATACTATTAAATCAGGGACTCTACCTCTTTTATACAACATTTCGTCCCAGGCTTTTGTGTAAATCCTGCAGACAATCATCGGTTTCCCTAGTACAATCTGGTATTGGACTTTAGTTAATACAAGCCATTCCATATGTTCTCTCATATATTCTTCTAGGGATTTATTATAGGGAGATGACCTGTAGGTCGTCCATTCCCTTTCTGTCATTTCTTTGACAGTATTGTGAGCAGGATGCATACATTCTATATTTTGATGATTACATATATTACAATGGGTCTTAAAATATTTTTCATACCATACTGGGTCCATTGCGGTCCTACTTACTCCATAATCAGTCCACCAGCCTCTGAACCACTTACATTGTTGATATCCTTGATAATGGCCAATGGTACTGGATTTTAATTTGGTGTAGTGGGTTCCTACCTTATCATCGACATTCAGGAAATCCCACCAGAGCTGCTTGTATTCTGCAAAATTGTACACCATATCTGGAAAAATGATCTTGGGATCATTTCTTGGCCATCTAGTAGTAGGTTGTGTTCTGATATGTCCTGGCTCATTCCAGAGATCTATTGTCCTGTATATGCAGACATATCCTTCACGAATTCCTGTGCTGGGTCCACCATGGTACCAAATAGTGGCAATGTCACGAATGTTTTGTTCCAATGCTGTTGTGCAATGTCAGCATCTTGTCTTGCTTTATCATATATCATATCATGAATCCACTTCCCTCCTTTAGGGTACACTTTTCTTTCTGGGACAAAGTGTTGAATGTCAGTATGAGGCTGCAAGTTGGCATCCAAGACTTTTGTGTTTCTCAACTGCCAAGTGGGTCTCCAGTTTCTCTTATAGGTCTCCCAGTCTTAGTCGTCTGGGATCGTTCTTAAGACTTTTGTTTCTGGTGCTGGTCCCACTCAGTGATGATCATCATGACATGATCTCTTGTTTCAATGTATTCTCTCCTTAAAAAGTCAGGGAGATTATTGTCTTTACCTTTGATATGCTCTACTTGAAAATCAAATTTTGCAAATAAATCTTGCCATCTGGCAAACTTGGCTTCTCCAGCCTTCTTGATGTCTTTTGTTAACACCTTCTGCAGATTAGATGCATCAGTCCTTAATAAAAAAGGTTTATTAATAAGATAAACTTCAAACTTACTGATGCAGTTCCATGCTGACTTGACCTCTTTCTCTATTGTGGAGTAATTTAATTCGGCTGGGTTCCATACTCCAGAAGCAAACTGAACAACTTGTTCATCTTTTCCAACTTTTTGCTTCAAGACTCCACCCCATCCAATATTACTTGAATCTAATTCAACAATTTTGTAAGCAATATCATCAGCAACATACAAGATAGGCAAGGATTTTACCTTTTCTTTGATGTTCTGGACTGCTCTTGTATGGACTCTTGTCCATTTCGGAGGATTTTTCTTTAGCCTTTTGTTCAGTATCCTTCTGTCACTGGCACAGTCTTGATAAAAATTGCTAACATAGTTGAGGCAGCCTAATAACCTTTGCAGTTGGTTCTTATCTGTTATGACATTTGGAAACTTTTCTGCAAACTCTAAAGCATGTTTCTGCAGAGATATTTGCCCATTGCAAATTGTATGACCCAAAAATTTGATAGTGGTCTGAAAGACCTCTATCTTCTTCTTGCTAAGCACCAAGCCATTGTGCTTAACTAAATTCTTAAATATATTTACATGTTTAAAATGTTCTTGAATATTCTTGGAAAATATTAATACATCATCAATATATACAATCAGCCAATCAAAGTATGGCTTGAAAATACTGCCCATTACCTTTTGAAATTTTTATGGTTCGTTCTTGAGCCCAAAACACATAACATTCCATTCATAATGTCCTGCTGGTATACTGAAGGCAGTTTTGAATTTATCTTTTTCAGCAATGGCTACTTGCCAAAATCCTGCTTTTAGGTCGAACTTTGTGAACATATTAGCTCTAGCTATCCTTCTGATTAGATCTCCTTTGTGTGGTATTGGATAGGTGTCATCAGCTAAGACTGAATTTAGGGACTTATAATTGATGACTAACCTTGGGATGCCTTTGATTTGTTCAGTTCTTTTGTTCACATAGAACCCATAACAGTTCCAAGGATTGTCAGATTCTCTGATCAATCTTCTGTTGAGGAGCTGCTGAATTTCTTTCTCGCAGAGATTTCTGTATTCTTGGCTCACTGGGATAGCTCTACTCTTACAAGGCTTCCTAGCATATCCTTTCTTGTAAGGGAGTTCAACTGTGTGCTCCTTCTTGTGCAAAAAGGCATTAGGTTTCTTTGAGCAGCATTCTTCTTCTAATTGTTTCTTCAATTCTCCAATTCTAGTCTTGACCTGCAGTGATTTAAGTTATTCTTTTATTCTTAGAGTTGATTTTATATCTTTTAGATTGATTAGTCTGGCTTCGGCTCTATCTAGATCTTGCACAGTGTGTACCATTGTAGAAATTCTGGGATTGGAGATATATGGAAGTTCAATTCTCTTTCTTGTCCCTTTGGAAGTGGGGACAGAAATAAAATATCCAGCTTTGCCTCCTTTGAGTCTGAGTGACCCATGAGGTTCTACTGTTGTAAGAAAGACATTACCAAGTATGCAGTCTACTGGAATGTCAGCTACTACAAATTTCAAATAAATACAGTGGCTGTCAAAATAAACAGATGCTTTGGGTACTTCATATTTGAGTTTTTTATTACCCAAACCTACCACTTCTCTTTCTGCAGTCACCCAATATTTTGCTGGAATATTTTTCATATTTATAATGTTAATATCTGCTCCTGAGTCAATTAGAGCAATCATTTCAAACATTTGCCCATTTATGCAGATATTTATGAGAACATGATGCTGTTGGTATGAGATAGTTAACAATCTCATATCCCTGAATCCAAAATTTGGATCCTTCATATCTTCAACAATTTGAAATTCTTGATTACTTCTTTATGAAGCAGTATTCCATGGCTGATGATCATCTTCTCCTTTTTCTACATGTTTTTCTCTTCTCATTTCTGCAATTTGAGTTTTTATTGCAGAAATCTCTGTCTTGAGATTATGAATTTCTCGACTGACTTCTCCTAGAGTAAGTGATCTTACTCTATCAGGTTCATGTTGATGCCTTTGAAATGATTTTGTGTTACGTTCAAATGAAGCATCAACAAACAAAGATTTCTTACCTGAACTATTTGAAGCTTTTGCTTTGAGCTGATCCATAAAAGCTTCTGTCAGGTGATTTTTCATCTCTCCATCGTCCATGGCACGGATCTGTGACAGAATCTTCAATTATTCTTCTTCCGTCATGGCCATAAGGACTTTTTCTTTTTGGGGCTTAGGCTTTTCCCCTTCTTCATAACTGGATTCACTAAAATATTCAGAATCAGAATTATATCGAATTTGACAAGCATATTCTTTAGAGTCAGAACATAAACAATCTGAAGAACCAGAGTTTGAATATTTTTCCATATAAGCATGGAGTTCTTCTGCAGATGAAGAACTGAAAGAATCATAAGAAGATTCTTCTATTTGATGCTGCTGAGCTATATCTCTGATTGTGACATTCGGGCAGCGTTCTGTGCTGTGAGCATGAGAACCACATTTCATGCACACGATTGGTCTTCTTCCTTCCTGTTTTACTTGTTTGTTTCTTTGGGCAAAGATTTGGGATTTCTTTAGCTTTGACTCTTCACCCTCTGGATATCGGGAGGAAGTGTGTCTAGTTTTCCCACATAGCCAACAAGTAATTTTGTTCCATTTTTCCTGCTTAGTGGTGTGTAGGTGAATATCTGAGGGATTATAATAATGTGTTCTAGGAATGTATTTATAATACCCTCTTTTTGTTCTGGAGGCTTGACTTTGCCTCGGCTTTGAATATCTTCTTTTGGTTTTTGGATAATTTCTTCGGTTTTTGTAGAAAGTTTCTTTAAACTCTCTTTTGGCTCTTTTCTTAGCCTTCCATTTTTTTACCAAGGGATCATCCAATGTTAATACATACTTGCTGCATATGGATTTTCTCTCAGGAAATTTGGAAAGTTTTTCCAGAGACTTATTTACCTTTGAGCTAGTACAAAGATTAACCAGTGTCTTTGTAATGAGAGCGTAAATCTCTCCACATGTATATGACTCAAAAAGTAATTGAAAGACTTCCTGCATTCTTATATAATCAACAAATTTAGATGGCAGAGCTGCAAGATATACTTGTTTCCATAACAGGTTCTTTGAGTCTTTTACTTCATATATCCTCTGCATCCAATCCCTATGGAAGTCATCATATTGAGACATTTTATGGCACTTTAAATTCATCAAAATAACTTCATTTTTATCAGCAATTTCTGTTTCACTTCCACACCAATGTTCCAGAATCATTGATGTTAATGCCCCTATCATGTTGCTGATAACTGAGCCATCAAAATTATGTATTACATCTCCTTTCTCATCTTTAAGAACTTCTGCTTCCATTGTTTCTATGAGCTTCAGAGATGACTCTGTCTCCCACCACCTGAGGAGTGTCCCTGTAAAACATTGAATAATGGTCCTGCAAGCATCTATTTCAGATTTTCGCCTAAGACACATGAGTTTATATTCTGTATACATCATTTCAATCATTTGGCGTATTTGACCAACACTCATGTTATCTATATTCCACTCTCTGTGGGAATCTGCAAAGAATGTGTGTGCTTTAGGAAGTTTTCCTTTTCCTTTTATGTTAGGTGCTAGATATCCGGTGAACCTATGTTCAAGTGGTTCATATATAGGAAAGATTTTTGTATCCTGGTCTTTGTGTTCTTTCCCTTTTTCTGGTTCTTCATCCTTGAATAAGGATGCTATTGTAATTTTATTTGTAGCCTCAGTATCAGAAGATGATGTGGCTACTTCTTTAGGAAATAAAGCAGGAAACTTATCTACATATTTCACAGGATCCTGAATTCTTATGCTTCTTTTTGCAAGAAAGGAATTTGGAACTGGTTTCTCAGTTTTAGACAGATTCAACTTTTCAACTTTGTTTGTTAAACTAGTTCCAAAATTTGGAACCTTCATACCTTCAACAATTTGAACTTCTTGATTACTGTTGTATGAAGCAGTATTCCATGGCTTATCACCATCTTCTCCTTTTGCTACATGTTTTTCTCTTCTCATTTATGCAATTTGAGTTTTTATTGCAGAAATTTCTGTCTTGAGATTATGAATTTCTCGACTAACTTCTCCTAGAGTAAGTGATCTTACTCTATCAGGTTTCTATTGATGCCTTTGAAATGATTTTGTGTTACATTCAAATGAAGCATCAACACTCGTTCACCACTGGTTCACAAGGAGTTGGCTATCAGAGCCAAACAAACAGACGTAGCAAGTAGCAAGCTCGTGACTGAGCCCCTGCTTAAAATTAGTATCAGAGCCAGTAATGTCTGGTTCATAAGGTCGGTATTCAAATCCTTATACTCATATAGAATGGAATCTTTACAGAAATTTGTGTCTTTCTGAGAATTAGAAGAAAGAGATTCTAAGGCTGAAGAAAACCCTTTACAGGATATGTTTGCTATTAGTTCCAGTAGAGTTTTAAATTCTGCTGAACTTTCATATGAAGAACCCCAGCCTTCGGCCCAATGGGAACTATTAGCTATAGCTCCTTCAGAAGTATATAGTGACCTTCCAGGTTTCCATTTGATAGCTGCTACTAGAATAAGCATCAAAGAGTCTGTAAGCCAAACTCAGGAGAATTCAGATAATATACAGACTATGTCTCTGTTGAAACTTAAAGAATTACAGGCAGAGGCAAAGAAACTAAAGACAAACTATTTGCACTTAGGATGCATTCGAGTAGGGATCAATGCCTTAACCCATAAAGGCCTAAATAATTTTGTGCTTGCTACTGTCAGGGATATGACGCACAATAAGTATATAGATTCTCTAATAGGCGGGATTGTTGCTCCTCTCTCTGATGGCCCAGTTTATTTCAACTGTTACCCAAATTTCTCTATTTATACCTTTGACAAAACCATAGACCAGATTCTGCAACTCCAAATTTAGACTACTAGTTTTGATATGAAAAGGAAGAAAAATAATATTGCCATCCAGACCAAAGGTTGTTTCCGTCACACCAATACCCTTTGGCCAACCATCTGCCATACACCCAGTAGAGACTCAAAGTCAAGCATAGTTGTCCTCACAGATGCCACAAACCAGAAGATTGAGCATCAGACCATCCATTGGGAAGACTTGATGTTTCCAGAACACTGGGTTGTAAATAATCCTAAGCCTCTCATTCCGAAGAATATTACCTCCGCTGATATTACAGAAAATATGTCTTCTGCAGTTATATCATTGCCAAAATATCTACCATTGACAGACAAGGTATAGAGTTAGCCTGTAAACAATCTAAGTATTATAGAGATACTTCCACTCTAGATACATGATAGGGGCATTAACATCAATGATTCTGGAACATTGGTGTGGAAGTGAAACAGAAATTGCTGATAAAAATGAAGTTATTTTGATGAATTTAAAGTGCCATAAAATGTCTCAATATGATGACTTCCATAGGGATTGGATGTAGAGGATATATGAAGTAAAAGACTCAAAGAACCTGTTATGGAAACAAGTATATCTTGTAGCTCTACCATCTAAATTTGTTGATTATATATGAATGTAGGAAGTCTTTCAATTACCTTTTGAGTCATATACATGGGGAGAGATTTATCCTCTCATTACAGAGACACTGGTCAGTCTTTGTACTAGCTCAAAGGTAAATAATTCTCTGGAAAAAAATTTCAGAAAATCCATATGCAACAAGTATTGATTAACATTGGATGATCCTTTGGTAAAACGAAGGAAGGCTAAGAAAAGAGCCAAAAGAGAGTTTAAAGAAACTTTCTACAAAAACCGAAGAAATTATCCAAAAACCAAAAGAAGATATTCAAAGTCGAGGCAAATTCAAGCCTCCAAACCAAAAAGAGGGTATTATAAATACATTCCCAGAACACATTATTATAATCCCTCAGATATTCACCTGCACACCAGTAAGCAGGAAAAATGGAACAAAATTACTTGTTGGCTATGTGGGAAAACTGGACACACTTCCTCCCGATGTCTAGAGGGTGAAGAGTCAAAGCTAAACAAGGGAAAGAAATCCCAAATCTTTGCCCAAAGAAACAAACAAGTAAAACAAGAAGGAAGAATACCAATCGTGTGCATGAAATGTGGTTCTCATGCTCACAGCACAGAACGCTGCTCGAATGTCACAATCAGAGATATAGCTCAGCAGCATCAAATAGAAGAATCTTCTTATGATTCTTTCAGTTCTTCATCTGCAGAAGAACTCCATGCTTATATGGAAAAATATTTAGACTCTGGTTCTTTAGATTGTTTATGTTCTGAATCTGAAGAATGTGCTTGTCAAATTCAATATAATTCTGATTCTGAATATTTCAGTGAATCCAGTTATGAAGAAGGGGAAACGCCAAAGTCCCAAAAAGAAAAAGTCCTTATGGTCGCGATGGAAGAAGAAGAATTGAAGATTCTGTCACAGATCTGTGCAATGGAGGATGGAGAGATGAAAAATCGCCTGACAGAAGCTTTTATGGATCAGCTCAAAGCAAAAGCTTCAAATAGTTCAAGTAAGAAATCTTTGTTGGTTGATGCTTCATTTTAACGTAACAAAAAATCATTTCAAAGGCATCAACAGAAACCTGATAGAGTAAGATCACTTACTCTAAGAGAAGTCAGTCGAGAAATTCATAATCTCAAGATAGAAATTTCTGCAATAAAAACTCAAATTGCAGAAATGAGAAGAGAAAAACATGTAGCAAAAGGAGAAGATGATAATCAGCCATGGAATACTACTTCATACAGCAGTAATCAAGAAGTTCAAATTGCTGAATTTATGAAGGATCCAAATTTTGGATTCAGGGATATGATATTGTTAACTATCTCATACCAACAACACCATGTTCTAATAAATATCTGCATAAAAGGGAAAATGTTTGAAATGATTGCTCTCATTGAATCAGGAGCAGATATTAACATTCTAAATATGTAAAATATTCCAGCAAAATATTGGGTGACTGCAAAAAGAGAAGTGGTAGATTTGGGTAATAAAAAACTCAGATATGAAGTACCCAAAGCATCTGTTTGTTTTGACAGCCACTGTATTTATTTGAAATTTGCAGTAGCTAACATTCCAGTAGAGTGCATACTTGGTAATGTCTTTCTTGCAGTGGTAGAACCTCATGGGTCACTCAGACTCAAAGGAGGCAAAGCTAGATGCTTTATTTCTGTCCCCACTTCCAAAGGGACAAGAAAGAATATTGAACTTCCATATATCTCCAATCCCAGAATTTCTACAATGGTACACACTGTGCAAGATCTGGATAGAGCTGAAGCTAGACTAACCGATCTAAAAGATCTGAAATCAACTCTAAGAGTAGAAGAACAGCTTAAGTTGCCCCAGGTCAAGACTAGAATTGGAGAATTGAAGAAAGAATTAGAAGAAGAATGTTGCTCAGAGGAACATAATGCCTTTTGGCACAGGAAGCAGTGCACAGTCAAACTCCCTTACAAGGAAGGATATGATGGTAAGCCTTGTAAGAGAAGAGCTATCCCAATGAGCCAAGAATACTGAAATCTCTGCGAGAAAGAAATTCAGCAACTCCTCAACAGAAGATTGATGAGAGAATATGATAGTCCTTGGAACTGTTATGGGTTCTATGTGAACAAAAGAGTTGAACAAATCAGAGGCATCCCAAGGTTAGTCATCAATTATAAGCCACTAAATTCAGTCTTAGTTGATGACACCTATCCAATACCACACAAAGGAGATCTAATCAGAAGGATAGCTGGAGCTAAGATCTTCTCAAAGTTCGACTTGAAAGCACCATTTTGTCAAGTAGCCATTGCTGAAAAAGATAAATTCAAAACTACCTTTAGTATACCAGCAGGACATTATGAATGGAATGTTACACCTTTTGGGCTTAAGAACGCACCATCAAAATTTCAAAAGGCAATGGACAGTATTTTCAAGCCATACTTTGACTGGCTGATTGTATATATTGATGATGTATTAATATTTTCCAAGAATATTCAGAAACATTTTAAACATGTAAATATATTTAAGAATTTAGTTAAGCACAATGGCTTGGTGATTAGCAAGAAGAAGATAGAGGTCTTTCAGACCACTATCAAATTTTTGGGTCATACAATCTGCAATGGGTAGATATCTCTGTAGATACATGCTTTAGAGTTTGCAGACAAGTTTCCAGATGTCATAAGAGATAAGAACCACTGCAAAGGTTCTTAGGCTGCCTCAACTATGTTAGCAATTTTTACCGGGATTGTGCTAGTGACAGAAGGATACTGAACAAAAGGCTAAAGAAGAATCCTCCAGAATGGACAGAAGTCCACACAAGAAAAGTCCAAAACATCAAAGCAAAGGTAAAATCCTTGCCTATCTTGTATGTTGCTGATGATCTTGCTTACAAAATTGTTGAATCAGATGCAAGTAATATTGGATGGGGTGGAGTCTTGAAGCAAAAAGTTGGAAAAGATGAACAAGTTGTTCAGTTTGCTTCTGGAGTATGGAACCCAGCCGAATTAAATTACTCCACAATAGAGAAAGAGGTCAAGGCGAACTACATCAGTAAGTTTGAAGTTCATAATATTAATAAACCTTTTTAATTAAGGACTGATGCATCTGCTCTACAGAAGGTGTTAACAAAAGACATCAAGAAGGCTGGAGAAGCCAAGTTTGCCAGATGGCAAGCTTTATTTGCAAACTTTGATTTTTAGGTAGAGCATATCAAAGGTAAAGACAATAATCTCCCTGACTTTTTAAGCAGAGAATACATTGAACCAAGAGATCATGTCATGATGATCATCACTGAGTGGGACCAGCACCAGAAACAAGAAGTCTTAAGGACTATCCCAGACGACCAAGATTGGGAGACCTATAAGAGAAACTGGAGACCCACTTGGTAGCTGAGAAACACAAAAGTCTTGGACGCCAACTTGCAGCCTCATACTGACATTCAAAACTTTGTCCCAGAAAGAAAAGTGTACCCTAAAGGAAGCAAGTGGATTCATGATATGATATATGACAAAGCAGGACGACATATAGAGTTAGCCTGTAACAACAGCCTTGGCGTCTGTTCGTTCCTTTGGTGAACTTTCTGCGAACTTCCTGCGAACTTCGGATGAAAGCACAGAGACAACTACTACCGCAGCAGAAAATGCTAAAGTGCAGACAAGGTATTCAAATGCAGAATGGTGTACTCATTTTATTTCAGAATGGATAAACTGATTACAAAGAGATTCTTTTCAGAGATAGACTATCTTTGCATTTATCGGACTTTATGTCGTTCAAAAGGAACAAGCATTACCGAAGGCTACCTGGCGATAGATAGGCTCTACCTCAGAATATAACACAACTCATTTACAGACTGGATGACTCTCTAAATGATTCAGACACTTTAGGTTCTCACCAGTGCCGAGCGCATTGATGCGCAGGCTCCCAAATTACCTAAGGACTTGAGTTCTTCTCGTGTTGCAAGCAGATCAAATAGAATGTCCATAGATGTAGAGCAGGTGAGGCACTCGACTGCAAACACACAAAGACTCTTATTGACTCAAAATGCGAATGCCTTAGTCATGAGCCTTACCCTCCTTTTATAGGAAATGAGGGGGGGACAATCATTACTGTAGGTCATCCGTGAATTGTCCTAAAAATGGATGGTGGAAACATTTCTTTTTGGATAGTGCTAAGGCAACGTCCACACAAAGATTCCAATCCAATGGATGGAATGATTGCTTCTGCGTAATGCCAAAGCATCATCTGAAAATAGATTCTCATCCAAAAAGTAAACCTTACGGAAAATAATTTTGACAGAACACAATGGATACTTTTATCAAAGCCCATGAGAAAAGATAGACCCGACAAGACAAAGTGGATGCTTTTTGTAAAAGCCCATGGGAAAATAATGCATGAATTATTTACATAGTGGAGGCTTTAGTACAGCAAAGCCCATGAGAAATCTAGTCACAATTAAGCCCTTATGACTGGTACTTGTGTTTACAATATGGATACTTTTATTGGAAAGCCCATGAGAACCGTCAAAATACTGTTAAATCAGGGAATCTACCACTTTTATACAACATTTCATCCTAGGCTTTTCTGTAAATCCTGCGGACAATCATCAGTTTCCCTAGTACAATCTCGTATTGGACTTTAGTTAATACAAGCCACTCCATATGTTCTCTCATATATTCTTCTAGGGATTTCTTATAGGGAGATGACCTGTAGGTTATACATTCTCTTTCTGTCATTTCTTTGACAGTATTGTAAGCAAGATGCATACATTCTGTATTTTGATGATTACATATATTACAATGGGTCTTACAATATTTTTCATGCCATACTAGGTCCATTGCGGTCCTACTTACTCCATAATCAGTCCACCAATCTCTGAACCACTTACATTGTTGATATCCTTGATAATGGCCAATGGTACTGAATTTTAATTTGGTGTAGTGGGTTCCTACCTTATCATCGACATTCAGGAAATCCCACCAGAGCTGCTTGTATTCTGCAAAATTGTACACCGTGTCTAGAAAAATGATCCTGTGATCATTTCTTGGCCATCTAGCAGTAGGTTGTGTTCTGATATGTGCTGGCTCATTCAAGAGATCTCTTGTCCTGTATATGCAGACATATCTTTCACGAATTCCTGTGCTGGGTCCACCATGGTACCAAATAGTGGCAATGTCATGAAAGTTTTGTTCCAATGCCCATTGTGCAATGTCAGCATCTCATCTTGCTTTGTCATATATCATATCATGAATTCACTTACTTCCTTTAGGGTACACTTTTCTTTCTGGGACAAAGTGTTGAATGTCAGTATGAGGCTGCAAGTTGGCATCCAAAACTTTTGTGTTTCTCAACTGCCAAGTGGGTCTCCAGTTTCTCTTATAGGTCTCCCAGTCTTGGTCATTTGGGATAGTCCTTAAGACTTCTTGTTTCTGGTGCTAGTACCACTCAGTGATGATCATCATGACATGATCTCTTGTTTCAATGTATTCTCTGCATAAAAAGTCAGGGAGATTATTGTCTTTACCTTTGATATGCTCTACCTGAAAATCAAAGTTTGCAAATAAAGCTTGCCATCTGGCAAAATTGGCTTCTCCAACCTTCTTGATGTATTTTGTTAACGCCTTATGCAGAGCAGATGCATCAGTCCTTAATAGAAAAGGTTTATTAATAAGATAAACTTCAAACTTACTGATGCAGTTCCATGCTACCTTGACCTCTTTCTCTATTGTGGAGTAATTTAATTCGGCTGGGTTCCATACTCCAGAAGCAAACTGAACAACTTGTCCATCTTTTCCAACTTTTTGCTTCAAGACTCCACCCCATCCAATATTACTTGCATCTGATTCAACAATTTTGTAAGCAAGATCATCAGCAACATATAAGATAGGCAAGGATTTTACCTTTGCTTTGATGTTTTGGACTGCTCTTGTATGGACTTCTTTCCATTCTAGAGGATTCTTCTTTAGTCTTTTGTTCAGTATCATTCTGTCACTGGCACAGTCTTGGTAAAAATTGCTAACATAGTTGAGGCAACCTAAGAACCTTTGCAATTGGTTCTTATCTATTATGACATCTGGAAACTTGTCTGCAAACTCTAAAGCATGTTTCTGCAGAGATATCTACCCATTGTAGATTGTATGACCCAAAAATTTGATAGTGGTCTGGAAGACCTCTATCTTCTTCTTGCTAAGCACCAAGCCATTGTGCTTAACTAAATTCTTAAATATATTTACATGTTTAAAATGTTCCTGAATATTCTTGGAAAATATTAATACATCATCAATATATACAATCAGCCAGTCAAAGTATGGCTTGAAAATATTGTCCATTACCTTTTGAAATTTTGATGGTGCGTTCTTGAGCCCAAAAGGCATAACATTCCATTCATAATGTCCTGCTGGTATACTGAAGACAGTTTTGAATTTATCTTTTTAAGCAATGGCTACTTGCTAAAATCTTGCTTTCAGGTCAAACTTTGTGAAGATCTTAGCTCCAGCTATCCTTCTGATTATATCTCCTTTATGTGGTATTGGATAGGTGTCATCAGCTAAGACTAAATTTAGGGGCTTATAATTGATGACTAATCTTGGGATGCCTCTAATTTGTTCAGCTCTTTTGTTCACATAAAACCCACAACAGTTCCAAGGACTGTCAGATTCTTTGATCAATCTTCTGCTGAGGAGCTGCTGAATTTCTTTCTCACAGAGATTTCTGTATTCTTGGCTCATTGGGATAGCTCTGCTCTTACAAGGCTTACCAGCATATCCTTCCTTATAAGGGAGTTTGACTGTGTGCTGCTTCCTGTGCCAAAAGGCATTAGGTTCCTCTGAGCAACATTCTTCTTCTAATTGTTTCTTCAATTCTCCAATTCGAGTCTTGACCTGGGGTGATTTAAGTTGTTCTTATACTCTTAGAGTTGATTTCAAATCTTTTAGATCGGTTAGTTTGGCTTCGGCTCTATCCATATCTTGCACAGACTGTACCATTGTAGAAATTTTGGGATTGGAGATATATGGAAGTTCAATTTTCTTTCTTGTCCCTTTGGAAGTGGGGACAGAAATAAAATATCTAGCTTTTCCTCCTTTGAGCGTGAGTGACCCATGAGGTTCTACTACTATAAGAAAGACATTACCAAGTATGCAGTCTACTGGAATGTCAGCTACTGCAAATTTCAAATAAATACAACGGCTGTCAAAACAAACAGATGCTTTGGGTACTTCATATCTGAGTTTTTTATTACCCAAACCTACCACTTATCTTTCTGCAGTCACCCAATATTTTGCTGGAATATTTTTCGTATTTAGAATGTTAATATCTGCTCCTGAGTCAATGAGAGCAATCACTTCAAACATTTGCCCTTTTATGCAGATATTTATCAGAACATGGTGTTGTTGGTATGAGATAGTTAACAATCTCATATCCCTGAATCCAAAATTTGGATCCTTCATACATTTAGCAATTTGAACTTCTAGATTACTGCTGTATGATGTAGTATTCCGTGGCTGATCATCATCTTCTCCTTTTTCTACATGTTTTTCTCTTCTCATTTCTGCAATTTGAGTTTTTATTGCAGAAATTTCTGTCTTGAGATTATGAATTTCTCGACAGACTTCTCCTAGAGTAAGTGATCTTACTCTATCAGGTTTTTGTTGATGCCTTTGAAATGATTTTGTGTTACGTTCAAATGAAGCACCAACATGGGTTCACCACTGGTTCACAAGGAGTTGGCTATCAGAGCCGAATGAAGAGACACAGCAAGTAGCAAGATCGTGACAGGAGCCCCTGCCTAAAATTGGTATCAAAGACAGTAACGTTTGGTTCATAAGGTCGGTTTTCAAATCCTTATACTCATATAGAATGGAATCTTTCCAGAAATCTGTGTCTTTCCGAGAATTGGAAGAAAGAGATTCTAAGGCTGAAGAAAACCCTTTACGGGATATGTTTGCTATTAGTTCCAGTAGAGTTTTAAATTCTACTAAACTTTCATATGAAGAACCCTAGCCTTCGACCCGATGGGAACTACCAGCTATAGCTCCCTTAGAAGTATATAGTGACCTTTCAGCTTTCCATTTGATAGCCGCTACTAGAATAAGCATCAAAGAGTCTGTAAGCCAAATTCAGGAGAATTCAGATAATATACAGACTATATCTTTGTTGAAACCTAAAGAATTACAGGTAGAGGCAAAGAAACTAAAGACAAAATATTTGCACTTAGGATGCATTCGAGTAGGGATCAATGCCTTAACTCATAAAGGCCTAAATACTTTTGTGCTTGCTACTGTCAGGGATATGGCGCACAATAAGTATACAGATTCTCTAATATGTGGGATTATTGCTCCTCTCTCTGATGGCCCAGTCTATTTCGACTGTTACCCAAATTTCTCTGTTTATACCTTTGACGAAACCACAGACCAGATTCTACAACTCCAAATTCAGACTATTGGTTTTGATATGAAAAAGAAGAGAAATAATATCGCCATCTAGCCCAAATGTTGTTTCCGTCACACTAATACCCTTTGGCCAGCCATCCGCCATACACCTAGCAGAGACTCAAAGTCAAGCATAGTTGTCCTCACAGATGCCAAAAACCAGAAGATTGAGCATCAAACCATCCGTTGGGAAGACTTGACGTTTCCAGAACACTGGGTTGTAAATAATCCTAAGCCTCTCATTCCGAAGAATATTACCTCCGCTGATATTACAGAAAATATGTCTTCTGCAGTTATATCATTCCCCAGAAGATCTACCATTGACAGACGAGGTATAGAGTTAGCCTGTAAACAATCTAAGTATTACAGAGATCCTTCCACTGTAGATACAACTTGTTCTACTTCATCTTCTTGTAGACATAATTCTTTGTATGAATTAGCCCAGCTTGTAAATTATTGTTCTTTAGAGGTCAAATGCCCAGATTGTCAAGAACATGTAAATCTGCTTACTCTGGTAGAATCTGACATCCATGAAAATCATAATCCAAGGACTGGTACAGCCCCACCTTCCACATCTGTAAATTCATGCCCAAATCCCAAATGCTCAGACATCCCTTTCCCGCATGAACCGGATGCTGATCATGTACTCATGATGCATGAAATTGTTATTGTAGAAGGAGAACATCCAAGGATGACTGAAATGATGTGTTCAATGAGACCAACCAAGCCCAGATATGGATTGGGATACCCTGAGTAGGCACATGGCCTGATTCTAGATTGCAGATTTCTCCCTGTTCCTTTTGACTGTAAAAAGCCTGCAGTAATGGAAATACATAAATTCTTCTCTTATGGATGGATGCTTGAAATTTGAGATTAGTGCCCAATGGATGAAAGCTATGTTAAATTGGGATCTATACACTAATCCTCAGGCTGATGAGTTTGATAAAAATTATACCCTCATAGAGAAGAAATAGTTTGCTGAATATTGGAAGCATTATATGGAGATGAATAACACTTGGATATCTTTCTATTCATGGAAAGATAATATTGCTCCATTAAATGTTCTTACTGGTTCTACTAGCACTTCAACAAGCAAACATGCTTGGACTGCACTGGATCTAAAGTTGAAACCCCTACGACCTTTCCTCCTTACAAAGGAATTGTCATAGGAGAAAATCAAAATGCAGCCAAAGCTATCCCTTTAGTCCAGAAAGATGACAATGCTTTAGGCATTGATGGCCGGATACAGAAAGCTAGTGAACAACTGAACTGGACAAACATTGTAGTAAAAGGCTTAGAAATGAATGTTGCAAAATCTGTAGAAGTCAAGGAACAAATTGATATTGTTCAAGTGTCAATTAATGATGTGAATAAATGTTTAAACAATGTACAGTTTGAATCTAGTATGATTCGTTTTTATGCAAGATATTCTTTGAATAAAATAGAAGGAGTCGAAGAAAAGTTGGTTGATCATTTGGATACAACTAAACAGCTTATAACTGGTTTAACAGACAAAGTTGAAAAGTTGAATTTGTCTAAAACTGAGAAACCAGTTCCAAATTCCTTTCTTGTAAAAGGAAGCATAAGAATTCAGGATCCTGTGAAATCTGTAGATAAGTTTCCTGATTTATTTCCCAAAGAAGTAGCCATGTCATCTTCTGATACTGAGGCTACAAATAAAATTACAATAGCATCCTTATTCAAGGATGAAGAACCAGAAAAATGGAAAGAATAGAAAGACCAGGATACACAAATATTTCCTATATATGAACCACTTGAACATAGGTTCACCAGATATCCAGCACCTGACATAGAAGGAAAAGGAAAACTTCCTGAAGCACACACATTCTTTGCAGATTCCCACAGAGAGTGGAATATAGATAACATGAGTGTTGGCCAAATACGCCAAATGATTGACATGATGTATACAGAATATAAACTCATGTGTCTCAGGGGAAAATCTGAAATAGATGCTTGCAGGACCATTATTCAGTGTTTTACAGGGACACTCCTCAGGTGGTGGGAGACAGAGTCATCTCCGAAGCTCATAGAAACAATGGAAGCAGAAGTTCTTAAAGATGAGAAAGGAGATGTAATACATAATTCTGATGGCTCAGTTATCAACAACATGATAGGGGCATTAACATTAATGATTCTGGAACATTGGTGTGGAAGTGAAACAGAAATTGCTGATAAAAATGAAGTTATTTTGATGAATTTAAAGTGCCATAAAATGTCTCAATATGATGACTTCCATAGGGATTGGATGCAGAGGATATATGAAGTAAAAGACTCAAAGAACCTATTATGGAAACAAGTATATCTTGTAGCTCTGCCATCTAAATTTGTTGATTATATAAGAATGCAGGAAGTCTTTCAATTACCTTTTGAGTCATATACATGGGGAGAGATTTATGCTCTCATTACAGAGACACTGCTCAGTCTTTGTACTAGCTCAAAGGTAAATAAGTCTCTGGAAAAACTTTCTAGAAAATCCATATGTAGCAAGTATGGATTAACATTGGATGATCCTTTGGTAAAAAGAAGGAAGGCTAAGAAAAGAGCCAAAAGAGAGTTTAAAGAAACTTTCTACAAAAACCGAAGAAATTATCCAAAAACCAAAAGAAGATATTCAAAGCCGAGGCAAAGTCAAGCCTCCAGACCAAAAAGAGGGTATTATAAATACATTCTAAGAACACATTATTATAATCCCTCAGATATTCACCTGCACACCACTAAGCAGGAAAAATGGAACAAAATTACTTGTTGGCTATGTGGGAAAACTAGACACACTTCTTCCTGGTGTCTAGAGGGTGAAGAGTCAAAGCTAAACAAGGGAAAGAAATCCCAAATCTTTTCCCAAAGAAACATACAAGTAAAATAGGAAGGAAGAAGACCAATCATGTGCATGAAATGTGGTTCTCATGCTCACATCACAGAATGTTGCTCGAATGTCACAATCAGAGATATAGCTCAGGAGCACCAAATAGAAGAATCTTCTTATGATCTTTCAGTTCTTCATCTGCAGAAGAACTCCATGCTTATATGGAAAAATATTCAGACTCTGGTTCTTCAGATTATTTATGTTCTGACTCTGAAGAATGTGCTTGTCAAATTCAATATAATTCTAATTCTGAATCTTTCAGTGAATCCAGTTATGAAGAAGGGGAAAAGCATAAGCCCCAAAAATAAAAAGTCCTTATGGCCGTGACGGAAGAAGAAGAATTGAAGATTCTGTCATAGATCTGTGCCATGGAGGATGGAGAGATGAAAAATCGCCTTACAGAAGCTTTTATGGATCAGCTCAAAGCAAAAGCTTCAAATAGTTCAGGTAAGAAATATTTTTTTGTTGATGCTTCATTTGAATGTAACACAAAATCATTTCAAAGGCATCAATAGAAACGTGATAGAGTAAGATCACTTAATCTAGGAGAAGTCAGTCGAGAGATTCATAATCTCAAGACAGAAATTTCTGCAATAAAAACTCAAATTGCAGAAATGAGAAGAGAAAAACATGTAGCAAAAGGAGAAGATGATGATCAGCCATGGAATACTGCTTCATACAACAGTAATCAAGAAGTTCAAATTGCTGAAGGTATGAAGGATCCTAATTTTGGATTTAGGGATATGAGATTGTTAACTATCTCATACCAACAGCACCATGTTCTCATAAATATCTGCATAAAAGGGAAAATGTTTGAAATGATTGCTCTTATTGACTCAGGAGAAGATATTAACATTATAAGTATGAAAAATATTCTAGCAAAATATTGGGTGATTACAAAAAGAGAAGTGGTAGGTTTGGGTAATAAAAAACTTAGATATGAAGTACCCAAAGCATCTGTTTGTTTTGACAGCCACTGTATTTATTTGAAATTTGCAGCAGCTGACATTTCAGTGAACTGCATACTTGGTAATGTCTTTCTTGTAGTAGTAGAACCTCATGGGTCACTCAAACTCAAAGGAGGCAAAGCTGGATATTTTATTCCTGTCCCCACTTCCAAAGGGACAAGAAAGAAAATTGAACTTCCATATATCTCCAATCCTAGAATTTCTACAATGGTACACACTGTGCAAGATCTGGATAGAGCCGAAGCCAGACTAACCGATCTAAAAGATCTGAAATCAACTCTAAGAGTAGAAGAACAGCTTAAATCACCCCAGGTCAAGACCTGAATTGGAGAATTGAAGAAACAATTAGAAGAAGAACGGTGCTCAGAGGAACATAATGCCTTTTGGCATATGACGCAGCACACAGTCGAACTCCATTACAAGGAAGGATATGTTGGTAAGCCTTGTAAGAGCAGAGCTATCCCGATGAGCCAAGAATACAGAAATCTCTGCGAGAAAGAAATTCAACAGCTCCTCAGCAGAAGATTGATTAGAGAATCTGACAGTCCTTGGAACTGTTATGGGTTCTATGTGAACAAAAGAGCTAATCAAATCAGAGGCATCCCAAGGTTAGTCATCAATTATAAGCCCCTAAATTCAATCTTAGATGATGACACCTATCCAGTACCACACAAAGGAGATCTAATCAGAAGGATAGCTAGAGCTAAGATCTTCTCAAAGTTCGACCTGAAAGCAGGATTTTGGCAAGTAGCCATTGCTGAAAAAGATAAATTCAAAACTGCCTTTAGTATACATGTAGGACATTATGAATGGAATGTTATGCCTTTTGGGCTCAAGAATGCACCATCAAAATTTCAAAAGGTAATGGACAATATTTTCAAGCCATACTTTGACTGGCTGATTGTATATATTGATGATGTATCAATATTTTCCAAGAATATTAAGGAACATTTTAAACATGTAAATATATTTAAGAATTTAGTTAAGCACAATGGCTTGGTGCTTAGCGAGAAGAAGATAGAGGTCTTTCAGACCACTATCAAACTTTTGGGTCATACAATCTGCAATGGGCAGATATCTCTGTAGAAACATGCTTTAGAGTTTACAGACAAGTTTCCAGATGTCATAACAGATAAGAACCAACTGCAAAGGTTCTTAGGCTGCCTCAACTATGTTAGCAATTTTTACCAGGATTGTGCCAGTGACAGAAGGATACTGAACAAAAGGCTAAAGAAGAATCCTCCAGAATGGACAGAAGTCCATATAGGAGCAATTTAGAACATCAAAGCAAAGGTAAAATCCTTCCCTATCTTGTATGTTGCTGATGATCTTGCTTACAAAATTGTTGAATCAGATGCAAGTAATATTGGATGGGGTGGAGTCTTGAAGCAAAAAGTTGTAAAAGATGAACAAGTTGTTCAGTTTGCTTCTGAAGTATGTAACCCAGCCGAATTAAATTACTCCACAATAGGAAAGAGGTCAAGGCAGCATGGAACTACATCAGTAAGTTTGAAGTTTATCTTATTAATAAACCTTTTTTATTAAGGACTGATGCATCTGCTCTATAAAAGGTGTTAACAAAAGACATCAAGAAGGCTGGAGAAGCCAAGTTTGCCAGATGGCAAGCTTTATTTGCAAACATTGATTTTCAGGTAGAGCATATCAAAGGTAAAGACAATAATCTCCCTGATTTTTTAAGCAGAGAATACATTGAAACAAGAGATCATGTCATGATGATCATCACTGAGTGGGACCAACACCAGAAACAAGAAGTCTTAAGGACTATCCCAGACGACCAAGACTAGGATACCTATAAGAGAAACTGGAGACCTACTTGGTAGCTAAGAAACACAAAAGTCTTGGACGCCAACTTGCAACCTCATACTGACATTCAACACTTTGTCCTAGAAAGAAAAGTGTACCCTAAAGGAAGCAAGTGGATTCATGATATGATATATGACAAAGCAAGACAAGATATAGAGTTAGCCTATAACAACAGCCTTGGCATCCCTTCGTTCCTTTGGCAAACTTCCTGTGAACTTCCTGCGAACTTCAGATGAAAGCACAGAGACAACTACTATCGCAACAGACAATTCTAAAGCGCAGACAAGGTATTCAGATGTAGAATGGTGTACTCATTTTATTTCAGAATGCATAAACTGATTACAAAGAGATTCTTTATAGAGATAGACTATCTTCGCATTTATCGGACTTTATGCCGTTCTCAAGGAACAAGCATTACCGAAGGCTACCTGGCGATAGATAGGCTCTGCCTAAGAATATGACACAACTCATTTACAGACTGGACGACTCTCTAAGTGATTCGGCCACTTTAGGTTATCACCAGTTCCGAGCACATTGATGCGCAGGCTCCCAAATCACCTAAAGACTTGAGTTCTCCTCATGTTGCAAGCAGATCAGACAAAACGTCCGCAGATGCAGAGTAGGAGAGGCACTCGACTCCAAACACACAAAGAATCTTACTGACTCAAAATGTGAATGCCTTAGTCATGAGCCTTACCCTCCTTTTATAGGAAATGGGGGGGGACAAGCATTACTGTAGGTCATCTGTGAACTGTCCTAAAAAAGGATGGTGGAACCATTTCTTTTCGGATAGTGCTAAGACAACGTCCGCACAAAGATTCCAATCCAATGGATGGAATGATTGCTTTCAGGTAATGCCAGAGCATCATCTGAATATAGATTCTCATCCGAAAAGTAAATCTTACGGAAAATAATTTTGACAGAACACAGTGGATACTTTTATCAAAGCCCACGAGAAAAGATAGACCTGACAAGACAAAGTGGATGCTTTTCGTAAAAGCCCACGGGAAAATAATGCATGAATTATTTACATAGTGGAGGCTTTAGTACAGCAAAGCCCACGAGAAATCTGGTCACAATTAAGCCCTTGTGACTGGTACTTGTGTTTACAATATGGATACTTTTATCGGAAAGCCCATGAGAACCGTCAAAATACTGTTAAATCAGGGAATCTACCTCTTTTATATACCATTTTGTCCTAGGATTTTGTGTAAATCCTGCAGACAATCATCAATTTCCCTAGTACAATCTGGTATTGGACTTTAGTTAATACAAGCCACTCCATATGTTCTCTCACATATTCTTCTAGGGATTTATTATAGGGAGATGACCTGTAGGTCATCCATTCTCTTTCTGTCATTTCTTTGACAGTATTGTAAGTAGGATGCATACATTCTGTATTTTGATGATTACATATATTACAATGGTACAATCTGCTATTGGACTTTTAGTTAATACAAGCCACTCCATATGTTCTTTCACATATTCTTCTAGGGATTTATTATAGGGAGATGACGTGTAGGTTGTCCATTCTCTTTCTGTCATTTCTTTGACAGTATTGTAAGTAGGATGCATACATTCTGTATTTTGATGATTACATATATTACAATGGGTCTTACAATATTTTTCATGCAATACTGGGTCCATTGCGGTCCTACTTACTCCATAATCAGTCCACTAGTCTTTGAATCACTTACATTGTTGATATCCTTGATAATGGCCAATGGTACTGAATTTTAATTGGGTGTAGTGGGTTCCTACTTTATCATCGACATTCAAGAAATCCCACTAGAGCTGCTTGTATTCTGCAAAATTGTACACCGTGTCTGGAAAAATGATCTTGGGATCATTTCCTGGCCATCTAGCAGCAGGTTGTGTTCTGATATGTTCTAGATCATTCCAGAGATCTCTTGTCTTTTATATGCAGACATATCTTTCATGAATTCCTGTGTTGGGTCCACCATGGTACCAAATAGTGGCAATGCCATGAATGTTTTGTTCCAATGCCCGTTGTGCAATGTTAGCATCTCGTCTTGCTTTGTCATATATCATATCATGAATCCACTTGCTTCCTTTAGGGTACAATTTTCTTTCTGGGAAAAAGTGTTGAATGTCAGTATGAGGCTGCAAGATGGAATCCAAGACTTTTGTGTTTCTCAGCTACCAAGTGGGTCTCCAGTTTCTCTTATAGGTCTCCTAGTCTTGGTCGTCTGGGATAGTCCTTAAGACTTCTCGTTTCTGGTGCTGGTCCCACTCAGTGATGATCATCATTATATGATCTCTTGTTTCAATGTATTCTCTGCTTAAAAAGTCAGGGATATTATTGTCTTTACCTTTGATATGCTCTACCTGAAAATAAAAGTTTGCAAATAAAGCTTGCCATCTGGCAAACTTGGCTTCTCCAGCCTTCTTGATGTCTTTTGTTAACACCTTCTGCAGAGCAGATGCATCAATCCTTAATAAAAAAGGTTTATTAATAAGATAAACTTCAAACTTACTGATGCAGTTCCATGTCGCCTTGACCTCTTTCTCTATTGTGGAGTAATTAATTCGGCTGGGTTCCATACTCTAGAAGCAAACTGAACAACTTGTTCATCTTTTCCAACTTTTTGCTTAAGGACTCCACCCCATCCAATGTTACTTGCATCTAATTCAACAATTTTGTAAGCAAGATCATCAACAACATACAAGATAGGCAAGGATTTTGCCTTTGCTTTAATGTTCTGGACTGCTCTTGTATGGACTTCTGTCTATTATGGAGGATTAATTTCTTCTATAGCCTTTTGTTCAGTATCCTTCTATCACTGGCACAGTCTTGGTAAAAATTGCTAACATAGTTGAGGCATCCTAAGAACCTTTGCAGTTGGTTCTTATCTATTATGACATCTGGAAACTTGTCTGCAAACTCTAAATCATGTTTCTACAGAGATATCTTCCCATTGCAGATTGTATGACCCAAAAATTTGATAGTGGTCTGAAAGACATCTATCTTCTTCTTGCTAAGCACCAAGCCATTTTGCTTAACTAAATTCCTAAACATATTTACATGTTCAAAATGTTCCTTAATATACTTGGAAAATATTAATACATCATCAATATATACAATCATCCAGTCAAAGTATGGCTTGAAAATACTGTCTATTACCTTTTGAAATTTTGATGGTGTGTTCTTGAGCGCAAAAGGCATAACATTTCATTCATAATGTCCTACTGGTATACTGAAGGCATTTTTGAATTTGTCTTTTTTAGCAATGGCTACTTGCCAAAATCCTGCTTTCAGGTCGAACTTTGAGAAGATCTTAGCTCCAGCTATCCTTCTGATTGGATCTCCTTTGTGTGGTATTGGATAGGTGTCATCAGCTAAGACTGAATTTAGGGGCTTATAATTGATGCCTAACCTTGGGATGCCTTTGATTTGTTCAGCTCTTTTGTTCACATAGAACCCATAACAGTTCCAAGGACTGTCAGATTCTCTAATCAATATTCTATTGAGGAGCTGTTGAATTTCATTCTCGTAGAGATTTTTGTATTCTTTGCTCATTGGGATAGCTTTTCTCTTACAAGGCTTACCAGCATATCCTTCCTTGTAAGGGAGTTCGACTGTGTGCTGCTTCCTGTGCGAAAAGGCATTAGGTTCCTCTGAGCAACATTCTTCTTCTAATTGTTTCTTCAATTCTCCAATTCTGGTCTTGACCTAGGGCGATTTAAGTTGTTCTTCTACTCTTAGAGTTAATTTCAGATCTTTTAGATCAGTTAGTCTGGCTTCAGCTCTTTCCAGATCTTGCACAGTGTGTACCATTGTAGAAATTCTGGGATTGGAGATATATGAAAGTTCACTTTTCTTTCTTGTCCCTTTGGAAGTGGGGACAGAAATAAAATATCCATCTTTGCCTCCTTTGAGTCTGAGTGACCCATGAGGTTCTACTCCTGCATGAAATACATTACCAGGTATGCAGTCTACTTGAATGTCAACTACTGCAAATTTCAAATAAATACAGTGGCTGTCAAAACGTACAGATGCTTTGGGTACTTCATATTTGAGTTTTTTATTACCCAAACATACCACTTCTCTTTCTGCAGTCACCCAATATTTTGCTGGAATATTTTTCATATTTAGAATGTTAATATCTGCTCCTGAGTCAATGAGAGCAATCATTTCAAACATTTTCCCTTTTATGCAGATATTTATGAGAACATGGTGCTGTTGGTATGAGATAGTTAACAATCTCATATCCCTGATTCCAAAATTTGGATCCTTCATACCTTCAGCAATTTGAACTTCTTGATTACTGCTGTATGAAGAAGTATTCCATGGCTAATCATCATCTTCTCCTTTTTCTACATGTTTTTCTCTTCTCATTTCTGCAATTTGAGTTTTTATTCCAAAAATTTCTGTCTTGAGATTATGAATTTCTCGATTCACTTCTCTTAGAGTAAGTGATCTTACTCTATCAGGTTTCTGTTGATGCCTTTGAAATGATTTTGTGTTACATTCAAATGAAGCAACAACAAACAAAGATTTCTTACCTGAATTATTTGAAGCTTTTGCTTTGAGCTGATCCATAAAAGCTCCTGTCAGGTGATTTTTCATCTCTCCATCCTCCGTGGCACGGATCTGTGACAGAATCTTCAATTCTTTTTCTTCCGTCGCGGCCATAAGGAATTTTTCTTTTTGGGGCTTATGCTTTTCCCCTTCTTCATAACTGGATTCACTGAAATATTCAGAATCAGAATTATATTGAATTTGAGAAGCACATTCTTCAAAGTCAGAACATAAACAATCTGAAGAACCAGAGTCTGAATATTTTTCCATATAAGCATGGAGTTCTTCTGTAGATGAAGAACTGAAAGAATCATAAGAAGATTCTTCTATTTGATGTTGCTGAGCTATATCTCTGATTGTGACATTCGGGCAGCATTCTGTGCTGTGAGCATGAGAACCACATTTCATGCACACGATTGGTCTTCTTCCTTCCTGTTTTACTTGTTTGTTTCTTTGGGCAAAGATTTGGGATTTCTTTCCCTTGTTTAGCTTTGACTCTTCACCCTCTGGACATCGGGAGGAAGTGTGTCCAGTTTTCCCACATAGCCAACAAGTAATTTTGTTCCATTTTTCCTGCTTACTGGTGTGCAGGTGAATATCTGAGGGATTATAATAATGTGTTCTGGGAATGTATTTATAATACCCTCTTTTTGGTCTGGAGGCTTGACTTTGCCTCGGCTTTGAATATCTTCTTTTGGTTTTTGGATAATTTCTTCGGTTTTTGTAGAGAGTTTCTTTAAACTCTATTTTCGATCTTTTCTTAGCCCTCCTTCTTTTTACCTAAGGATCATATAATGTTAATCCATACTTGTTGCATATGGATTTTTTGTCAGGCAATCCGGAAAGTTTTTCCAGAGACTTATTTACCTTTGAGGTAGTACAAAGACTGACCAGTGTCTTTATAATGAGAGCATAAATCTCTCTCAATGTTTATGACTCAAAAGGTAATTGAAAGACTTCCTGCATTCTTATATAATCAACAAATTTAGATGGCAGAGCTGCAAGATATACTTGTTTCCATAATAGGTTATTTGAGTCTTTTACTTCATATATCCTCTACATCCAATCCTATGGAAGTCATCATATTGAGACATTTTATGGCACTTTAAATTCATCAAAATAACTGCATTTTTATCAGCAATTTCTGCTTCACTTCCACACCAATGTTCCAGAATCATTGATGTTAATGCCCCTATCATGTTACTGATAACTGAGCCATCAGAATTATGTATTACATCTCCTTTCTCATATTTATGGACTTCTGCTTCCTTTGTTTCTATGAGCTTCGGAGATGACTCTGTCTCCCACCACCTGAGGAGTGTCCCTGTAAAACACTGAATAATGGTCCTACAAGCATCTATTTTAGATTTCCCCTGAGACACATGAGTTTAGATTCTGTATACATCATGTCAATCATTTGGCATATTTGGCCAACACTCATGTTATCTATATTCCACTCTCTGTGGGAATCTGCAAAGAATGTGTGTGCTTCGGGACGTTTTCCTTTTCCTTCTATGTCAGGTGCTAGATATCTGGTGAACCTATGTTCAAGTGGTTCATATATAGGAAAGATTTGTGTATCCTGGTCTTTGTGTTCTTTCCCTTTTTCTGGTTCTTCATCCTTGAATAAGGATGCTATTGTAATTTTATTTGTAGCCTCAGTATCAGAAGATGACGTGGCTACTTCTTTAGGAAATAAAGCAGGAAACTTATCTACAGATTTCACAGGATCCTGAATTCTTATGCTTCTTTTTACAAGAAAGGAATTTGGAACTGGTTTCTCAGTTTTAGACAGATTCAACTTTTCAACTTTGTCTGTTAAACCAGTTATAAGCTGTTTAGTTGTATCCAAATGATCAACCAACTTTTCTTCGACTCCTTCTATTTTATTCAAAGAATCTCTTGCATAAGAACGAATCATACTAGATTCAAACTGTACATTGTTTAAACATTTATTCACATCATTAATTGATACTTGAACAGTATCAATTTGTTCCTTGACTTCTACAAATTTTACAACATTCATTTCTAAGCCTTTTACTGCAGTATTTGTCTAGTTTAGCTGTTCACTAGCTTTCTGTATCCGACCATCAATGCCTAAAGCATTTTCATATTTCTAAACTAAAGGGATAGCTTTGGCTGAATTTTGATTTTCTCCTATGACAATTCCTTTGTAAGGAGGAAAGGTCATAGGGGTTTCAACTTTAGATCCATCTAGTGCAGTCCAAGCATGTTTTCTTGTTGAAGTGCTAGTAGAACCAGTAAGAACATTTAATGGAGCAATATTATCTTTCCATGAATAGAAAGATATCCAAGTGTTATTCATCTCCATATAATGCTTCCAATCTTCAGCAAACTGTTTCTTCTCTATGGGGGTATAATTTTGATCAAACTCATCAGCCTGAGGATGAGTGTATAGATCCCAATTTAACATAGCTTTCATCCATTGGGCACTAATCTCGAATTTCAAGCATCCATCCATAAGAGAGAAGAATTTATGTATTTCCATTACTGCAGGCTTTTTACAGTTAGAAGGAATAGGGTGAAATCTGCAATCTGGAATCAGGCCATGTGCCTGCTCAAGGTATCCCAATCCATATCTGGGCTTGGCTGGTCTCATTGAACACATTATTTCAGTCATCCTTGGATGTTCTCCTTCTACAGTAACAATTTCATGTATCATGAGTACATGATCAACATCCAGTTCATGCGGGAAAGGGATGTCTGAGCATTTGGGATTTGGGCATGAATTTACAGATGTGGAAGGTGGAGCTGTACCAGTCCTTGGATTATGATTTGCATGGATGTTAGATTCTACCAGAGTAAGCAGATTTACGTGTTCTTGAAAATCTGGGCATTTGACCTCTAAAGAACAATAATTTACAAGCTGGGCTAATTCATACAAAGAATTATATCTACAAGAAGATGAAGTAGAACAAGTTGTATCTACAGTGGAAGGATCTCTGTAATACTTAGATTTTTTACAGGCTAACTCTATACCTCATTTGTCGATGGTAGATCTTCTGGGGAATGATATAACTGCAGAAGACATATTTTCTGTAATATCAGTGGAGGTAATATTCTTCGGATTGAGAGGCTTAGGATTATTTACAGCCTAGTGTTCTGGAAACATCAAGTCTTCCCAACGGATGGTCTGTTACTCAATCTTCTAGTTTTTGGCATCTGTGAGGACAACTATGTTTGACTTTGAGTCTCTGCTGGGTGTATGGCAGATGGCTGGCCAAAGGGTATTGGTGTGACGGAAACAATCTTTGGTTTGGATGGCAATATTATTTCTCTTCTTTTTCATATCAAAACCAATATTCTGAATTTGGAGTTGTAGAATCTGGTCTATGGTTTCGTCAAACGTATAAACAGAGAAATTTGGGTAACAGTCGAAATAGATTGGGCCATCAGAGAGAGGAGCAACAATCCCGCCTATTAGAGAATCTGTATACTTATTGTGCATCATATCCCTGACAGTAGCAATCACAAAAGTATTTAGGCCTTTATGGGTTAAATCATTGATCCCTACTCGAATGCATCCTAAGTGAAAATAGTTTGTCTTTAGTTTCTTTGCCTCTGCTTGTAATTCTTTAGGTTTCAACAGAGATATAGTCTGTATATTATTTGAATTCTCCTGAATTTGGCTTACAGACTCTTTGATGCTTATTCTAGTAGCGACTATCAAATGGAAAGCTGAAAGGTCACCATATACTTCTGAGGGAGCTATAGCTGGTAGTTCCCATCGAGTCGAAGGCTGGGGTTCTTCATATGAAAGTTCAACAGAATTTAAAACTCTACTGGAACTAATAGCAAACATATCCCGTAAAGGGTTTTATTTAGCCTTAGAATCTCTTTCTTCCAATTCTCAGAAAAACACAGATTTCTAGAAAGATTCCATTCTATATGAGTATAAGGATTTGAATACCGACCTTATGAACCAGACGTTACTGTCTCTGATACCAATTTTAAGCAGGGGCTCTTGTCACGAGCTTGCTACTTGCTGTGTCTCTTCATTTGGCTATGATAGCCAACTCCTTGTGAACTAGTGGTGAACCAGTGGTGAACCAGTGGTGAACCTACTCAGAACTTTCACCCTCTTACGGCCTCAACAACGACTTCCTTGCCTAATAACGGCCTTGGCGTCCCTTCGTTCCTTTGGAAAACTTCCTGTGAACTTCCTGCTAACTTTGGATGAAAGCATAGAGACAACTACTACCGCAGTAGACAATGCTAAGGCGCAGATAAGGTATTCAGATGCAGAATGGTGTACTCATTTTATTTCAGAATGGATAAACTAATTACAAATAGATTCTTTACAAAGATAGACTATCTTCACATTTATCGGACTTTATGCCATTCTCAAGGAACAAGCATTACCGAAGGCTACCTGGCGATAGATAGGCTCTCCCTCAAAATATGACACAACTCATTTACAGACTGGACGACTCAATTTTAAGCAGGGGCTCCTGTCACGAGCTTAGTACTTGCTGTGTCTCTTCGTTCATCTCTAATAGGCAACTCCCTATGAACCATTGGTGAACTAGTGGTGAACCTACTCGGAACTTTCACGCTCTTACGGCCTCAACAACGGCTTCCTCGCCTAACAATGGCCTTGGCATCCCTTCATTACTTTGGCGAACTTCCTGCGAACTTCAGATGAAAGCATAGAGACAACTACTACCGCAACAGACAATGCTAAAGCACATACAAGGTATTCAGATGCAGAATGGTGTACTCATTTTATTTCAGAATGGATAAACTGATTACAAAGAGATTCTTTACAGATATAGACTAGCTTCTCATTTATCGGACTTTATGCAGTTCTCAAGGAACAAGAATTACCGAAGGCTACCTGGGGATATATAGGCTCTGCCTCAGAATATGACACAACTCATTTACAGACTGGATGACTCTCTAAATGATTCGGCCACTTTAGGTTCTCACTAGTGCTGAGCACACTGATGCGCAGGCTCCCAAATCACCTAAGGGCTTGAGTTCTTCTCATGTTGCAAGCAGATCAGACAGAATGTCTGCAGATGCAGAGCATGAGAGGCACTCGAGTCCAAACACACAAAGACTCTTACTGACTCAAAATGCGAATGCCTTAGTCATTAGCCTTTCCCTCCTTTTATAGGAAATGAGGGGGGGAAAGCATTACTGTAGGTCATCCGTGAACTGTCCTAAAAATGGATGGTGGAATCATTTCTTTTTGGATAGTGCTAAGCCAACTTCTGCACAAAGATTCCAATCCAATGGATGGAATGATTGCTTTCGGGTAATGCCAGAGAATCATTTGAATATAGATTCTCATCCGAAAAGTAAATCTTACAGAAAATAATTTTGTCAGAACAAAGTGGATACTTTTATCAAAGCCCACAAGAAAAGATAGACCCGACAAGACAAAGTGGATGATTTTCGTAAAAGCCCACGGGAAAATAATGCATGAATTATTTACATAGTGGAGGCTTTCGTACAGCAAAGCCCATGAGAAATCTGGTCACAATTAAGCCCCTGTGACTGGTACTTGTGTTTACAATATCGATACTTTCATCAGAAAGCCCATGAGAACTGTCAAAATACTGTTAAATCAGGGAATCTACGTCTTTTATACAACATTTCTTCCCAGGATTTTGTGTAAATCCTGTGGACAATCATCGATTTCCCTAGTACAATTTGGTATTGGACTTTAGTTAATACAAGCCACTCCATATGTTCTCTCATATATTCTTCTAGGGATTTATTATAGGGAGATGACATGTAGGTCGTCCATTCTCTTTCTGTCATTTCTTTGACAGTATTGTAAGCAGGATGCATACATTCTGTATTTTGATGATTACATATATTACAATGGGTCTTACAATATTTTTCATGCCATACTGGGTCCATTGCGGTCCTACTTACTCCATAATCAGTCCACTAGTCTCTGAACCACTTACATTGTTGATATCCTTGATAATGGCCAATGGTACTAAATTTTAATTGGGTGTAGTGGGTTCCTACGTTATCATTGACATTCAAGAAATCCCACCAGAGCTTCTTGTATTCTGCAAAATTGTACACCATGTCTAGAAAAATGATCTTGGGATCATTTCTTGGGCATCTAGCAGCAGGTTGTGTTATGATATGTCTTGGGTCATTCCTGAGATCTCTTGTCCTGTATATGCAGGCATATCTTTCATGAATTCCTGTGCTGGGTCCACCATGGTACCAAATAGTGGCAATGTCATGAAAGTTTTGTTCCAATGCCCATTGTGCAATGTTAGCATCTCATCTTGCTTTGTCATATATCATATCATGAATCCACTTGCCTCCTTTAGGGTACACTTTTCTTTCTAGGACAAAGTGTTGAATGTCAGTATGAGGCTGCAAGTTGGTGTCCAAGACTTTTGTGTTTCTCAGCTGCCAAGTGGGTCTCCAGTTTCTCTTATAGGTCTCCCAGTCTTGGTCGTCTGGGATAGTCCTTAAGACTTCTTGTTTCTGGTGCTGGTCCCACTCAGTGATGATCATCATGACATGATCTCTTGGTTCAATGTATTCTCTGCTTAAAAAGTCAGGGAGATTATTGTCTTTACCTTTGATATGCTCTACCTGAAAATCAAAGTTTGCAAATAAAGCTTTCCATTTGGCAAACTTGGCTTCTCCAACCTTCTTGATGTCTTTTGTTAACACCTTCTGCAGAGCAGATGCATCAGTCCTTAATAAAAAAGGTTTATTAATAAGATAAACTTCAAACTTACTGATGCAGTTCCATGCTGCCTTGACCTCTTTCTCTATTGTGGAGTAATTTAATTCGGTTGGGTTCCATACTCCAGAAGCAAACTGAACAACTTGTTCATCTTTTCCAACTTTTTGCTTCAAGACTCCACCCCATCCAATATTACTTGCATCTAATTCAACAATTTTGTAAGCAAGATCATCAGCAACATACAAGATAGGCAAGGATTTTACCTTTGCTTTGATGTTCTAGACTGCTCTTGTATGGACTGCTGTCCATTCTAGAGGATTCTTCTTTAGCCTTTTGTTCAGTATCCTTCTGTCACTGGCACAGTCCTGGTAAAAATTGCTAACATAGTTGAGGCAGCCTAAGAACCTTTGCAATTGGTTCTTATCTGTTATGACATCTGGAAACTTGTTTGCAAACTCTAAAGCATGTTTCTGTAGAGATATTTTCCCATTTGTTACAGGGAAAAGTGTCTACACAGAACTGCTTATCCCACTAAGGTGTGATAGCTACCTTAGAAACAAACAAAGTAAAGCTACTTTCATTTTTCCCTTTATGAAATATAGATGAGAGAAGAACAAAGAAGACCAACCTCTGTCTTGTGCTAATCTCCTAGTTCGATTCCTCTCTCTCTTGATAGTCTTTCGCTACTTGTTCCCTTGCACGTCCAGCTTCACAGAGTACCTGTAAGATCACAGTAGCATAGCACTATACAATAACATGGATCTATAATCATAAACAATCTAGGATCAGATGTAAATTGACCATACAAATGCATAAAACATAAATGACACAAGAGTATGGAGAAAAACTTGAATAGCTTTTATTGATAAACAAGAAAGAGCCAAGGGAGTTACAACCAGTTGTTCTGACCCAGCATCATCCTCTCAGCAAGGAAGCCCCTCTTCACCTCATACAAAGCTTAGATCACCCAACAATCTGATGTTGTCTCAAGAAACCAACAGCAATTCCTTACAATATGAAAAATTCCAGCCTCTGGATCTCTGGGATGAGGGATCCATATATAGATATCTGTAAGGGAGATGAGTCAGCTTGTGATTTGATTAGTGTCTCCCCTCTGATAGTTCTTGCTTCCACTTGGAGATAGATGATCTCTTACTCATCCTTGGTCGAATTCAGAGAGGCAATCCTTCGAGCTGATGTCGACAAGAAGCGATCCGTCACAAGAGGGCTTTAATGAATCCCACATCAATGACATGAAATGGAGCAAATGATTTTAATGGAGGTGAAAACGATCTGATGACATAAGGTTCAGGGTGGCGGTCATGAAAGAATGGAGTGTAAATGTATTGTAGCGGGTGAGACACAGGTGAATTCTCTGAATGACTTCTCTTGAACATATCGGCGACACTGACGTGATGGATTGGTAGCATTAACCCCAAATGTGGATGGTGTGATGGGACCATGGAGATGTGACCGGTGAATGAAACAACCCAACCCGACTTGGATGCGGAGTGAAAGTGTCATGTTCAAGAGCGACTTGCTACCAACAAAGTTTCTTCAAGTTTTCTTCCCAATTTTTCCTCAGTCATTGCTGACCAGTACCTATTTATTTTTGTCAAGCTTGAGGAGGATAACATATGCTTGTTCTATAATTTTCCCTTCGAGCAAACCCATCGCTATGTTTTAACGAGCCTAGCGATAGTGAAACTCGTTCTTGTCTGCTATGGACAAGTTTGTCGCTATTAGGTTTTAACAAGTTTAACGACAAAGATAACTCGGTCCTTTTCAATTTTAGAGAGTCTGAAAAGGGATGTAAAGGAAACTCCAAAATTCCTTTTTCATCATCTAATCCCTTAAGTCCGAAAAAGTATAAAACAATACAGAAGGGATGAATTTTCGATACTTTTAACGAGCCGAACAAAACAAGCGCTCGATCTTTTTGTGTAATAATCCCTCAGGTTTAAAAGATTAAAATCTAAAGGAGGGATAGCACTTCCAGTCCTTTTAACGAGCTGGAGAGGCCAATGGCTCACCAATCTTTTCATGTTTTACGAGTCAGTTGAAAAGAGCTTAAAGGAGACTCGTCTTTTGAGGAACAAGTGATAAAATTGGGTAGCAGCTGATTCCAGGTAAGGTTTGGAATTTTCCAATCACGACAGTGTTACAAGGATGGCTAATGGGATCACTCTTCGTAGATGTTCCTCAAAAAGGGGTAAACAATCAAATGGAAGTGAATGATCGGCCAATACAGAGTGGAGGTGATGATGAGAACACGACCAAGGCTTTAAAGGCTGAAGTACTACATTCACGATGATTATTTACCGGGAATTAGTTCATTTTTTAATGAGCTTAAACGCGGGGAGAAACATTTGCTCATGACTTATGTTTATTTTTTAACGAGCTTGAACTATGTGCTAAAACTGCTCGATGCGGGTTTATTTTTTAACGAGCTTGAACCCTGCAGTAACACTACTCGTGGCGGGTTTATTTTTTAACGAGCTTGAACCCTGTAGTAACACTGCTCGTGATAAGTTTGCATGCCCCCAGCATAATAACGCAAATCGAGGTGCATGCCCCCCAAGCTTCATTGCATTCAACTCGCTAGTTGGAATGAAGGTTTACCTTTGAGATTTGGAAAGGGGATTTGTTTCATTTTTTAATGAGGTTGACATAGTAAAAGAACTATCCTCATGACTCCTTGTTTCATTTTTTAACGAGGTCGACACGAGATAAGAACCGTCCTCGGAATCCACCGTATTTACAATATTTGATAGAAAATCAAAAACTGAAGGATGATTAAGGTTGCTGGAATAATCTTCGTGGTAATCCAGAAGATGGGAACGATGGTGGTGATTTTCCCATGGTGCCTCTCCTATCATCATTGATTGAATGATTCCTGCATCTGTAGAATGTACATGCGACCAAGGATTTGAAGAGGTGCCATATTCCTTAGGCCTATCTATCCAAACACTCGATGAGTGTTGATTTGGGTTTGCCCCCCAAGCCAAGAAAATTGATTGCTACAATATTTCTAAAATGGCGTTGATCCATGCTGACAAAATGTTTAGGAATCTTCCGAAACCATTAGATATAGAAGATTTCATATTGCAGGTTTCTACTGTGGCCACTTCTGCCAAATTACTCGGAGGCGGTAGGGCAAAAGTACCCATTAAGGCAGGGTCTTTTAGGAGGCCTACTCCAATATTTTGAAGCGAATGATTGCTTCCATGGATCATTGGAATGCTTCTCGTAACTTGTGAACTGTTGGGGAGAAATGTTTGTTGGTCGATGATTGTAATTCCTCCTTGGAAGGGAAATGAAATCTTCCTGAAGTAGGTCGACACAACTGCGGCCATGGCATATATCCAGGGCCTTCCCAGTAGGATGTTGTAATCGAGGTTTCCATCGATTACTTCAACATCAATTTCTACTGTTTTTCCCCCCAGTTCAACTTGCAAGTTACTTAAAATCCCGTATGGAGTGTATGATCGTCCATCAAATGCTTTTAACATTGTTGACGATCGCAACAAGGGTGGTGAGCCTAAATTTTTCTAGCAACTCATCGACATAATACATGTAGATGCCCCCTCATCAATAATTGTTCGATGAACAGTTTTGTTGAGGGCTTTCACTTGAATAAGGAAAGCTAGTTGAGCTGGTAACTGAGGGTCATATCCTTTATGATCAAAGGCCACAAGATTGGAATCCATTGGGCCAATCCCACCTATTGCTGATAATAAAGCTTGCTTTTGGGAGGGGAAATTTTGCGGTACCTCAAGTGTCGACATAGCGGATGGCGATTGGGCCAGGTCCTCTATTATATTATAATTCTGTGCTACTTTTTCACGAGGATTAAATGTCGATTTGTGTACTACTCCCTTTGGTGACTTTATCATTGGTTCAGGAATGATGGGTGGCACAACTTCGGTCAAAGTTGTTGTTGAACTACTAGGTTGTTCATTAGCCTTGTTATTCGACAGCTGTGGATTCCCATAATCTTTATTCCTTGTCAAAGCATCATTTTGCTGCTTTGAGATAGACAACATAAGCACTTGGGATCGGGAAGCATTTTGATTAGCAACCAGTTTGGTTCCCGGGTTTGGAAACGGATTAGTTAATACTGCTGAGGTTTTTGAACTCTTAAAGAGTTTCTTAACTTCAGCTTTATGTGGACAATCTCTCGTCCGACGATCCTCATCGCATATATGACACCTCGCAGGGGGTTTCCTTTGCCCAGAAGGGTTTGCAGAAGGTTTTTTAGGAGATGACTCATCCTGCTTCTTTTTTCTCCCTTTCTTTTTCTTCTTGCCCCCTGGTTGCTTTAGTTGTTTGCCCTTGTTGGTCAACATGGCATTTACTTCTGAGGCAAGAAGTTCCTCTTTTGCATTTTGACTGGAAATCTTACTGGCCTTTTTAGATGTAGCCTTTGTCGATTTCGTGTCTGTTGTGCCAATCACGCCATCATCGGAATGAGAGTCATTGTTTGATTTAGGAGGAGGAGGGACTGAGAATTCCGGTCTAGGAGCGTCAGGTATTTTATCATAGAGCGTGCCAGACTGAGTATAAATCAAGTCTAAATATTGTGCACGAGCGATAACCTGCTCTTCGGTGACGACTCCCCCTTTTGCCACATCTTCCGTGATGGAAGGCAATAATGACTTAATAAACCATTCATCTAAAAGCTGATCAGGAACATACGTTTTTACCATTCTACGATGACATCGCCACTCATGTATATGATCAGATATGTGAGTGGCCGTTGTTTGTTTGAAATTGGTAAGAAGTTCCGTTCCCGTTTCGTACCTTATCGGTAACTGAAAATGGGTTAAAAAGGTTGTGGCTAGGGTACTGAAGTTGTCAAATGAAGCTCTGGGCAATTCGATATACCATTTTGCTGCCGGACCAGTTAACGTCCACTGAAAAAGGCGAAGCCTAATCGAATCATCATTTAGAGTGTTAGATGAACACCACAAATGAAAGGTCATCACATGATTCGATGGGTCTTCACCCGGATTTCCATTAAATTTAGGAATATCTGACGGAAGTTTATGCGGAATCGCCGGCCACCAAGGGGCATAAGCAATTGGATCATTCGTCAGTCGGTTTAGATCTGGTAATTCTAGAGTTTCTACAAAGGGCAACTGTTGATTCAGGTTAGGCGAAGCATATCCAGGATAAGATGGAATCGCCTGAGCAGTGGGTCTTTGCATACCAGCATAATGTATTTGATGCTGGTAACTTTGACAAGGTTGATGGGCACAACCATTATAGTATGGTTGTTGATAACCGCTTTGGAAATGCAGTTGCCCATTACTTACAAAGACTTGTTGCTAAGGTCCTTGTTATGATTGCTGGAATTGCGGTTGTTGAGATTGAACCAGCCCTGGTTGTTGGACCATTTGCTGTTGTCCAATACTGGATGATTGACCAAGATGAGGAGTCATAGTACTTGTTTGATCCTGAGTCGCTCCAGATAAGGAGGCACTAACCTGAGGTTGTGATTGAGTCGTTGAGACAACAGGCTATTGTATTACAACCTGAGAAACTTGGGGTTGACATACAACAGGTAGCGCTTGCACTTGTGATGCAGTCACCATAGCAGGTATAGTGGGAACATTCGACACAGGGTGGATTGGTTGCATTGAATATACAACCCTTGGTTGTTGAGGCAGTATTGGTACCCATCTGCTGGATGTAATTCCAGTTTGACCTGAACTTTGTTGTAAACTCCCATATGGTTGTTCTCCGGGAGAAAACAATGAAAAGGCATACTACCCTCCATATGGTGGCAGTCCAGTACTTAAAGGGTAGATTGGCCTTTGAAGACACGTTTGATCAATTTGTTGAGTTTCAACATAAGAAATACCAGATGATAATCCGGATGAAGAAATAGGAACTGACCATGTCGTCGAAATAGTCCCTGATTGGACTCCAGCTTGTTGTTGATAACTTGCCGGGACAGATGGTATCTCGGCGAACATTGTTGGAGTAGCAGCAGGAGGCTCTACCGCTGCTGCATCAGATGACACAGTCCTGGATGTCGACGGTTGTTCAGACATATCTAGTCTATCCAAAAGATTTCCTAGCGATTCTACAAGAACTTGTGATGAAGGGAGACTAACTTCTAAGACCAACGAGGGAACAGTGATGTTATTCCGATTAAAATAAATTTTAGACGCTTTGACACAACTTGTTTTTTCAATTTTGAAGAGTTGAGAAAAAAACAAAAGATGACTCTAGTCGCCTTCTATTTTTAATGAGCCTGAAGTGACAAGTGCTCAGATGGACCTTTTCCATTAAGGAGTCTGAAAAGGAACGAAAGGGACTGCTCTGGAAATCTAGGTAGAGGGATTACCAAACCAATCGCAAAACTGCAGAATACTTTTTACGGTACGGCAGTCAATCTTCCCGAATTCTGTGTTTAGTGCATTGCGATCAATAGGGTGGCAGACACAGCTTCCTATGGATAAAGGATTAAGCCTATTGTGGTCTCCCAAAATATACTCGACGGTATGTGGGAGCACAAGTCCGTACTGGCACTTATCGTCTCAAAGTGGAGGAATCACCCCACCATCAGTGAGAACAACAGTTACCAGGCTTTATGACGCCGGAATACGTCTCTAGCCTAGACTTCTAAATGTTGTGCGTTAGGTTCCAAAACGTTGTTAGATTCATTGAATTTATTTTATAGTTGATCTTGTTTATGAAATTTGTCTTTCAGGTTCACCGCGGGATGTAGATGTATAATTCCTAAAATGCAATCTAAGATGATAAATAGTCTTTTATCTTCTTTGTGCAATGAAAATCCTAGCTACTAAGGAAAGATAGATAGTATCCTTTCACAAAGAGCAAAGAGCACACTCTAAATGCACTGTCCTAAATCAAACCAATCAAACAGTCTAAATGCAAATGCACATGCATGTATTTGTTTTCGGCTTTCTTAGTATGTGAATAGAAAAAGAAAGCTAATGCACAAATCTGAATTACTTTTCAAGCGACAATTACCAACAAGTTTCTTTTTGAAATAAAAAATGGAGACAATCACAACACTTTACGATTTGGAAATGAATACTTGCTTTCGACACTAGAAAAATTACAAATTCAGACCAAATAAAATAGTAACAGGATAATCGACTACCTACAGTAACCAAACTCTTTCTATGACTGAAAACAACACTTGCGACACTTTCAAATCAAAGGAAGACAGTACGATTACGTTACTTTTTGCAAAGGAGAACTGAAAATGACTCGACAAATACACAAAAACATTTACAGTTCTTTTGTACAAAGGAGGCGGAATAACAGCAAGGAAAAGGGATTTCAAACAGAGATATACTGATCACAGGCAGCAAAATTCATGAATAGAACTGGAAATAATGAATCACAGAAACCAAAATTGAACAATGCCTAGTCTGATTAGCGCACCTGTAACACAGGGAATTTGAAATGCAGCGCACCTACTACACTTGGGAAGTTCGCTGAATTTCAGATTCACAGAACAATACTTGCGCTGGGCCAGAGACGAGACTTTGCTTGGGTTCCGGGTCACAATTTGCAGTTCAGTTCATGGGTTTTGGCCGAGCAAATGGTAATCGGTAATGCAACAATCAGGGGTAGATCTAAGGAGGATCTAAGAGCTACCACAAGGGGCAATCAGAGAGTTTGTAAATCAGTTGTTTAATTTATAAACAAATCCTGGAGATTGACTGAAGCGACATTTATCTACTTTGAATTTTCATAGAAAATGCAGTTCGAAAGCTACCTGGCTCGACTTCAGGCTCCGTCTGTAAGTTTATAAAATAGACAACAAGGAAGATAAACAAACAAACTAATTCATCCCCAGCGGAGTCACCATTTTGTTACAGGGAAAAGTGTCTACAAAGAACTGCTTATCCCACTAAGGTGTGATAGCTACCTTAGAAACAAACAAAGTAAAGCTATTTTCGTTTTTCCCTTTATGAAATATAGATGAGAGAAGAACAAAGAAGACCAACCTCTGTCTTGCGCTAATCTCCTAGTTCGATTCCTCTCTCTATTGATAGTCTTTCACTACTTGTTCCCTTGCACGTCCAGCTTCACAGAGTACCTGTAAGATCACAGTAGCATAGCACTATACAAGAACATGGATCTATAATCATAAACAATCTAGGATCAGATGTAAATTGACCATACAAATGCATAAGACATAAATGACACAAGAGTATGGAGGAAAACTTGAATAGATTTTATTGATAAACAAGAAAGAGCCAAGGGAGTTACAACCAGTTGTTCTGACCCAGCATCATCCTCTCAGCAAGGAAGCCCCTCTTCACCTCATACAAAGATTAGATCACCCAACAATCTGATGTTGTCTCAAGAAACCAACAACAATTCCTTACAATATGCAAAATTCCAGCCTCTAGATCTCTGGGATGAGGGATCCATATATAGATATCTGTAAGGGAGATGAGTTAGCTTGTGATTTGATTAGTGTCTCCCCTCTGATAGTTCTTGCTTCCACTTGGAGATAGATGATCTCTTACTCATCCTTGGTCGAATTCAGAGAGGCAAATGTCACAGGAGAAGTTTCTGGAAGTTTCCATGCCTCTCCACCTCGCGGAATGACACTGCCATTTGTCACTTCTCGCCCATCGCACCCCATAGAAGGGATTTTTGAAATGCAATGCACCCACACAGTGTATTTAGGTGAGATGCAATGCACTTTGCCTATGGAGCAGCTGAAATGATCCCGTTTTGACCAGTTCTGAGCAGTTTTTCATGGAGAACTTCTGGGAGAAGCTGAAATCAGTTAACCTTGTTCCTTTAGGGGTTAGAATAACACTTTTAGGGACTTAGGAGACCTTGGTTTATGGACATTTCATGCTTGGGGTTGTAGTGCCCAAAAATGTCTATAACACCATTGTAGATTGTATGACCCAAAAATTTAATAGTGGTCTGAAAGACCTCTATCTTCTTCTTGCTAAGCACCAAGCCATTGTGCTTAACTAAATTCTTAAATATATTTACATGTTTAAAATGTTCCTGAATATTCTTGAAAAATATTAATACATCATCAATATATACAATCAGCCAATCAAAGTATGGCTTGAAAATACTGTCCATTACCTTTTGAAATTTTGATGGTTTATTCTTGAGCCCAAAAGGCATAACATTCCATTCATAATGTCTTGCTGGTATATTGAAGGCAGTTTTGAATTTATCTTTTGCAGTAATGGCTACTTGCCAAAATCCTACTTTCAGGTCGAACTTTGAGAAGATCTTAGCTCCAGCTATCCTTCTGATTAGATCTCCTTTGTGTGGTATTGGATAGGTGTCATCAGCTAAGACTGAATTTAGGGGCTTATAATTGATGACTAACCTTGGGATACCTCTGATTTGTTCATCTCTTTTGTTCACATAGAACCCATAACAGTTCCAATGACTGTCAGATTCTTTGATCAATATTTTGCTGAGGAGCTGCTGAATTTATTTCTCGCAAAGATTTCTGTATTCTTGGCTCACTGGGATAGCTTTGCTCTTACAAGGCTTACCAGCATATCCTTCCTTGTAAGGGAGTTCGACTGTGTGCTGCTTCCTATGCCAAAGGGCATTAGGTTCCTCTGAGCAGCATTCTTCTTCTAATTGTTTCTTCAATTCTCCAATTCTGGTCTTGACCTGGGGCGATTTAAACTGTTCTTCTATTCTTAGAGTTGATTTCAGATCTTTTAGATTGGTTAGTCTGGCTTTGGCTCTATCCAGATCTTGCACAATGTGTACCATTGTAGAAATTATGGGATTGGAGATATATGGAAGTTCAATTTTCTTTCTTGTCCCTTTGGAAGTGGGGACAGAAATAAAATATCCAGCTTTGCCTCCTTTGAGTCTGAGTGACCCATGAGGTTCTACTGCTACAAGAAAGACATTACCAAGTATGCAGTCTACTGGAATGTCAGCTATTGCAAATTTCAAATAAATTCAGTGGCTGTCAAAACAAACAGATGCTTTGGGTACTTCATATCTAAGTTTTTTATTACCCAAACCTACCACTTCTCTTTCTGCAGTCGCCCAATATTTTGCTGGAATATTTTTCATATTTAAAATTTTAATATCTGCTTCTGAGTCAATGAGAGCAATCATTTCAAACATTTTCCCTTTTATGTAGATATTTATCAGAACATGGTGTTGTTGGTATGAGATAGTTAACAATCTCATATCCCTGAATCCAAAATTTGGATCCTTCAGACCTTCAGAAATTTGAACTTCTTGATTACTGCTGTATGAAGCAGTATTCCATGGCTGATCATCATCTTCTCCTTTTTCTACATGTTTTTCTCTTCTCATTTCTGCAATTTGAGTTTTTATTGCAGAAATTTCTGTCTTGAGATTATGAATTTCTCGACTGACTTCTCCTAGAGTAAGTGATCTTACTCTATCAGGTTTATGTTGATGCCTTTGAAATGATTTTGTGTTACGTTCAAATGAAGCATCAACAAACAAATATTCCTTACTTGAACTATTTGAAGCTTTTGCTTTGAGCTGATCCATAAAAGCTTCTGTCAGGCGATTTTTCATCTCTCCATCCTCCATGGCACGGATCTGCGACAAAATCTTCAATTCTTCTTCTTCCATCGCAACCATAAGGACTTTTCTTTTTGGGGCTTAGGCTTTTCCCCTTCTTCATAATTGGATTCACTGAAATACTCAGAATCAAAATTATATTGAATTTGACAAGCACATTCTTCAGAGTCAGAACATAAACAATCTGAAGAACCAGAGTCTGAATATTTTTCCATATAAGCATGGAGTTCTTTTGTAGATGAAGAACTGAAAGAATCATAAGAAGATTCTTCTATTTGGTACTGCTAAGCTATATCTCTGATTGTGACATTCGGGTAGCATTCTGTGCTGTGAGCATGAGAACCACATTTCATGCACACAATTGGTCTTATTCCTTCCTATTTTACTTGTTTGTTTCTTTGGGCAAATATTTGGGATCTCTTTCCCTTGTTTAGCTTTGACTCTTCACCCTCTGGACATCGGGAGGAAGTGTGTCCAGTTTTCCCACATAGCCAACAAGTAATTTTTTTCCATTTTTCCTGCTTAGTGGTGTGCAGTTGAATATCTAAGGGATTATAATAATGTGTTCTGGGAATGTATTTATAATACCCTCTTTTTGGTTTGGAGGCTTGACTTTGCCTCGGCTCTGAATATCTTCTTTTGGTTTTTGGATAATTTATTCAGTTTTTGTAGAAAGTTTCTTTAAACTCTCTTTTGGCTCCTTTCTTAGCCTTCCTTCTTTTTACCAAAGGATCATCCAGTGTTACTCCACACTTGCTGCATATGGATTTTCTGGAAAATTTTTCCAAAGACTTATTTACCTTTGAGCTAGTACAAAGACTGACCAGTGTCTTTGTAATGAGAGCATAAATCTCTCCCCATGTATATGACTCAAAAGGTAATTGAAAGACTTCTTGCATTCTTATATAATCAACAAATTTAGATGGCAGAGCTGCAAGATATACTTGTTTCCATAACAGGTTCCTTGAGTCTTTTACTTCATATATCCTTTGCATCCAGTCCCTATGGAAGTCATCATATTGTGACATTTTATAGCACTTTAAATTCATCAAAATAACTTCATTTTTATCAACAATTTTTGTTTCACTTCCACACCAATGTTCCAGAATCATTGATGTTAATGCCCCTATCATGCTGGTGATAACTGAGCCATCAGAATTATGTATTACATCTCCTTTCTCATCTTTAAGAACTGCTGCTTCCATTGTTTCTATGAGCTTCGGAGATGACTCTATCTCCCACCACTTGAGGAGTGTCCCTGTAAAATACTGAATAATGGTCCTGCAAGCATCTATTTCAGATTTTCCCTTGAGACACATGATTTTATATTCTGTATACATCATGTCAATCATTTGGCGTGTTTGGCCAACAATCATGTTATCTATATTCCACTCTCTGTGGGAATCTGCAAAGAATGTGTGTGCTTCAGGAAGTTTTCCTTTTCCTTCTATGTCAGGTGTTGGATATCTGGTGAACCTATGTTCAAGTGTTTCATATATAGGAAAGATTTGTGTATCCTGGTCTTTGTGTTCTTTCCCTTTTTCTGGTTCTTCATCCTTGAATAAGGATGCTATTGTAATTTTATTTGTAGCCTCAGTATCAAAAGATGACGTGGCTACTTCTTTAGGAAATAAAGCAGGAAACTTATCTACAGATTTCACAGGATCTTGAATTCTTATGCTTCTTTTTACAAGAAAGGAATTTGGAACTGGTTTCTCAGTTTTAGACAGATTCAACTTTTCAACTTTGTCTGTTAAACCAGTTATAAGATGTTTAGTTGTATCCAAATGATCAACCAACTTTTCTTCAAGTCCTTCTATTTTATTCAAAGAATCTCTTGCATAAGAACGAATCATACCCGATTCAAACTGTAAATTGTTTAAACATTTATTCACATCATTAATTGATACTTGAATAGTATCAATTTGTTCCTTGACTTCTACAGATTTTGCAACATTGATTTCTAAGCCTTTTATTGTAGTATTTGTCCAGTTCAGCTGTTCACTAGCTTTCTGTATCCGGCCATCAATGCCTAAAACATTGTCATCTTTCTGGGCTAAAGGGATAGCTTTGGCTGCATTTTGATTTTCTCCTATGACAATTCCTTTCTAAGGAGGAAAGGTCATAGGGGTTTCAACTTTAGATCCATCTAGTGCAGTCCAAGCATGTTTGCTTGTTGAAGTGCTAGTAGAACTAGTAAGAAAATTTAATGGAGCAATATTATCTTTCCATGAATAGAAAAGATATCCAAGTGTTATTCATCTCCATATAATGCTTCCAATCTTCAGCAAACTGTTTCTTCTCTATGTGGGTATAATTTTTATCAAACTCATCAGCCTAAGGATTAGTGTATAGATCCCAATTTAACATGGCTTTCATCCATTGGACACTAATCTCAGATTTCAAGCATCCATCCATAAGAGAGAAGAATTTATGTATTTCCATTACTGTAGGATTTTTACAGTCAGAAGGAACAGGGCGAAATCTGCAATCTGGAATCAGGCCATGTGCTTGCTCAAGGTATCCCAATCCATATCTGGGCTTGGCTGGTCTCATTGAACACATCATTTTAGTCATCCTTGGATGTTCTCCTTCTACAGTAACAATTTCATGCATCATGAGTACATGATCAGCATCCGGTTCATGTGGGAAAGGGATGTTTGAGCATTCGCGATTTGGGCATGAATTTACAGATGTGGAAGGTGGGGCTATATGAGTCCTTGGATTATGATTTGCATGGATGTCAGATTCTACCAGAGTAAGCAGATTTACATGTTCTTGACAATCTGGGCATTTGACCTCTAAAGAACAATAATTTACAAGCTGGGCTAATTCATACAAAGAATTATGTCTACAAGAAGTTGAAGTAGAACAATGGAAGGATCTCTGTAATACTTAGATTGTTTACAGGCTAACTCTATACCTCATCTGTCAATGGTAGATCTTCTGGGGAATGATATAACTGCAGAAGACATATTTTCTGTAATATCAGCGGAGGTAATATTCTTCGGAATGAGAGGCTTAGGATTATTTACAATCCAGTGTTTTGGAAACATCAAGTCTTCCCAACGGATGGTCTGATGCTCAATCTTCTGGTTTTTGGCATCTGTGAGGACAACTATGCTTGACTTTGGGTCTTTGCTAGGTGTATGGCAGATGGCTGGCCAAAGGGTATTGGTGTGACGGAAACAACCTTTGGTCTGGATGGCGATATTATTTCTCTTCTTTTTCATATCAAAACCAGTAGTATGAATTTGGAGTTGCAGAATCTGGTCTAAGGTTTCATCAAAGGTATAAACAGAGAAATTTGGGTTACAGTCGAAATAGACGGGGCCATCAGAGAGGGGAGCAACAATCCCTCCTATTAGAGAATCTATATACTTATTGTGCGTCATATCCCTGACAGTAGCAAGCACAAAAGTATTTAGGCCTTTATGGGTTAAGGTATTGATCCCTACTTGAATGCATCTTAAGTGCAAATAGTTTGTCTTTAGTTTCTTTGTCTCTGCCTGTAATTCTTTAGGTTTCAACAGAGATATAGTCTGTATATTATCTGAATTCTCCTGAATTTGGCTTATAGACTCTTTGATGCTTATTCTAGTAGTGGCTATCAAATGGAAAGCTGAAAGGTCATTATATACTTCTAAGGGAATACAGAGCTATGGACAAACAATTAGAAGAAGAAAGCTTCTCAGAGGAACCTAATGCCTTTTGGCACCAATTTTAAGCAGGGGCTCCTGTCAATATTTATGACCAAATTTCAATCAAATCTTATGAGTTGTGAATATTTGATTTGACATATTATCATTAACATATTTTATAATTAAAATGTCATAAACAACTTTTTTTGATTTGACATGTTATTATTAAACTATTTTATAGTTAAAATAATTTAGTTTATGTTTTTTTGGTCAAAATGTATTTTCTACAAATCAATATGAAATAGACTTGTGACTCTTATGTTCACATATAGTTTACATATGATATTAAAATAAATTATAATAAAATAATATTTCAATATTTATTAAAAGTAAATTATTTTAATATCTATCTTAAATAAAATATTATAAAATCAACTTGATCTAAATAATATAAAGAAAGTAATTGAAAACAACTCTTTTTTATTTAAATTTCATTCAAAATTGCTTTTATAACTTAATGCCATGGAGATATATCATTGTTTAAATGTTTAATATATAATTGGAAAAAAATGCTTCAATGTCAATTATATATATATATATTTTTTGGTGCGTTTTTAATATAAGTGAGGAATACATTTTATCATGGTTAACAAGGGGTTGACATGTGTGCATATGCACTTGCCCATGTATAGACTCACATACTAAGAATTAATGTAAATCCATTTTAACTTTGATCCATCATGCATTGATGTGTAAACAAGAGGGTAGTCTACTAGTTTCACTAACACATTTGTGGAATTAACTTTTGATCTTTGTGAAGGAGAAATCCTAAAGAATATTAAATTTACACAAAATTACTTGACTTAGACACCCATTGAAATGGTTGAATTCCCAAATAATATTTTAATTTTACACATGTTTCAACCTAAACATCATGTGGAAGCAAGATAAAAGCCTTGTCACTCAATTTCCACAAGAGGGACGCTTTATCACTTAAGAAAAAAGACCATATGATGCCTACATATATTTCTTTAGTATATATATTTATTAATATTATGCATGGTGGGTTAATGTCTTTATAAGGTTGTCAAAGGATTTTGATTTCTAGGTACTATGTATATAATTTATTTATATTATATACCAACACAAATTTTTTGAAAAGGAGACAAGGCTAAATACCTTTATAAGGTTGTCAAAGGATTTTAATTTCTAACATACACTTTCATTGTTGAGTATATATAAAATTTATCATTTCAATTGTCAAATTTATTTTATTTTAATTTCTAAGATACTCAATATTAACTTTTTCATTTTACCTTTTTCCTTAAACTTATACATTTGGTTAAACTTATATGTATTTATTTAAAAAATATATAAATATGTAAATACTTTTTTTTAATTAATTAAGTAATTAAAGGTTAATGTTTTTCATTTTAAATTTTATATACAATTATGTTTTAATTTTATAATTAATTATTTTTTATATTAATATCAAAAAATATTTTCATAAAATATAATTATTTAAAATAATATTAAAAATTAAAATGTTCATAATTAATTATTACTATATCTCAAAATCTAATTAAAAATAAAATAGAATTATTTCTAAAATATTTTTATCATCAAAATAAATAGAATTATATGAATTATATAATTAGTAATTATATAGGAAGTTATTACAAATGAACGTGGTTTCTTTTATGATCTTTTTCAAAAAGTATTTTTAATATAATAAAGATTAATTACATTATTAAGTACTCAAGCATATATTAAGTTGGTTGATCAAATTCGCTTGTTGATATTTCCAATGGAATTAAAATAACATCTTTTATGTTATTTTGATTACAATTCCTTGCTGGATATATGACAAAATTGATCCAGAAATGCACCTCTAAAAGGGCCAAAATCATAATTTAAAAATATGTGTTACAATACCAACTTCTAAACCTTTAAGCTCATAAAAAATCAGAATGATTTATGATTAGATTTATTAAAAAAAATCAAATCAACCAATTTAAAAGTGTATGTTAGAAATTAAAGCAAATCAAACAATTTTTACCTTTTTAAAAATTCCATCAACCAAATTTAATCTTTGTATTCAAGCTTCTGTGATCCATAATGAATTAAACAAAGTCTTTCGGTAGAAATCACATGAGAGAATTTTTTTGGCCGACGGGTTTCAAACCAACAAGTGTGGTTCATCATCAGGACCAGATGAAGAGGTAGACCATGGTAAAGGCTTAAATAGAGAGCAATGTAGAGACATAATTTCAAGTAACAACTATATTTGAAGAATAATGTTTAAATTATAATATTAATTTATTAATATATTAAAAACAAATATTATTAAGTAACGACTATATTAAACGGCCAGTTTTTGAAAAAAATATTTAAATAATGATATTATTTCATTAATTTATTAAAACTATTAATAGGTAAACCGCTAGTTTTTGAAAAATAATATTTAAATTAATTTATTAAAACCAAATATTACTAGTTCTTGAAAAATAATATTTAAATTAATTTATTAAAACCAAATATTACTGGTTCTTGAAAAATAATATTTAAATAATGATATTAGTTTATTAATTTATTGAAATATTAATATGTAACGATTAGTTTATTAATTTATTAAAATATTTTTTTTTTCTAAGTAAATTTAATCTATTAATATGAAACAAAATATGTTTACAATGAGGCATAGGCCTTAGCAGTACTGAACATCATCTATCCAAAAATAACTTGACTGCCCCATGGATGGGGAAACGAGTCTGCAAATGCAAAAAATACCCACATGTAGGCTATCAGTCTTCAAAGCAGGAAATATCAAAACATGGTAATAATCCCAGAGAGGTTTCAACATAACAAACATAACAGAAAAGAGCCAGTTAGCAGAGGAGACCCCAGCTGGCGTAAAGGTGACACTTGGCTGCCACATGTGTTCACTTGAGGTCATCCGGGGCAGGCTCCTCTTCAATGAGGCATGCATACTGATACCATTCATCCTCCTCCTCTGCAACGCTGATATGTGGCCCACGAGAAGATTGAACGCCACCAGAGCTGCCAGCAGCTGCATGCAGTCTTAACGCGGCAACCGTTCTGCCATCAGGTGGTTGCGTGTCTCCATATTTTCCTTATGCAGCATGTTGACCACCACCCAGAGCCTTGCCATGCAGGGTGACCATCTCCTCGTCCATCAGTTGCTTGCCTGAATCACGATCACTCCTGAGCCTGTGTGCCTCCCGTTGCTGCATTCCAGTGCTCCCCGATGGGGCATCCTGCAGATTGTTTTCTTCGGAGAAAACGATGGTGATGGTGGCTGTAATGACAGGTATGTTCAGAGTGCTGCAAAAGCGAAATTGGGTCGAGTGGGGAGCCGGGTGAGGGGGGGTAGGAAAGTTCGCTGTGTGGACTGTAGCATCTCTTCGGCTCACACCTTGAAGTTGTGCGTGTCCATGGCCACTGCGGGTATCAGGATACCTACCAGAGATGGAACCGTATTGGTTGGGAATGTCAAGGGGAGGGGAGGGGGATGCGGAGCTAGGGCTTGGCGTCGCAGGAGGGCGAACACTACCACCACGACATCCTCCTCTTCGGCTTCGCATTCGATGACGAATGCGTGCCATGGTAGAATGCCAAGCTGTGCTATCAGTGGGGGAGTTGGCTGATGAATTGAGCAGAGGATGAGCAAGGGAAGGCTGGGCTGAAGTCAAGTTGCAGAACCTGGTTTCGAAGAAGTGATGCCCATTGCCAAGGTCTATACAACTTACTAACCAACAATGACTCTCGATGACAGTGTGAGAACAGGGTTCAGCAACCTAAGGCGGACAAATGCAATGGAGCAGGGGGGGAAGAGCATCATTATGGTGAGAGGAGCCATTCCTGTGCACATAACGGGTAATTCTCGGCCAGAGTACCCATTAAATGAAGCTTGCAGGCCGTCATGAATTCGGCTTAGGCTAGCATGGGAGGGAACGCAGACGACCATGTGGCCCATCCTCTTGCTGCCCATGAGTCTAATCATTATAAATGCTTGGATTGTCACCTACATTCAGGTTAATTTATTAAAATATTAATATCTAACAGCTATATTAATATTTTAATAAATTATCCCGGATGCGGGTGGCACCATCACCCTTAATGCTTCTCATGTATAGAATTAAAGTCCGGTACTGCCAGCTGCAAAGTAGCGTGGCTTCCCGAGACTTAACCTCATGCGAGCAGGAGGAAGGTATTAATGCAGGATCGGTTAGTAGATCTGCATTAATGCATTGCGCTGATCGACGCAACTTTCTCTCAGTTATAATCATGCTGTTCCTCAGCAGTTTTATCATGCCTTATGCTCAGTCGCTCAGCAACAGAACCTGGTTAGCGGAGGCTGTTGGTGATGGACTGATTTTGGTTCACCGTCGCGAGCTCCAGGCCAACATTATCAAGGGTAAGTTCTCCCCTGTTCTGGATTTACGCATTGGTTATATTGTGTTGTCGTCTGTAAGTTCTGTTGGGCATCCCTCTCGCCTCAACTGACTCTGTTCTGTCATCTCTCTTGTCTATAATCTCTCTGCGCCCTACCTCCTGTCTGTCATTATGGTTCGTTCGGGCAAGAGGCATCGTTCAGGGGGGCGTCGTGACAGCCGCTTGCATCCCTCAGCCGGTCACGCTATGGAAACTGCGCCAGAACCCTTCAATCCCCCCCCCGTCCACGAAGCTGGGCCATCATTAAGCTCTGGTCGTAAGCCTATTCCGAACAGTGCCTTCCAAACCACGCACTTTAAATTTCAAAGTAATTTGAACAGGCCCCTTATTACTGCTCACATCACCATTATTCTTTCGGAAGAGGAAAATCAGGTCTCCCCTCTGGCCTGCATTGCTCCTGATCCTTCCCAAAGCAGTGAGCATTCCACGGACAAAGACAGCCTGGAGAATTGGAAAAATGAGAAGTCTGGACAGGAGGAATTTCTCAAAAATCTTCCTCCCCTTGAAGATACAGGACCTGCTGCTGAGGAAGGGACTCAAGGTGAAGCAAGCCATTCCATGGCAATCCCTGGCAGCGACTTGGGCGGCAATGAAAGTCTGAGAACTGGCGGTGTAGGTCTGGCTGAGGAGAAGAATCATGGCACGGCAAAGGAGGGGTAGCGCCACCTGGGACTGCCTCTTTATTTTTTGTTTCGGCTACTATTTTAGGCTCACAGTCAGGGTTCAACACTCATGACCTACTGTTTTTGGCTTCCAGCTGGGGATTTGGTGATACATTTTGTGCTGGTTTGCATTGATTTTGTGTTTCTGTGGCTCAGTTCTCTTTCTCGGCTAAACATGTCACTCTCTATGTCTTTTATCTGGTTTCTTGATCTTTGTAACTGGTCTCCCCAGCTTCTGTTTGTAAGGGGGCAGTTCTGTTCTGTTGAGTGCTCTCAAACTATGTCTCCTGAGGCCTCAACACTATGTAAAAATATTTTGCCTTACAGTTAATAGAATTTAGTATTTGCAGAGAAAAAAAAAATATTTTAATAAATTAATAAACTAACCATTACATATTAATATTTTAATAAATTAATAAACTAATATCATTATTTAAATATTATTTTTCAAGAACTAGTAATATTTGGTTTTAATAAATTAATTTAAATATTAATTTTCAAAAACTAGCCATTTAATATAGTCGTTACCTATTAATATTTTTAATAAATTAATGAAATAATATCATTATTTAAATATTTTTTGTAAAAACTAGTCGTTTAATATAGCCGTTACTTAATAATGTTTGTTTTTAATATATTAATAAATTAATATTATAATTTAAACATTATTCTTCAAATATAGCTGTTACTTGAAATTATGTCTCTACATTGCTCTCCATTTACGCCTTTGCCATGGTCTGCCTCTTCATCTGGTCCTGATGATGAACCACACTTGTTGGTTCGAAACGCATCAGCCAAAAAATTATCTCATGTGATTTCTACTAAAAGACTTTGTTTAAAAAATTTAATCTTATTAAACATTATTGTATGTGTGAGTTAGGGGAATTGGCAACTAGGACAACCCTTAAACTACAAGTAATCAACAAAATACAAACATTTTTAATGTTTTCTTGACTCATCCAATATCCTTACGAGACCAATAAGTTTTAAAAATAATAATATTAGTTTTTCCTATCGTAGTATTAGTTTTATCTTAGTTTTAATAGCTTAATACTTTTTTGCATAAGAGGCAGGTGCTAAGTAGCAACTCTACATATTACACTTGTTAAAATTTAAAAAGCAATAAAAATTCATTGAACTATAATTTTATTTTAAATTATTATTTTTATTAATTATAAAAGAAATTAATATATTAATTTTATATATAAAACAAGATTTTCAAGTTTGAAAATTATTTTCCAATTTTCCTACTTGGTTATGGAGTATCTTTAATTTATAAATAGAGTTTATGACAATATTATGGGTTACTAGTATTATTGGTTTAAAAAATCATAACTTATATCATAATACAAATATTTTATTTTAATTTATTTTTATAACAAGTTTTTAATTAAATTGAAAAGTAAAAAGAGCATAACTATCTTTGAGATAAATTTTGTAAACACTTCACCCTTTCCTTGGTGAAGTGCTAGGGTGAAGTGCTACTATATTAACCCAACTTCCCTAGTATAATAATAATAATAAAAAATTACCTTTCTTTTGAGTCCTCAAAACTTAAAATGAATGTTACCATCACACCTTGGTGATATAAAATTTTACTCAATTTGGGCTTCTGGTTCTTAAGTTACACTCCTTTAAAGTTTTGCTTATTTTTAAATTATCATTTATCTTTTCTACCATGTGACACCTACGTGGCATGACACTCGACTACTGTCCTAGGGACCCTTTCCTATGTGGCATGTCTAACACATATTCCCTATTTTCAATAGACCAACTTCATGTTGTGCACATTATATATATATAATGTTAAAACCATGCTGGTGAGCCAAACATTTCATGTCCATATAACCCCACCTTTTGCATCGCTGAATAGGGTCACAGATGCTCTTAGTAGAAGAGTACATGCGAATCACATCACAATAATGGGTTCTTATAAGATAGACTTGCAGGAGCAGATCTTACAGGCAAGACAACAAGATGACAATTACCAACATCTTAAGCACGGGTTACAACAACAGGGTGCAGGTGATCAAGATGTGGATTATCATCTCACGATTGATGTTTGGTGATATTTAGTGACAAGATTTATGTGTTGGAAAACAACGAGCTCAAGAAACATATCTTGAGGGAATTTCATGTCAAATCATATTCAGGTCACTCAGGATATCAGAAGACATTAACAACATTTAAAAAATTCTATCACTAGATGAGCTTGAAGAAAGAGGTGGCTAGTATGTTGCAAAATGTTTGGATTGTCAGCAGGGAAAAGAAGGGTGTAAGCATCCAAGTGGTTTATTGCAACCGATAATGATTCTTTAGTGGAAATGGAAGGTCATTTCCATGGACTTTATCACAGGTTTGTCAAGCACATCGAAGCAACATGATTCTATTATGGTTATGGTTGACAAGTTGACCAAGGTAGTGAACTTCATTACAATTAAGTCAATGAACTCAGCTAGTGACATAGCTCAAATTTTCATCAGGGAGATAATAAAGTTGCATAGTATTCCTAAGAATATTGTGTCAGATAGAGATGAAAATTTCACTTCTAGGTTTTGGAAAGAGTTGTCTGCAGGTTTGGGGATAGAGTTATATTTTAGTACAACTTATCATCTACAGACAAATGGATAAACAGAGAAGGTCAACATGATTCTTGAGGACATGTTGAGGATGTATGCCATGCATCAACAAAGGAAGTAGGAAGAGTATCTTCCACTAGTAGAGTTTGCTTATAATAAAAGATATCAGGAGTCCTTGAAGATAAGTCTCTTTGAGGCACTTTATGGGTGGAGTTGTAATACTCCTATTAGTTGGAGTGATTCAGTGAACATGGTATTGATTGGACCAGATATGTTGGCAGAGATGGAACAAGAAATACATTATCAAAATGAATTTAAAGGAAGCACATTCCCAGAAAGAAGAGCTATGCAGATCAACACAGGGCATTTAAGGAGCTTCAGGTTGGGGAGCATGTGTACTTGCAAATCAAGCCCAAGAGGAGCTCCTTGAGGATTGGATCATGTGACAAGTTGGCACCTCGGTATTGTGGACCTTTCAAGATCCTTGAGAGGATTAGACCAATGGCTAATAGAGTTGCACTACCTCTGACAATGAAAGTCCATGATGTTTTCTATGTTTCATTTCTTAAAATATATGTGAAGAATGTTGATCATGTGATTGACTAGTCTGTATTGTAGGTGGAACCAGAGGGAGAATTCGAGCCATAACCATAATGAATCTAGCAATGAAAAAAACTCATGCTTCAGAATAAATCAATTGAGGAGGTTAAAGTGCAGTGGAAGCACTTTAGGCCCGATGAAGTTATATGGGAGATGGTTGATCATATGCATTATATGTATCCTTTTTTATTCGTTAGTTGAGAAGATGCAATTTGATATATGTATTTGATGTTGTGTTTTGGTTCTATATATATGCATATTATGTAAATACTGTATCAAGCTATGTTATAAAGCTCCAATATGCGGTATGGTGTTCATGGTATGATGGTCATATGATATGATGTAAATACTACATTGAGGTGTGTTATAAATCTCCATGGGAAACATGTGTTTTTTCTAGTTTATGTGTCATTGAACATCAAGGACAGTGTTCCCCCAAGGAGGCGGGGTTTGTAACAACCCCTGATTGATTTCCTATGTAAATAAAAATAAGACCAAGGTCATGGATGTTAGGATATTCCAACACATAGGAAATAGTTAAGTATAACTTGGTCTAGTGTAGAGTTAGGTAAAGTGTGTTTCTTTACTATATACTTTGTAACTTTCAATCTGAAGGTCATGAACGATTTCTTCTCTCTTCTGTATTACTGAAACTTGATCCATGGCTTAACACCCGATTGGTCCATGATATCTATTTAAAGAGCATGGAGGGTCATTTGTAGGGTTACCGTTCATGAGAGAAGATTATGTAAATTTTCTTTCTTTTACATTAATAAATTTCCTGAAGTGGCCGCGTTGGCTCAGGCCGTGCACTGTTTCCCTCTTTGAGGGTTTTAACCACGTCAAGAATACTGGTGTATTGATATGTGATCTGTTTGTGAGCGGTGTCCTTTGGTGTTCTATCTGAGGAACTTACCCTATAAATTCCTACATGGTATCAAAGCTATTTGAGGGCTGCATCCATTGGTGATCCAAATCAGAAGCTGATACAATTGCATTTGAATGTCGTTTCCTAGATCTATTTGTTTTGATTGCTTTTAGGCCGAGGGGACTGCTCTATTGTGTTAGGAGCATCAGTTTCAGTGAGGAACCCCTTTCATTTCATGCAAAAAGGTTTATGGTAGCCCTAGCTACGTCATTCTTAAGATCTGGAGGTATACAATCTTTATTTGCAGTTATAGTTATTTATCTCTCTGTTTTTTTTATTACTAGATCTATACCTTTCATTTCTACGTATGCTCTTTGTCCCATGACTCTGTGTGATCTGGGCAAATCAGAAATAGAAAGGAAGGATTTTTCTCATGCGTATGCTCTTTTATGATGCACCTTAGTGTGATCTCGGAAAATCAGAAACATTGAGAAAAATATTTAGTTTTTGGCGAAAGCTAACTTCAAGCCATAAGGTTTGGTTTTTTTTTGTATGTCTGTGTTGGGTTGTGTGGCTTTTTGTTTTATAAGAAAAAATAGTTTTTCAAGTAAGCATGCACTCCAAAGCTTCAGTGACTAAAAAAAAAAAAAACCCTTCCTCTTTTCCAAAAATTACTAACCTTTTAAACTAGCTCACTCGGTCCAAAGTTATTTTATGAGAATAGAAGTCTTGAATTCAAGTCTTTCTTTTTGTTGAGTTACTTTTTCAAAAAGCACATGTAACTTATGTTTTAAAATTACTTTATGTAAAAATGTTCTCACCCATTATAAAAAGTGAGTCACTTATAATTCTAAAGTCTCTTTATCTTTTATTTAAGTTACAATTTAGTGGATAGCTCATAAAGTACCATTGTAAAAGTGACTTTCACTTATTTATAAAAGTGGGTCACATAATTTTTTTTTTTGTGCTAATTACATTAATTTTGGAAATGGGGTGATTTTTTTTTAAAATATAACATTATCATTCACTTCCACACATTCACACTCTTCGTCGGCATCTTCAACATTTTTTCTTCAAAAAGCCCTAACTTCTTCATCTGGAAGCCGTTTTCAGAGTCATTTTTTTTAATCGGCCTAATTTTTCGAGATATTTCCACTGGGACACTTAGTTTCAACATCTACAGCTTCAGTTTCTATTAAAATGGAAATTTCATGCCAAGTTATTCTTGACATCACCAACTACTTCCAATGGTGGCCCTACATTGTGGATTTACTTAGAAGTAAAGGTCTTTACAAAATAGTCTCAAGACAAGAAACTAAACTGAAAGATGAAGATAATGAAGCCAAATGGGAAAATAGGCAAGATCAAGCACGTGGGCTGATAGGGATGTCTATCTCTCTAGACCTCAGATTTCATATCGCAGATCTTCATACCCCTAATGAAGCAATGAAATAGCTCACTAAAGTATTTGAAATTAAAAATGAAATTAGAGCCCATCAACTCGAAAATGAGTTGCTTATGTTGGACCCCAATAATTTTTATTCCATTGGATTTTTTTGTCCAAGTTTAAAACCCTTAGACTTCTCTTGGAAGGTGTTAAGGTTAAGAAAGAATATGGTAGCCTTTTATATTCCATTCTTACTAAGTTGGGACCAACCTACTCTTTGTTTGTTTCCACCTTCCATTCTACTATAGAAGCCTTTATTTCTCAAGGACAAGACTACAAGTCTCCCTCTTTTGATGCCTTTTGTGATTCTTTAATAAGAGAACAAGAAAAACTCTTACATCTTGGTATTCTTAATCTTGGAAACTCTTCTATGAAAGCCTTAGCCACCCAACAACAACCACATTCATAGAATCCTAAGAAGTAGTATCCTAAAAAGAGTGGTCATAAACCAAACAAGGGTCCTAAGCAATTTCAGTCTCAAAATGAAAAATCAATTCAACAAAATGATAAGGCAAATAAAAGCAAAGGGAAGAAGACTGATAGACATTGCAACTTTTGTAATCAAGATGGCCACTTAGAATCCAAATGCTTTAAGAAGATGGAAGCCTTGGAAGTAGCAATGAAGAAGCATAACATCCATTTGGAGCACTCTTCAACTTCAACTTCATCTTTAGGAATAACACTTTCTGCATGTGGTTGTCAAGCATCTAGCTCTGGTTATGCACTAAATGTGTCTTCTTTTTCTCATTCTCATGAGTGGCTCATTGATTCTGGAGCTTCTTATCACATGGCCAAAAACAAAGCCATGTTTTCTTCTTTAAATGGTTGTAACACCAAAAATATATATGTTGGTGATGATAGATCTCTTAGTGTTGTAGGGACTGGAACTGTTCATCTAGACAATGGTCGATTTAATGATGTATTATGTGTTCCAACCTTATCCTGCAACCTTCCATTTGTATATCAGATAACTCATTCAGGTGAAGGTAAAACCATTGAATTTTCACCTCACGATGTTGTAATTAAGGACCTAAGAGATCCTAGACAGACTTTAGCTACTAGCATTGTTGATGATTCTACAAGGTTGTATAAGTTTAACAACTTTGGGTCATCAACTCTTCTCTCAGTATTTGTTGCTCATAATGATGAAGTGAGCAAACTTTGGCATGAACGATTTGGTCACTTAAACTATCGCTCCCTTCAAAATCTATGTAAAGAAAATATGGTGACAGGTCTTCCTATAGTATCTTGCAGAGATGGTGTTAGTTCTGGATGTGTACTCGGAAAAAATCATCAGGATAGTTTTGAAAAACGTGCCTCTTGGCACACCTCAACCCCTTTACAGCTTGTGCATAGTGATTTATGTGGTCCAATTCCAGTTGTTTCATTCTCTGGCTACAATTATTTCTTAACATTCATTGATGATTTCTCTAGACGCACTTGAGTATACTTCTTAAAACTCAAGAGTGATGTATTTAACATGTTCTTGGCCTTTAATGCCTTTGTTCAGAAACAATCTGGACATCAAATTCTTAAGCCAAGATCTGATAATGGCAGAGAATATGTTAACAACAAATTCATCAACTTTTGCACTGAACATGGAATTCAAATGCAACATATTGTTCCATATACTCCACAACAAAATGGTGTAGCTAAAAGGAAGAATCGCACCTGAAAGGAAATGGATAATTGTATGCTTCAATCTAGAGGACTTAGTCTTAATTTTTTGGCATAAGCAATTAAATGTGAAAATTACATAGTAAATCGCACTCCTACTAAGGTTTTAAAGAATATCACTCCAGAAGAAGCATGGAGCTCAATTAAACCAGATATAAAGTCACTTTCGTGTTTTTGGAATTGAAGCATGGGCCCATATTCTAGATGAGAAACATAGAGCTTTAGAACCTAAGAGTGAAACATGTATTTTTGTTGGATATTATGAAGATGTCAAAGGATATAGACTTATTACACTTAAGTCCAAAAATGTAATCATTAGAAGAGATGTAAAGTTTGCTGAAAATATATCGGCCTATGAGCCTAGTTCGGCAGATGTGCCACCTCTCTCTATCCCTTCTACTTCTGAAAATATATCTTCTTCAGATGATGACAGCGAGGATGACAATCCTCCCCCACCTTCTTAGGATCCTCCTTCAGCTCCTTAGCTTCCAAAATGGGTTCGTGCTACTCAGGATGCAACGGGTTCTCTTACAGGTGATCCTACAGATCAATGACGTACACATTCTCAGTTTGATAGAGCTTCTTATTTACTAGCTCATGCTTCAGCAAATTATGATCTTGACACCTTTGCAGAAGCTTCAGGCCATCCAGATTGGGATGCAGCTATGAATGAAGAATATCATTCATTGTTGGTGAATGATACATGGGATCTTGTTCCTCTTCCAAAGGGAAGAAAACTTGTTAGATGTAAATGGGTTTTTAGAACCAAATTTGGACCAAATGGAAAAGTTGATAAACATAAATCTCGTCTTGTTGCTAAGGTATTTTCACAAGTTGAAGGGATTGACTATACTAAAACCATCTCCCCTATTGCTAAAATGAACTCTATCTGCCTTGTTATTTCCCTTGCTGCCTCTTTCAAATGGGAATTCCATCATATGGATGTTAAATCTACCTTCTTGCATGGGGACTTGCATGAAGAAATCTATATGCTCCTGGCTTTATACAAATAGACTCTAGCCTTGTATGTCGGCCTAAGAAATCCCTTTATGGTCTCAAGCAAGCCCCTCAGGCTTGGTATGCCAAAATGGATAGCTTTCTTTTAGATACTGGCTTTTCTAGGTGTCATGCTGATAATACTGTCTACACCAATAAAGTGGGTAAGTCTCTTATCATTCTTGTTCTTTTTGTTGATGATCTTATCCTTACTGGTAGTGATCCCAACCTTATAAACCATGTGAAGTCGAGCCTTAAAAAGAAGTTTGAAATGACAGACTTAGGACACTCGCATTATTTTCTTGGTCTTCAAGTCTTGCAATCCAAGGAAGGTATTTCCCTTTCCAAATCCAAGTATGCCTATGATCTTCTACGCCACTTTCACATGGAATACTATAAGCCATCCCTTTCTTCCATTCAGTCTAGAGCCAAACTTTCAGTCACTTGTACTTGCCCTGAAGTTGATGCTACCTTATATTGTTATCTTGTAGGAAAACTTTTGTGTCTGACCCATACCCATCCTAACATTTCCTTTGTTGTTGGCCTTATTGCTCGGTTTATACAAAACCAACATGAAATCCATTGGAAAGCAACTAAAAGAATACTTCGTTATGTTTGAGGTATAGTTCAGTTTGGGATTCATTATAGTGCAGAAGCATCTCCTCTATTGGTTGGTTTCACTAATTCCGATTGCGCTGGTAACCCTAATGATCGGAAGTCTACTGCCGGTTATATCTTCACTCTTGGTTCTGGACCTATTACATGGGCTTGCAAGAAACAAAGTGCTATTTCTCTTTCTTCAACAGAAGTAGAGTATCGTGATGTTGTAGAAGCTAGTAAGGAAGTCTTGTAGCTTTTTGAGATCCTGTCATAGTTTGGCTTTCAGTAGCAGCATCGGACTACACTTTGGTGTGATAATCAAAGTGCCATTCAACTATGCAAAGATCCAGTCCAACATCAGTGTAGTAAACCATGCACTTCATCGAAAAGCTCATTCATGACTATGTTCTTGAATTGCAATATTGTTCAATAGATGATCAAGTTGCATACATCTTTACAAAGGCTCTCACAGAGGTGAAGTTTACTAAACTTTGATTTATGGTTGGAGTTCAGGAAGTTGTCACTAAGGGGGGATAGGTTCTAATGCCTCCTTCCTTCTCCTATTGTGTCATATTTGTACACATAGGAAATAGTTAAGTATAACTTGGTCTAGTGTAGATTTAGGTAAAGTGTGTTTCTTTACTATGTACTTTTGTAACTTACAATCTAATGGTCACGATATGTTCTAGACATGAAGTGATCCGACGGTTCATTCTCTCCTTGGTATTACTGAAACATGATCCGTGGCTTAGCACCCGATTGGTCCATGATCTCTATTTAAAGAGCATGGAGGGTCATTTGTAGGATGACTGTTCATGACAGAAGCTTATGTAAATTTTCTTTGTTTTACATTAATAAATTGCCTGAAGTGGCTGCGTTGGCTTAGGCCGTGGACTATTTCCCTCTTTGAGGGTTTTAACCACATCAAGAATACTGGTGTATTGATCTGTGATTTGTTTGTGAGCGGTGTCCTTTTGTGTTCTATCTGAGGATTTGACCTTGTAAATTCCGTACGTATTCCAAGCCAAATGTTGGGAAAAACAAAGTGATGGGTATCACTAGTGATTAATTATGGCTAAGGATATTGGAAAAGGCATTGGCAAAGGGAAAGTGGTATTATTGGCATTTATCTATGAAAATGAAGGAAAATAGGAGAAAAGGAAGGTGAAGGGTCACATATTTGCATGTGGAAATTGAAGGAAAAATGAATAAATTGAAGAAAATGGAGGCATCAATGATAAAAAGGCTTCTGAGGATCGGTTCAGAACTTTTTGTTGGATAGATTTTTATCAGTTCAGTTTTGAAGCTCTCTTATATTCTCTCATTCTCTCATACTCTTGCAGATTTAGATTATTCTTGGAGCATTCTTCGATAACTTTGGCATACATTGGATTTGGAGAAAGAAGGAAAAGGAGAGTAGGAAAGTGCAAGGGAACAGGTGGATCAACATCTACAGTTGGATTTCTTTGTAGTTAACAGGTTGCATGTGTGATTTCCTTGATAATTTCTAGATGTATGGTATATGCATGTGATTTTTTGGTTGTGTTTTCATTGGCATGGAGAGTTTCTTGGATTGACAGTGGTTTTATCCTTGCCTTTCCATTTCGTAGATAGCCATGGTGTTGTGGGTTTTTTTCCACTTGATTGTTTTCTGATTGGTGCTCATAATTCCTTAAGGATGTGGGTTGGAACAAAAGCTCTAGAATTCCTAGTACAACTTCGGTTGAGTTGCTAGTCCTGGATCCTAGGTTGAGACAAACGTTGTGGAGACCTTGGTGGGTTGAGTTACTAGTCCTTGGAGCTGGGTTGGACAAATGCTCTAGAGCCCTGGAAGGTTGTGGGTTGAGTAATAGTTCCTAGAGCCCTAGACGACTTGGGTAGAGACCGTTGATTTGGTTTGTTTGGTTATTCCATGAGATCCCACATTCATGCTTGGAATATGTCGTGGGGTGATTGGCTAAAAGAGAGATTTGGTTCAAAACAATCTATGGCTAGGTGGTACGTGGAAGTCCCTAACTTGCTTGTTATTTCCATATGTTAATAATATATATTTCTCTACTTTGATTCATGTATACTTATAGTGATTATATTGGTGATATTATGGTTGAGTTTCCATGGTTTCTATGTTGGTTATTTTATGGTTATATGATGCTTATATGATGTGTATCATCTATGGCTCTTGCCATGAACTGCCTAGTTATTGAATGGTTGGTGAATATATGGACTAATAAGTGTTATTGCAGCTATGTGGAGAGGGAATAGAGCCTTCTTAGTGATTCTCAGATGAATATTAGATAACTATGATTAGATATGAATTCATGACCTATAGCTTACATGTTTTCCATGTGTTTGACAAAATGTCTATCATGTTCTAGGAAATATAGGTCAATTTCTACATCTAAGTTTGATTGGTTAGCTTTGTTGGTATGTCATTAATGATTATGAGAAGTCTTAGGAAGTTATGGGAAGTGGTCTGGAGGATGACCTAGAATTGTGGCTCAGATCTTAGGACCACACCCTCTTAACTGGACATTTTGGGTCACAACCGCACTCAGGCAATATTATTTGTGCGGTTGCAGACCTTCAAACACACCCAAGCCTTGTAATGCATGTGGTTGGGGGTTAATTTGTGAGAAAATGAGCCCCAACTTAGGGTTTCATCACTTGGGGTGGTTTTTTGGCCCCTGAGTGTCATGTAGCCCTAAGGGATGTGATGAGTTATCATTTGGTGGTTAGTTGTAGGCCCCACATCCTTAACTCAAGCTAGGAGTTTGGGTCATGTCATAGTAACTCTTTGTCTCATGTTTACCCTAGCAGGCTGGTGAAATTGGGTAAATGAGGGAGGGGTGGGTTACACTTGGTGTCTTCTTATGTGTTAATACACACACATAATTGTTAGACAACCAAATATATAATTAAACATATTTACCCATCACCTTGGCATATTTGCAATAAGCATATTGATGTGAGGTTACTTGAAACATCAAATCTCAGGTTAGTATGTCAATTAGGAAGTAGGATAACATATCAAAATCTACCATGTCAGTCATTTTATCATTTCACAATTATGATATCAACACAAATATGCATATGACACACAATCATCCTTCATATATCACACTCTATGATTTATACCATGTTGTAATAGAAACCAAATTTATTTTCCCAAGGATTTAGTATTGAACTCTTCATCTGATGTCACATGTTGTAACAAAGCTTTTAAAATTATCCTCCTAGGTGTTGGACAATTGACATTGTCTAGTTGATTGGTGGCACTTGGTATGTTTACATTGATGTCAATCGGACTAGCATTGAGGCAGATTCTAGGAAGAGGGTTTGCAACCATATTTCAGGTAGCAAATGGGCTCAAGGATTGCAATGAAACTTCTCCACTGGAAACTGCTTTGAAAAATATTTCCAATGGTATGTGGAAGTCCATAAATATATCTCAGGATCAAAAGTTATTGATAGCCGAGGTAAGGATCTTGAAGTCCTTAGGAGAAGGCTGAAATTCAGAACCAAGGAAGCAGGCCAAATTTCAGAATCCCAAATTTCAAAGGGTTAGAGTCTTGGGAAATTTAAGAGGTCAAAATATCGGAGATCAAAGATTTCATAACCTCACTATAATTTATTTTTGAGAATGTCTAGATCTGATACCAGGGAGTTGATTCTCAGAATGTCAGATATCAAAAGGGATGAATATCAGAGCATGCATAATATCGGGGAGCAAGTGGAACATTAGAACCCCAAATTTTGAAAGGTTAAAATATTGAGAGGTTGGCATATCGAAACCTCAGAGGTTCAAAACTTCAAGTTTTCAGAACCTCATAACTTATTATAAATTCATTTCTTTGAAAAGCGCCAAGGGTTGCGAGGAGCTAGAATTACAAAGGAAATAATTGCAAAACCAAGTACCAAGGGACCCTTTCTCTCTCCTCTGACAAGACACATGGAAACAACTGATTAGCGCTTAGGAGTTGATGGTGGTAGTTGATTTCTTCATGACATGGAAGTACGAAGGACACGTAGCAGTCAAATTCAACATTATTGGATGGCCTAATGGGGTAAATCCTGGTGACACGAATCAGCACTGTGGATATGCCACATGTATCGAAGGCTGAAGATTTCGTAACTCCTCTGTAATTGAACTTTGAAGAAAGTTTTGATACCAGGTAGCTCTAATGTGTTGGAGTTTGGTCGTGGAAGCTAAAAGAACCAAGGGCGGAGAGAAAATACACAAGGATATAGGTCCCCAGTAGGATCCTGAAGGCCTTAGCACCTAATTGCATGTTTTTGGTCACAACACCTGTTCCCATGGAGGAAATGCGATAAGGAGCTAATAAAAAGGGACTAAGGGCCAGGCTCAGGATTTAAGGATCTTGTAATATTGTAAGCTCACATTAATAAAAATTTACAATATGTGGGAGCTCTAAAATTCCAATACAATGGTGTATGAAGCTGCCGGTCATAACACCTGGTCCCATGGAGGAAAAAAAATAAGAGGTGAAGTAGAAGGGGCTAAAGGCCAAGATCAAAATTTCGTGTTTTTGTAACATCAAAATAATAAAAGTTACGATATGTGGAGCTCCAATATTGCAATACAGAGGAGTATGAAAGAGGTATGAGTCGACAACTAAGAAGTAACTGCGTATAGAAGAGTTGGTAGCTGGAGTAATGGAGACAGAGACATAGATAATTGGGTCAAGGAGACAAGGACCATGATTGTGAAGGACGATTTAAATGGATCCTGTTATGAGCTGAGAAGTAAGCCACCTTTGGTCTCCTCATGCACGCTTCATTGAATTGAATGAAGACCATATGCTTGGGGATAAGAGATTGATTACAAAAAGAAAAAATCTAGGTTGGAGTACATTTTGATCTTTGCGATCAAATGAATAAGCATGGAGAGCCTCATTGGAGTGTGCAAGTGGACTGAGGATTTATTTCTCAACATCAAAAATATCATGAGTCCATTCCCGATGTTTAATGTGGCCGAAGACATCAAGAATTTTGATGCAATAGAAACATGGAAAACCATGCAAGAGTACTCTTGGGAACGTGAATGGTAGGTTATTAGTCAACAAAGAGAGAATCATTCCTAGCACTGTAGTGGAACAAAACAGAGGATCACAATTGAGAAAAGTGGGGAATACAGTATTGTTGTGCGAGCTTAAGAGAGTGGAGCATAGTATGTGAAAGTTGAGAAAATGGCCCAAGTGTTGAACTGAGGCAGAGTGTTGCAGAGAGTTTTGATTAAGAGATGAAGGAGAAGCAAGGAGCACAGTTAAGAGGAGAAATGTGGTGGATCATATTTTTATTTCTCTGTATTTGTATTTTCCCCTGTTTTCAGTTTGAAAATTGTATGAAAGGTAGAACAATAGCTAGAGCAGGTGGTGTTCTGAATTCATAAGAGGTTTGTGCCTCTTAGAAAGTAGGTGCTTGTTATCTTAAGGGGTTTGGTGCCTCCTGTGAGCGGGTGCTCAAAAAACAATTGTTGTAATTAAGTAGGAGCTTAATTAACATCATAACAACAAACAAATTGGTGGTTTTTTGCCTTTGGGTTTCCATGTAAAAATACCTGTGTCAATATGTGTATGTTGCTCATGTGATGGATTGTATGTACATGTGAATTCCTTATCTTGCTAATAATTTGTATTGTGTATGAAAGCTCTCACAAGTAACTAACTTTGGTGAAAAGTCTTAAATACTTATACTTAAAATTTGAAAGAACTTCACTATTACTGATTCACCCCCCCGCACTCTCAGTAAGTTCTTATTCCAACATTAAGCCCATTCAATCCCAGTGTTGAACCTGGGTGCTTTGATACCACACTATAATTCTCCCTCCCACCCCCTTGTTCTCCCTTGGGCTACGGAAGGTGTTACTTTATAATTAAACCAACCATAAAGGTATGTTATGAATACGGGGTTAGAAAAATTCTCTTTCTGACCTTTTCAAAAGCCAAAATAAACACCACCATCATGTTCAACTCTTCGAGAGATTTTCGACAATGTAAATTTTTTCGCAATCCAACTCCAAACTTGAAAGTTATACCCATTTGAAGTTTATCCCAATTAAATCTTTCCACATTAGTAAGAAACTGCCACATGGCATCTACATGTGACCACATGGCTATGCCATGTCACCCTAAATATTCCATGTAACTTATGGATCCATCATGGCACCTAAGTGACCATAGTCGTGCCTTCATGGTGCTTTCCACCCCATCTTAATTTACAAGCCTCACTAAATCTTTCCCATTCGTGCAAATCAATGTTTTCATGCTATATCTGACTCTAGGGGAAATTTGGGTGTACATGATTTTTCACTTTGGAACACCCCCAAACCCCAAGAACTTTGTATCATGACAACTCCAAAGGATATCCACTCTTAGCCCACCATCTGTGGTTTTCGTAAACATGGCCATGCCTTACCCCCAGATGGCCTGGATATAAATTTCACTCATGAGTTAATACAACCTCGCAAAAATAATACACCAATTGGTACCGCTTCAAAATTTGGGTCATCACATATCTTGTCCTAACAATATTTCCATAAAAATTCTGACCTCTCCAAAAATCTAGCTTCTCCAACTTTTTTCCCAAGTGCAAAGTCCCAGATACTCTAGATCCTAGATACATCTATCATACCTTTAAGTATCTGGCCATTTTTTATATATGTATGCACCCAAGTGTCAAACCCTAGAAACACATCCAACCCCAAATACAAAATCTGCCAATAACTCATTCGGCCCTAGATATAAAATCCAACTTTCATAACACTTAGATTTATAAAGTTTTATATCTTTAAGGTACTTTACCAAGATTCTTATTGAATCAAGGAATTTCTTAGAACACCCATTTACAGAGATTAAATTGTTATTCAAACACTAAAAATACCAAATATTATGCATAACCATAATACAATCAATGGACCTATCAACATGCCCTCTATCAGGCACTGAAAGAGGTTAAGCCATAACTAACAATACTATGTGCATTCGAATATATGAGAATCATATTAAACCATAGAATGGGTCCCAAACAAACGCTTTGAGATCTATTGATGTATCATTTATTGCCCTAAACATAGTGTTTTCTCAAGAAAGATAATCAAATTATTTAAACAATCACACAAACATGTTATTCACAACTTATTAGAAAATGAAATCAAAGTCTATAATAGTTTAGTTAGGCACATCCAGTAGTCTCACATGACCATATAGATAGCTTTACACTTCATGGACATATCATGAAACACAAAGGCCTCAAATCCCCTCATAACGATGACAACATACATATAAAGCATTTGATCATAAACAAATAGGAATATCACATTCCTTCAATGCTGACACATTCACTGCTATAACATATATCCAATAGTATTCATCATTCATTGTCTAGCACATATGTAAGAAAATACACTTATCTATATAACTTGAATGACAAGGAACTCAATGAGCGACTTTAACTCTCCACCTAGCCATAGCCTACCTACACTGCAATCTTTCTTGCAACTAACCACCCCTGAGCTAGATTAAGAGTCCAATGATTTAAGTACTCAAGGTAAATTCACACTAATACAAGTCAACCAAATCACATAGGAATCCAAAGCACACAATGTCTCTACCCACTAAGAAATACAAGAATCCAAAGCACAAGTGTCTCCACTTGCTAAACACAACAGGAATCTAGAGCACACAGTGTCTCCACCTACCAATTACTACAATAATCTAAAGCACACAGTGTCTCCACCTGCTAACCACTATAGGAATCCAAAGCACACAGTGTCTCCACATGCTAACTGCTACAGGAATCTAGAGCACACGGTGTCTCCACCTACTAACCACAAGATGAATTTCAAGCACATAATGTCTCCACCTACTAAGCAATATAGGAATCCAGAGAACACAATATCTCCACCTGCTATCCACTACAGGAATACACAACACAGAGTGTCTCCACCTGCTAAGAACCAAAGGAGTCCAGAGCACACATTGTCTACACCTACTAAGCACTACAAGGATCTAGATCACACGGTGTCTCCACCTGCTAAGCACTATAGGAATCTAGAGCACATAGTGTCTCCACCTGCTAAACACTATAGGAATCTAGAGCACAAATGATATCCACCTACTCTTTTCTTGTCTTCTCTTAATGCCATGCTCCTCTATGTACTCCTACATTCCCTGATCTTTGCATCGACCTTCTCTTCTATGAGCTCCCTTGCACTTCCTATTTTCACATCTAAGCATATTGTGTCCCATTCTCCTTCCTGTCAATCTATTTTGCTGCCAACCTAGTTACCTACCTCTTGTTTTTGACCATAAGAACTATTGGAAATACTGGGGGGGGGGGGGGGGGTGAATCAATATTCCTTATCAATTATCACTTTTAAATATTTTCAGAGCATTAGTTATTCTTCAATTATTATTAATCTTTATGCAATAATAAAAATAAATAAAATAACATAGTAGGCACAAGAATTTTAGATGGAAAACCCCCTTCGGGTCAAAAACCACCGAACACTTTTCTAATAAATTCTTTAATCTTCAGCCCCAATTGAAATGAAAGAAACAAATTCCTAGAATTCTAGAAAATCATTCTTCTCCAGCTCCCACTAGAAGGATGCCCCAATGCCTTGGTTTCTTTAGTAATCAACTGAATGGATGCCCCAACACCCTAGCAATCCACAACTTTCCCTAGCACCACCCTATCACCCTGAAGTTTTCATAGGCCCCAACCTATAGGCAACTTCATACACCTACCTAGCACCTCCCTGCCACCCTGTAATGATTGAAATAAGACAAGACTATGGATTCCCAAACCAGGGAAAACAATCCATGATACAATAATTATTTTCGTGTACTTGACCAAATACACAATCACTCTATGACCTAAAACCTAACCATGACATCAACCCAACAATGACTCCTATACCTCCCAACATTGCCTCTTCAACTCTAGGAAAAATGACTCTTTCACAAATGACTATTTTACAATATTTACAATGATGACTCTTTTACAACTTTATAATGATGACTCTTTTACAACTTTACAATGATGACTCTTGGCCTTAACAATACTTCACGATATCTGGATGGTTGTCATGTCTTCAAGGATGTCCCGCTGCAATGCTTCCTTTGATTTGATACTTATGCTCTTAAATTCTTGCTTCATGTTGCACTTGAATCTTCTTCTACCTGCATGAAAAATTTGCCCGGTGAAACCAATCCCAAAACAAAACAAAATACCCTTCAACTTACCTCTGCCTGCAAAACACATGTAAGTACATAATAATGAATAAATACAAATTTAAATTACAATGCGTACCTAAAGTGTTCTTGTCACTTTTGTTGTTGACTTGTTGCAGTAGTAGACAACAACTCCAACTCTTGATATAGGCCTGGACTCTATGCAAGACTATATCCAAAATTGACCTAAAGATATATACAATAAAAATTGATGACAGACCCTAGACTTGTGTTGGACCAAGTTCTAAGTACAAAAACAGAGACCATTCTATCAGCTTTGACAAGACAAATAACATGAAATTACAACATCATATATATTTAGCAAACTTGGTGTAGCATCAATAATATGTAGCATCAAATGTGTAGTATCAAGAATAGGACATCTGAAATGTGGTATCAAAACTAACTATGACATATAGAGACATAGAGATATAATCGAGATCTTGTATATACTTACGTTGTCCTGCAAAAACATATGTCAGAGATGATACTAAAAATTCAAATGTAAATACTAATCATACATACCTTGCTATAGGAGACTTACCCTTGACTGTTGATGTGTGGTCCTTACTACAGTGATCCTTGAATGCATGCTTTTTCTTGCCTTCTAGGAGCTCGATATTGAATCTATTGTATCTATGTAATTTTGGATTTCCAATGTTGGAAATTTTGTTCTGTGGTAGCCCTCTGAGTCCTCTTTCCAACCTCATAGATCTGATCATTATTAGATTCTTCAAGAAAGATTTATGCCCAATCTCCCACGATGACCTGATTATAGACTGGTTTAGTAGAGGGAACTTGTACTAAGTTCCACGTGTTACTGTTTCAACCTTCTCCCCTCAAAAAGATACAAAACAAACTACAGTCCGTCCTATTTTTGTCACTCTTTACTAAATTTGAATCCAATTCTCAGAGAGAAAGTTATGACTATTTTCCCAACGTCGCCTATTTGACATGGAATTCAGGAGTCTGAACAAACCCTAACTTCCTCAGATCATATCTCCGCAAATATAGAGAACCAAGATCTAAAATCTAGTCACGAGTTTCATCAAGATTTAAGCTCCAATGGGTTTTAATTTCAACTTCTGAAGCTTCGCAAAAAGTTTTTTGATAGCACAAATTCCACGATGACCTGTTTGAAGCCACAAAATCCCTACTAGAGGGGGATATGAGGGTCACTATTTATATGAATGCCTTGAGTTGAGAGGGTCCTAAACAAGTGAACGTTGGAGGGATTTTAGGAGAAAAAAAAAATATTATTAATTATTGACTATTCAATTACCACAACCAATTATGAGTGTCTTGCCACATCCTCATAGGGTTTTAGCCCACTAACTAGGGTTACTAACTTCAAACGCGAATATCTCTCAAACCGTGAATAATTACGTGGTGTGCCCTATATCAACGGAAACATATCAATGAGTAGAATCCATATAGAATATCTTTGATGCAGAATAGAGTCAATTGTCAAGTCAAAATTCCCATGCAATATCAAGGTAGCCCCTGGTTCCTCTTGGGTTGACATCAATGACAACCATTAATCAACAATCTCCCCCTTTTGCATTGATGGAAACACAAGTACACCCCCTATGATCATGAAACATCTTCCTACTACCTTCTCTCCCCCTTTTCCATCAATGGAAAAGGGTAACTCCCCCTGACAAACTGTCATCGTACGGACCTGCACACACCTCCGCTACCCCTTTCTACTTAGTTAGATAAGAGAAAGATTCTAATGAGAACTTGGGAGAATCCCAAGCTTTTGGAAAAGATACTCAAATGCTTCATGAGGTAATTATTTGGTAAAGATGTCAGAAATTTGTTCCTTTGTGCAAACATATTCAAGCTTGAAAAGATATATGCAGGTGACTCAAAGGTGAAAGAAGCAAAGCTTCAATTTTTCAGGGAAAATTTCGAGAAACTCAAAATGAGGGAAGATGAAGATATTGTTGCATACTTTCAGCCTTTTTATGAAACAACAAATACATTGGAATGTCTGGGAGAACCCGTTGAAACGAAAATTGTTGTCTGAAAGATCCTCAGAACCTTGCCAACAAGATTTAACCCTAAGGTATCTGTCTTCCTTCATTTCTAGATTATTTACATGAATTAATATACACATTGACATTTAGAAGATGGGTAACAAAAAGGGTTGTGAAAACATTCTAGCTAGAAACTGACGTACATTGAAGTAGTGTCTCTCCCACTGAAATGAAGTGGAAAATAGGGTTATAATAATGGGTCATCCTTTGTGGAATTTATTGTTAAGAGTTCCTTGGATATGCCCCCTATGATGGAGGATTGTCTAGGGGACATCCAAAATGACAAGGGTTTGTCCTTGCCAAATGAGGATAATGGGGAATCTCCAAAAAGTGGTTCAGTATCTGAGCACTTACAATCAACATGAGTAAGCTTCATTTATTAAGAGGCTACTAGTAGGGATATCTATTCTACCATATTAGTTAAGGATTTTTAGGTTTTACTCGTTTTTGCAAGCATAGATGTACATAAAAGTATGGGAATTTCATTGAAAAGACTTAAACCCTAGTGAAAGAAAGATAACATTAAAAAAAATTATATTTTAAACTTATTTTTTTATTGAATCCAACCTATCCCATTAAAACACTCCACCCATCCAAATCCCTCAAGGCATGGAAGCAAAAATCATAATACTTGTTAGACTCGATTATTGTTGTCCCTTAGATCATCCTTGAATTTTTTGGTCCCTTTAGTTGTCTCCAAAACCATATTTATCCCCTTTATCCTTAAAAGTTTAGTGAAATAGAAGCACAAGAAAGGATTGAATCCCATTTTCTTGGTTGATGTTTGACCAAACACTATGAGACATTCCCAATTGACTTATTCACCTATTCTCTTTACCAACAATTTGACAATGATAAGCAATGTTTAATTGGAGATGTGTACCACAAAATTTAACAAATGTAGCTCAAAATTTGGTACATGTTTTAGAGGTGATAGATCAAGGGACTACATATAACTTATTTTAAGAAGAGTATTAGAATTTGAAATAAAGCTCCATGTTTGTTGGAAGCTATAAAATAAAATATCTTAGAAGAACATTTAATAGCAACAAGTATATTTTAATCAACTTTAAGGTCTTAGTAATCCAATACAAAAGCCCATGCCTAGAAGCAACCTTAGTCCTCAATGACTGACTTTTTCTATTGCTTCTTTCATTGCTTTTGGTGGCATCTAGCTATAAATTTTAGAACATCCTTGTACAAATTCCAATATATGCTCTCTAAAGCCATATAAAATTATCTCAAACAAAAAGACATGAGTTTGGACAAAACTTGAAGCAAAAATACCTCACTAAAGAGATTGTACATGAGATGCACAAACAACAATAACAATATCACTCTTTATTAGTTGCTTTCTTCCACATTTTTACAGTGTGCATTGATGTAAACAGTATCGAAGTGACTAAGTAAATGATTATTCTCTCTTCCTATCTATTTTTGCATTGAGGAAAAGATATTTGTTTTATAAGGGAACTAAAGAAGTAACTATCCACAAATATAAAGTCAATAAATAGTGTCTAATACTGATTTTTAACTTGTCTCAAAAGCACACTCATTTTTATGCTAGTCCTTTGAGTGCCAAGATAATTAAATATTTGCTCAATTTGTAAGAAAATCATATCTACAAAGGTTTAGGTTATGCACATTAAAACATGGTATTTTATGGTATCAAATCATATGCATAATAATATTTTTAATCTTAGTGAGGAGGCCAGGAATTGAAGAGATTTTTGTTGTCAAATACTTGTTTTTGACCCTTTCCAAACCCTAATTTTACCCTCATACATACCTCTTTCATACACAACAAAGAGATAACATGATGAATCAAGATAATTGGAGGTTTATAAGGTACATCTTGAATTTATGTTGAAAATCTATGTTTTGGATGCATTGTTGGGCTTGATTATCATTCTTAGGGTTAACTAATGAAGGTAATGCAGATCCTAAAAACCTGAAATGGTCTTGCACTTGAAGTCCAAGTTTGGTTTATGTGAAAATCCTCCAATAGAAAAGAAACACATGGGTTCTCCAGAACACAACATCAACATGCGCCATCACCCATTAGAGTTGATCTCCAGACAACATTAGGTGCCTGGTTGGTCTACCACTCTAGTAGTAAATTTAGTGTTAAGGCTAAGATTTATGGTTCTTTTGTTTGAGTTTCCTCAACTGAATCATACTTTATTACTCTTATTTTATATGGTCTAATTGTTTCTTTGATCCGAGACCTAGAGAGACCATTAGATCTATCAAGTATCTGCTCAAAATAGGATCTGAATATGGTATGTATCAATATTGTTATGTATTACATTTTCCATAAAAACCAAACTCTAGCATTGGGCCAAGTTAGCAGCAAGGTAGTAGGTTACATTTTGTTACAAAACTATATTTCTGCTGAATAGTGTGGCCACTAGGTCAAACCTCTTTATACTATTCCTATGTAAGTTCTGGATTTATCAATATAAATTGTTGATGCCAAGGTTATATCCGTTGTGTTTAATCTCGTTGTGATCTAGTTCGTTTTTAAGAGGAAATGTTGTTGGTTGGTCTGGGCCCACTAACTCATCTCATTTCCCCTCCATCTCTGTGTGATTTAATGTTAACTTATTGTGTTGGCTGGATATTATAGTAATTCTATGTTTCAGTAGATTCATTCATTTATAGAACAAGTCGTGTGGTTTATTGATTAATATATGAATTGTTTGTATATAAGTTGCTTTATTTTGATTGAAACCAATAGATCAGGGAGTGGTTGAATGTCTTTGGTTTGGATTTGGTGTATATCTATGTTATTGTAACATATTTGATATCGAACCCCATTGTTTTGTGGATAAATTTCTTCTGTGGACATAAGAAATCTCCCTAGATCTAGTGGCTTAATCTAGAAACAGACAAGACAAAATTGCAATGCTTTCCTTATAGATGTTTGAAATATGGAAGGAATACCTACTTGGAATCTGATGTAAACTTCCTCCTCTTGGCTTGTTAGCTCCAGCTCCAATTTCTATAAGTGGAACTTGCAAATCATCTAGAACAAGCAAGAGAGCCAAAAAATACAAATAACATATACAAAAAACTCTAAACAAGAAGTCAAGGATACATTGTTCTACATATGCATAAATGGGACATAATGTATAGGAAAAATAATGCATTTTTGTATTAATAAAAGCAATAAAATATTTAAACCCTTGTAATCCTTGCCCTTGTAGATCTCTCCCAGCTATTTTGTCCTTGCTTTGCCACAATAGTAAGCCTTCAATCACACCTCAAGCACATGGATGGATTATGGACCTAAAGACACAAATGAGAAGCATAAGGGCATTATTTAGAGTCTCCAAAAGCCAACCTAGACTCTATGGGAGGCAGTGAATGTATAGGGTAAAATAGATGGTTTGGATTTACCATTCTAGGGCTTAAATCCACATTAGAGAGAGGTAAGTTCTAGGAGATAAGAGATAATATCTCAATAGAAGAAATTCGATATGTGATCCAACACTAAATGGTTGAAACCACTTTTGAAGCTTCTAGAAAGAGAAACTTTGATTTTTTTTAAAAAATGTTTTACTCATTTCCAGCTATCATCACACTTTTTGGGAAAGAAACCTATGTTGGACAATGTAGTCTCTATGTTTACAACCTGGGCCAACGTAGTTTGTCCTGAAGATAAGTATTATGACCCACAAAATTAAGATTTTTAATTAATGTAATCCAAGATTCTTGGAAATTTTGGAAAGAGGATGTTTTTGGCTTTGTAGGGGATGAATGCAATGTTTCAATGGATGACGATATATCTGGGTTTAGGGTGTTAGAGTCGGTCTGGTCATCCCTGCATTAGAGATCAAAACTCTTTTTGCGTTTCATTTTTAGGTGTCCCATCCTGCTCGATCACTTACATTCCACTAGGAGCATGCCATAAATCTGATGGAAGGGCTTTGTCATTCATTCCCCTCATGTCTTGTACTTGCTGGCTTAGGCTTTTCCATCAATGTTTATTAAAGTCCATGACAGTCAATGTTTGATCTTTTAATGGGCAACGATTCATGTCAATCATAGGTCTAAGGTTTCAAAAATTGAGTCGTTAAAGTGTTCAAATGCTAGCAGGCAAGAGGGAGGTTCTACACATGTTTTCTATTTCGCGAATTTCATCATTATATCGATGGATTAAGACTGTTCTTCAAAACTCTGTTTTGAAGAAAAGTCAACATTTTGGCCTTTGTAATAATTTTCAAAAGTTTTCAGCTTTTGAAATCTTCAGGCGCAGCCCTGGTCTCCTTTGCCAAATTCCATGTCAGCTATCCCTACAAAAATTTGCCAAGAATTTCATTGTTTCAGTCAAAAAATCAAAAGGAAATTCAAAAACAGAGTTGTATTAAAATAGAAAAAGTGCCAATGTCAAAACATTATAAAGATGGGTCTTGGAGAGTCAAAAATTAAATCCATGCCTTTATAAAGACATTTTCATGAAGATCAATGTTATTTGCATGCCAAGACCAAGGAGAAAGCCACTCAAAGCAAATTGGTTGAGTTGGTGTGCAATTTGGGGAAAGTTAGAGGAAATTTGGCCGGCGCGGCGCACAGAGCAGGTGGCGCAGCGCATTGGGAGAAAATTTCCAGTGTAAATCTGAACGGGCGTGACGCGCTGGAACGACACAGCGCGTTGGGTATGCGGCACGGAGCATACACCTGAAAGCCCAAAAACATTTCAAATTTCTCCAAATTGCCATTCATTTGCGTGGATTCGCCAGGTAGGGTCGACATCTCAATGCTTCATCCATTTTTGTGATAAGGGATGGTGGTTTATGGATGTTAATGTTTGAAATAAAAAACCAAACCCTACTTCAAACGTGCCTGAAACGAAATTGTTGTGGTCTCCATAATTCACTGTTTTTCTACCAAAGTCATTTCTCCATCATTCCTATTACAAGAAAAAGTGTCTATGCAGAACTGCTAATCCCACTAAGGCGTGGTAGCTACCTTAGAAACAAACAAAGTAAAACTACTTTCGTTTTCCTTTATGAAAGATAGATGAGAGAAGAATAAAGGAGGCCAACCTCTGTCTTGCGCTTGGTTCCTTGCTCGATTCCTCTCTCTTCTGATAGTCCTTTGCTACTTGCTTCCTTGTATACCCAGCTTCACAGAGTACCTGTAGAATCAAAGCAGCATAACACTATACGAGAACATGGATCTATTATCATAAACAATTTAGGATCAGATGTAAATTGACCATACAAATGCACAAAACATAAATTACACAAGAGTATGGAGGAAAACTTGAATAGCTTTATTGATAATCAAGAAAGAGCCAAGAGAGTTACAACCAGTTGTTCTGACCCAGCATCATCCTCTCAGCAAGTGAGCCCTTCTTCACCTCATGCAAAGCTTAGATCACCCAACACTATGATGTTGCCTCAAGAAACCAACAGCAATTCCTTACAAGATGCAAAATTCTAGCCTCCAGATCTCTGGGATGAGGGATCCATATATAGATATCTGTAAGGGAGATGAGTCAGCTTGTGATTTGATTAGTGTCTTCTCTCTGATAGTTCTTGCTTCCACTTGGAGATTGATGATCTCTTACTCATCCTTGGTCAAATTCATAGAGGCAAGTGTTACAGGAGAAGTTTCTGGAAGATTCCATGCTTCTCCACCTCGCGGATTGACACTGCCATTTGTCTCTTCTCGCCCATCGCACCCCATAGAAGGGATTTTTGAAATGCAACGCACCCACTGAGTGTACTTAGGTGAGATGCAACGCACTTTGCCTATGGAGCAGGTGAAATGATCCTGTTTTGACCAGTTCTGAGTAGTTTTTCATGGAGAACTTCTGGGAGAAGCTGTAATCAGTTGACCTTGTTCCTTTAGGGGTTGTAACAACATTTTTAGGGACTTAGGAGCCCTTGGTTTATGGACATTTTATGCTTGGGGTTGTAGTGCCCAAAAATGTCTATAACAGTTGCCCCCTAAAGCATGAGGTTGTTAATCTTTTTTTTGATGTCGGGTGAAATGCTTTATCATGAGGATCTGAAGTTCTTTCAAGCTGGGAGGAGACCTGTAATAAGATACAATACAATACATTATCTTCATAATATTTTCATGATCTAGCTGAGGCGGGCATTCCCATGCTCAGCTTTATAAATTCATTTTCATGTACATAGGACAGACAATCGTCTGAGTGTAGACTGATGATTCTGGAGGAGCCATCATCCCATAGATTGGATGATTATCTATGCAGCAATGATGTACATTTGATGTCTTTATTTTCCTGAATATATATCGCAGCTCGGATGGATGAAACTAGATCTGGGGTCTTCAATCTCGTTCGATCTTCACTCAAAGTACAAGTCGATCCATGTGAGAGATGTTCTGGAGTCGAACATGGAAAGACATCGCTTGATTACCAGCCAATGATGTAAGCTGTTAACAAGCGCGAGAGGAATCACCGATAATGATAATGATCCTCAAGGTACTACAGTACAATTCACGTGGTGTGAATAAGGGACTTGGCGTCGAACACCACGCAAAATCTTTTGGTCGAAGGCCATTGATGTAAACCTGTCACCGAAAGTGAGAAACTTTCCATTGAGGCATGCAAGCTTCAAAGTACTGAAAGGGGTGTCCCTAGATCGACTTCTTGGATAATGAGCTGATGTCGACAAGAAGTGATCCGTCATAGGAGGGTCTTAATGAATCCCACATCAATGACACGGAATGGAGAAAATGATTTTAATGGAGGTGAAAATGATTTGGTGATATAAGGTTCAGGGTGGTGGTCATGAAAGAATGGAGCATAAATGTATTGCAGTGGGTGAGACACAGGTGACTTCTTTGAGTCACTTCTCTTGAACATATCGGCGACACTAACATGATGGATTGGTAGCATTAACCCCAAATGTGGATGGTGTGATGTGACCATGGTGATGTGACCGGTGAATGAAACAACCCAATCCGACTTGGATGCGGAGTGAAAGTGTCATGTTCAAGAGCGACTTGCTACCAACAAAGTTTCTTCAAGTTTTCTTCCGAAATTTTCCCCAGTCATTGCTGACCAGTACCTCTTTATTTTTGTCAAGCTTGAGGAGGATAACATATGCTTGTTCTACAATTTTCCCTTCGGGCAAACCCATCGCTATGTTTTAACGAGCCTAGCGATAGTGAAACTCGTTCTTGTCTGCTATGGACAAGTTTGTCGCTATTAGGTTTTAACGAGTTTAATGACAAAGATAACTCGGTCCTTTTCAATTTTAGAGAGTCTGAAAAGGGACGTAAAGGAAACTCCAAAAACCCTTTTTCGTCATCTAATCCCTTAAGTCCGAAAAAGTATAAATCAATACAGAAGGGATGAATTTTCGATACTTTTAACGAGCCAAATAAAATAAGCGCTCGATCTTTTTGTGTAATAATCCCTCAGGTCCAAAAAGATTAAAATCTAAAGGAGGGATAGCACTTCCGGTCCCTTTAACGAGCTGGAGAGGCCAATGGCTCGGCAATCTTTTCATATTTTACGAGTCAGTTGAAAAGAGCTTAAAGGAGACTCGTCTTTGAGGAACGAGTGATAAAATTGGGTAGCAGCTGATTCTAGGTAAGGTTTGGAATTTTCCAATCACGGCAGTGTTACAAGGATGGCTAATAGGATCACTCTTCGCAATTGTTCCTCAAAAGGGGTAAACAATCAAATGGAGGTGAATGATCGGCCAATACAGAGTGGAGGTGATGATGAGAACACAACCAAGGCTTTAAAGGCTGAAGTACTACATTCACGATGGTTATTTACCGGGAATTGGTTCATTTTTTATTGAGCTTAAACGCTGGGGGAAACATTTTCTCATTGCTTATGTTTATTTTTTAACGAGCATGAAGTCCACGTTAAAACTGCTCGATTTGACGGTCATTTTTTGACTTTACCATTAATAGCTTTGTTCTTTCAAAGATTGTACTGCATGCTCAATTGCTTCATCAAACTAGTTAGAAATGAACAATATATGTTTGAAAAATGAGTTAAGACACTAATATTTTACTCAAATTACGTAAAAGTAATTTAAAAGTGCTTTTACCTCTCATTTTACCATTTCATTTGAACTTTGGCTTGTTGGAGCTTTGGAGGTGCTTTTCCCCCTTGATTTTCATCAGCTGATTCTGGGAGATTCTGTGGACAATTTTCGGCACCGTCTGGACCAAGTAGGAGCTAAACCTGAGCTCTTTCATTTCATCCTTTCCATTTTGCATTCTGAGCTTGATTTCTAGTTTTTCTGAGCCTCTGGGGTTTGAAAAACTCGCCCTGGCTCCATCGCACCCTTTATGCATCGAAAGGTGCGTTGGATGTTAGCCTGTCCACTGGCCAATTGACATGCAATGCACCCAGAACACTACTGTAGGTGCGATGAGCGCAAGGAAGGAAATTTATGCACAGTTTTTTGATGGAAATTTTGTCTGTTTCTCACCAAATCAGGATCTAACTCTTCTCTTGTTTGTTTTCAGAGATTCATTGGAGCAAGATGACCATTACATGGTGAGAACGTGAGCATGAAGAAGATGACATGCTTGCTTTACACGATCCGGTTACAGTAAACACACTGCGGAATTGTGGCCTGTTGAAGTTTTTCCGCATCTCTAGCATGAGACAACAAATCAACTTGCTGCAGTATTTGCTCGATGCTTGGGATCCTACCAGCCAGGTGTTCTAGATTAGGGGCAAATCCATCCCCTTGACTGTAGTGGACATCTATTTTTTGACCGGCTTATCAAGGCGGGGTGCCCCTATCTCTTTATCAGGTTCGGCCTATGGAGGTGAATCTGTGAGAGATTATGTTCGCAGGTATTGCAGAGAGGGATCTCAGCCGAGTAAAGATGGCAAGATCATCATCCGAGATGTCACTGACAGGTCTTTGAGGACCATTCTGTTTACTTTTGGTATGATGGCTGGTGGTGCGGCTCTTCATGTGGCCAATCAATCTTATATGCAGTACGCCTTGGAATGTCTCGAACCGAAGGTGTTCAACTGGTGTGACACAGTACTCCTTGTGATGAAAGAACAGTTGACCAAGGTGAAAAGCGGGAGGTTGAAGAACTTTGGATACGGTTCTATTTTGACCGCCTTCGCCTTGGAAAAGATACCACTGATGCAGCCGCAGTATATTGCACTCGGTTTACCTCCACCGACTGAACCACGTATGCAGAGATGGGTCGACCATATGTCTAGGCATGCTGGTCAGTCTCAAATTTCCTTTTCTAATACCTTCTTCGGGTGGTTTGATCATCAGGAGATGGTTTATTCCGAGTATCCATATGCTGGTATGGACTTCCGGGGTGACCCAGATTTGGTACTGCCGGCTGGCGAACAGTGGGGTGCCATTGGTAAATTCTTGACCATATTTCTGTTTATCGTTTTCCTTTTATAATGTCCTCATGCTTTACTCTATCAAGACTAATCAGAACTCATGTGCTCACGCAGATGTTGGTCCTGTTTGGCCAGTAGTACACCTGAGAGTGCTAGCTGCCGCCCCAGCAGGAGAGGTTGTTGGAAGGGCTATCCTTCGCGACCTTGATGTGGCCGAGACTCTTTCAGCATTATAGGATCAGGTCGAGGGCCTCACTCTCGGTATTCCAGATGTGAGGACTGACGAGCTACCTTTGAGATTGCAGCGACATACTACTGGTGTGCCAAGATGATGGACTAGGCTTTTACGCATGATTGCACAGGCGGTGACTTGTTATCACGAGCATCATTAGACTAGGGTGCCCCCTAGCATTTTGAGTTTTGGGTCATTTGACCAATTTTGTCTTGGTTACAGAACATTATGTGTAAACCATAAACAGTTATATATATATTTTTGATTTTCGGAGTTTTATTTTGGTTAAGTTGCATGATCCTGACGCAAATATTGATGAGATGCTTCTTTTTATAAATGTTGCAAATGTCTATCTAACACATAATTTGCTAATGAGTCAGTTAATGTGTTTAAGCTTCTAGAAATATGCTGATATTGAATAAAATCAAATTGCCTTTCCAAAATCTTGACCCTTAGGAACATGCGATAGATAGCTGGATTTCGGACGGAGTAGATACCCGTGAGTTGTAGTATGACGAGCTGTGAGTCTAGCCTGACGACCAGTCGACATATGCCATGTGTGATGGCATCAGAGAGAAGTTTTATCAATGTGCTATATTCAACGATGTTATTCGTTGATTGACCAATACATACCCCTCTGAAACTTACTAACTCGCCGCTTGGATAAAAAATGGCCCAGGCCGCAGAAGATAGGTTTCGCGAACTACGACTCGCTCCATCGGCATATCCAACAAATGATTCCAATAGGTTCGACATCTGCGACAAATGTAAAAAGCGGATTTACTTGACCAAAACAAATACTTTAGCGAAAACAAAAATGTAACAAAAGCATATATGTTACCATACTGAATCATGCATAGTAACGCTTAAGGTACAACCCGTTACGAGGTTGTGCTAGTGGAATCCCGTCATAATCCATTAACTTGTAGGCTCCTTTTGCTAACACTCGCTTAACAATATAGGGTCCCATCCATAAAGACTTGAATTTACCTGCTCCCAATTTATCAGATTCTTGGTCATAAAGTAAGACCAAGTCACCTTCCGAGAAGACACGAGGTTTGACATTCTTGTCGAACTACGCCTTGACTCGTTTCTTATGGGCTTCATTAGCCAAAGCGGCATCACGACGGGTTTCATCCAATTGGATTAGTTCCAAGAAACGAGCCTCCTCTTCTGAAGTTCTGGGGAGAAGGTCAATTGCGAGTTTTAGGGACGAGATTTCACACTGAACTGGTAAGATCGCTTCTAGGCCATACACCAGTTGGAAAGGTGTAAACCCAGTCGCATTCCTTACTGATGTTCGGTATGCCCACAAGGCTGAGTACAAGATCAAGTGCTAACTCCTTTTGTGAACTCCATTCATCCTTTGCAGCATGCGCTTCAGGACCTTGTTGATTGCTTCAACTTGTCCGTTGGCTTGTGGGTAATATGGAGTAGAGCTGTCATGCGACAACCCTAATTTGGCAGCTAATTTGACCATCATGTGATTGCGAAAATGCGATCCATGATCTGTGACTATAGCTTGTGGGACGTCGAATCTGGCAACTACATGATTGAAAAAGAAAAGGACAGTTGTTTCACCAGTGTTATCTAATGTAGGCATCGCGTCGGCCCGTTTGGTAAAATAGTCAACTACGACTATGATATACCCATTCCCCTCGGTCGAGGTGGGGTTACATGTCATGAAATCGATGCCCCATTTGGCGAATGGCCCAACAACAACTATTGGTTGCAGAGGTGCGGGTGGTCTTCTGGTTTTGCTATCGAAAATTTGACAGTAATGGCAACTTCTGACTACAGTTATGCAATCTTTGAACATTGTTGGCCAGAAGTATCCTGCTTGTAAAAATTTTTGTGCCGTAGCGTAACCGGATTGATGCCCCCCACACACGCCTGAATGGCAATCATTCAGGACTTTTTCGGCCTCCTCATGGGTGAGGCACCTCCTCAGAACTGTATCAACACCACGATGGTAAAGTGTATCACCGACGATCATGTAGTCTTTTGATTGGTATCGAATACGTTTTTGTTCGGAGCGGGAGGTATTAGGCCTATATTTTTGGGTTTGGAGATAAATGATTATATCTCCATACCATGGATTGCTTGAAGATATCAGAAACAAAGATTCGTCCACGATAGTTTCTTTGGATGTTTCATCGTTTGATGACGATGGGAGATCGCATAATAATTCTGCGAAAACAAGGGCTTTCTTTGACTTGGATTTTACGAATTCCAGATCAAACTCTTGTAGAATTGCTATCCATTTTGAATATTTTCCCCCCAGCAACTGTCGCGAAAATATATAAGTCATGGGGTTGCAATCTGACAGAATGGTAGTTTTTCGAAAGAGGACATAGTGTCGAAATCTCTGTATCGCTTGAACAGCTGCTAGCGCTAGCTTTTCAACATAACAATATTTGCTTTCTGTATCATTTAAGTTCTTACTCAAATAATATATAGGATGTTCAATTCCGTTGTCTTCTTGAACTAAAACCATTGTGATGGTTGTATCCGCTGCAGCCAGATACAGGTTAAAGTCTTTTTGATAATCGAGAGCGTACATTAATGATGCTTTCATTAGAGATTCTTTTAAAGCATCAAAGGAAGCTTGCGCAACCTGATCCCAGACGAAGGGCACTTCCTTTTTCAATAGACGTGTATAACCTTTAGCAAGTTTGGCGTAATTTGGAATGAATCTCCTCAGGAAGTTTGCTTTCCCTTGGAGTTTCTGAATCTGAAGCAAATTTGAAGGTGGAGGCAAATTTATGATTGCATGAACCTTACATGGGTCGAGACGAATCCCATCCTTTGAGACTACAAAGCCAAGTAAACGACCAGAGCTGATACAGAACACACATTTGTGTGGATTGAGTCGTTTCCTGTAGTGTCGGCAACGTAGAAATATCGCTCTTAGATGCTGCGAATGATCAGTCCACTTTTGCGAATGAGCCGGAAGGTCATCGAGATATGGTTGAACGATGTTTTTGATGTCATGGAAGGCATAATTCATTTCCCTCTGAAACATTGCCCCTGCGTTCTTTAAACCAAAGGGTAATTTTCGATATGCGAATGTGCCCCACGGACAAATAAATTTAGTTTTTGACTGGTCCTATGGGCATATATTTATTTGATTATACCCAGAGAATCCATCCATAAATGAAAAGATTTCGCATCCGGCGCACTCATCAATTATCTGGTCAATGAAGGGTGTAGGGTAGTTGTCTTTTGGACAAGCTTGATTTACATCCCTATAATCGACGCACACTCTAATCGTTCCTTGTTTTTTCATAACAGGAACAATGTTTGACACCCAATCGGTTAGAGGAACCGGGTAAATGAAACCAGCATGGAGGAGCTTTTCAACTTCTGCCTTGATGGCAGCGGCTTTCTTGGGGTGCACCTGCCGTAGCTGTTGTCGTACTGGTTTGACATCTGGATACATCTTGATTTCGTGTTCAATGATACTCGAGTCAATGCCTGGCATTTCATTATATGACCAGGCAAAGACATCTCTGAATTCGCGAAAAAGGGCGTTGTATATTTCCAATTCTGAAGGAGAACAACATTTGCCAACATAAATATTCTCTACAACATCTGTTTTGGTCGGGATATTTATGGTGATAGTCTCTTCAATGTTGGACAAGTTTCGCTCAGAATCCACCGTGTTTATAGTATTTGATAGGAAATCAAAAACTGAGGGATGATGAAGGTCATCAAGAGTATCTTCTTCACAATCCGGAAGAAGGGAACGATGGTGGTAATCTTCCCATGGTGCCCCTTCAATTACCATTGATTGAACAATTCCTTCATCGGTGTAATGCACTCGTGACCAAGGATCTGAAGGGGTGCCATATTCCTTAGACCTATCTATCCAAACGCTTGATGAGCGTTGATTTGGGTTTGCCTCCCATGCTAGGAACATTGATTGCTACAATATTTCCATTTGGCTTGGAGGCAATACCTTTGTATGATCCATGTTTATATCGTTTTCTGAGATCTTTTTAATCGAAGATATCATATTGCAGGTTCCTACTGATGCTACTTCTGCCATATTTATTGGAGGTGGAAGGGCAAAAGTTTCCATTAATATAGGGTCTTTTAGTAGGCCTACTCCGATACTTTGAAGCGAATGGGGGCTTCCATGGATCATTGGAATGCTTCCCGTAACTTGAGAACCATTGGGGAGGAAAGTTTGTTGATCGACAATTGTAATCCCTCCTTGAAAGGGAAATGCAATCTTCCTAAAATAGGTCGACACAACAGCTGCCATAGCATATATCCATTGTCTTCCAAGTAGGATGTTGTAATCGAGGTTTCCATCGATTACTTCAACATCTATTTCTACCATTTTCCCCCCTAGTTCAACTTGCAAGTTACTTAGAATACCATATGGGGTATATGTTCATCCGTCGAATGCTTTTAATGTCGTCGAAGATCGCGACAAGGTTGGAGATCCTAAAGTTTTCCAGCAACTCATTGACATAATACATGTAGATGCCCCCTCATCAATAATTGTTCGATGAACAGTTTTGTTGAGGGCTTTCACTTGAACGAGGAAAGCTAGTTGAGCTGGTAACTGAGGATCGTATCCTTTATGATTAAAGGATACAAGATTGGAATCCTTTGGGTCTATCCCACCGATAGCTGATAATAAAGCCTGCTTTTGGGATGGGCAATTTTGCAGTACTTCAAGTGTCGACATAGCGGATGGCGATTGGGCCAGATCTTCCACTATATTATAATGCTGTGCTGCTCTAGCACGAGGATTAAATGTCGACTTCTGTACTACTCCCTTTGGTGGTTTTATTGTCAGTTCAAGAATGATGGGCGGAGCAACTTCTGTCGAAGCTGTTGTCGAACTACTAGGTTGATCTTTATCCTTGTTGTTCGACAGTTGTGTATTCCCATAATCTTTGTTCCTTGTCGATATCAAAGCATCATTTTGTTCTTTGGAAATCGACAACATCAGTACTTGAGACAGGGAAGCATTTCCACTATCAACCAGATTTGTTCCTGGATTTGGAAGTGGATCAGTTAATACTGCCGAGGTTTTTGAATTCTTGAAGAATTTTTTAAGCTCAGCTCTGTGTGGACAATCTGCTGTCCAATGATCCTCATCGCATATAAAGCATGGACGATTTGGTTTCCTATTTCCAGAAGGGTTTGTAGAATATTTTTCAGGTGATGATTCCTCATGTTTCTTCTTCTTCCCTTTGTTCTTCTTCTTGCCTCCTGGTTGCTTGGTCTCTTTGCCTTTATCTGTCGAGACGGCATTTACTTCTGAGGCAAGAAGTTCTTCTTTTTCATTTTGACTGGAAATCTTACGGGCCTTTTTAGATGTAGCCTTTGTCGATTTCATGTCTGTTGCGCCAATCACGCCTGTTAACACTCAGGTTGTCCCAAAGCTCCTTAAGGGATATGGCCAAGGTAACCACAAACCAATCTTTGGACTGCAGGTTCTAGCCCACCTGTAATCAGAGAGGGCTCTCTCTTTATAGTTTAGCTTTGTTGATGATGATTTTAGGCTAGTTATTAAGTTCAAGGGGTTTTTTTTGAGTTTTGGTGGGAAGGATGAAACTTTCAAGTAGAGAGGAAATGCATAGTATGATAAGTTCAAACCATTGGGCGTGGAGTCATGGAGGAGGACTGCTAGGGCGTTTTCTTGGTCACAAGAGGAATATGGAGCAAGATAGCTACACATGAAACAACTTTCAAGCTAAATGGAGATGGATTGAAGGCTAAGGAAAGAGAGGCAATTAAGAATCTCTCTTTTAGCTTAACAGAGGGAAGATGAATGAACTCTATCTAGGAGTAGTAAAGAATCCCTAGATAAATTTCAAACATGGGTGAATTAGGAGAAATATGAGCCAAAGGGAATTCATATTCATTACCAATTCAGAGGAAAACATAAAGAAACAACAGAAATTGAGCATAGAGTGCAATCAAGCAATTTCTAAGCTAATCTTTTAATCTGCTATTTAGATTGGCGACATATGTATGATATGAGCATATATCAACGGAAAACAGAGGTAGAAATCACTTATTGAGTCGTGTTGCAGCACAAGAATTCCATATTCATTCTTTAAAACATTAATAACACAGCAGACAGTCCATCCTCCAAGCTTTTCAGTAGTCTTTGATTAATGAAAACATCAAGTATACAGAGCGAGTCTCTCTTGGAGAAAATCAACCAACCAACCCTTTAAACAATGAATTCGGGTGGTTTATACAGGGAAAAAATCTACAAGAATCAGATCTCAGATAGATCTACTGTAATAAGTGTCTTTAACCTAACATATGCCTGAAATAAATGCAAGAAAATATCTTCGAGCTGCGCTGGGGGCAGCTGTATCAAAAAGAGTTAATGTGTTGTCTTTATGGCTCTGTGCTGATCATTTAGTCATAATTGTGCTTTGGGCTTTGATCCCCTACTCTTGAGTGGCTTTGATGTGCATTAACTGTGATCTGAGAGCCTTTAAATGGCTTTACCGCTTTCTTTGACTTTGCTTGGGGGCCTTTAATGTTCGCCCGCTTCGATCTGATACTCTTTAATTTAATCAAGGCTTTATCTTTCCTCTGATACTCTTTGACACCTGAATCGGGCCATTTACTCTCCCTCAACGTGTTTGAAACTGTCAAATCGCCCCTTTTCTGCCCTTTCAAGGCAAGAATGGCTGCTGCAAATGATTTCCGTGGCTTCTGGAATGCTACCGGTGCTGGCTGATTTGAATACGAACATAAATGAAGAAATCCTGTCAAACTATGAATTTTCGGGCCTCTTGGTAGCCGAGCGATATGAAGCTTTCCATTTTGGTCATTTTTTCTTAGCGATGCGCGATTAGCGCTAAGCGCTAATCGCGCATTGAAAACTGCCTCAGTTTTTCATTCCGGGCTCTCTTTGCTGCGATTTGCACCCTTCGCGCCTTCCTTTAGTGATGACGTCAGCATGACATCAGTATGACGTTAGCAGTGGGTCCCAGTACAGTAGTGACGTGGCAGGGTGATGTGGCAGGATGACGTGGGAGTACGGCGGGGATTAACTCGGAGATCGATAATCGGTGGGGACAGGGGGCTATGGCTTTTATATAGGTGATGCGATGGGAGTGATCGCCGATTTCGGAAAGGCGATAAGGTATGCGGCTGTGCGATAATGGGAAATATTGCGGAAATGAATGGATCGCGATGCGATATGCTTTCGGATGCGATAGCAATATCGCATCGGCGGATGAGAGGGGGGCATATGTATATAGGTAGAAAAAACCTTGCGACTGTCGATCGCGAAATCGCATCGGCGAAGTGATATCGGGGAGATATAAAAGGGGGCGGGCCGATGAATGAATGTTGCCACCTCTGACAGCGATATCGCATCAGAGGAGAGGAAAACTCATCGGAGGAGGGTTAATGCGATCGGAAGAGGCTTTTTAAAGCTTTGGAGGAGTTCTTGATGCATCAGAAGGAGTCCGATAGCATTTGAAGGGGGTTTTTGTGTTTTTGGAAGGAGTCCAAACACCTTAGGAAGATGGTTTTTTGAGCAAAATGAGGGTTCTTACTAAGTTTCAAGTAAATTTAGTAATTCCCAAGCATACTTATGGTTATATTTCAACCAGAGGAGGGGATATGTAAATAATGGGGATTTTTACCATATATTTTTAGTATGGGAAGGGGAAAAATAAGGAGGGGTTTATATAATAGAGTTAAGAGTTAATATGAATTTTGCGAAGAAAGTGCTAAGGATAGAAATCTTAGGCTTTAAAAGGGGAACAGGACCTGTATAAGAAATATAAGCATATTAAAGCAAAGTGGATCTTTACTTAGGCAATGATATGGCAAATGATGAAACTTAAGAGATATCAAGCAGATCTTGACCTCTTTGGGGAGGTTAGTGAATGATTTGGGGAATAAGAAGAAGGGGGAGTTAGTCATGCCTCGCTTGAAGTCCTCCAAGGGAAAATTGCCTTGCACTTGTGATCTGAATAGATATGACACTTGCAAAGATGAAATGGGTCATATGCCATGATTCTGCAACCATCAAAACTACCTACCCGGCCTACTTGCCTAACATTTTTTCTTCTTTTTGGTTTTGGTGCACTTGAACTAGCATACTTAGCTTTTCATTCTTTTCTTCTTGCTGTCCTCCTATCTACATCTACACTTATTTCATCCAGGGGCTCAGATTAAGCGGTTGAGCACCCTTGTTTCTCTACCTATCTATAAATCTGCCAAGATTAAGCTGTTTGGACAGATACTGATTCTCTATATTCTACAACAAGAAATTGAAACCTAGGGAAGCCAGGATTAAACTGTTTGGCCCTCCCTTAACTGAAAACTCATCAAAAATGGATCAACTCATCAAAATGGAACATAGCAGTGGCACTTAGACTAGCACACTCTCATGGACACTTCTCTGGCCTCTGTAGCAAATATGGAACGTTGCAGCATGCAAAGTATGACATATTTGGCATGTAAAAATGTCGATCATGAAAGATGAATACCTGCTGCAGCAGGAGGCTAACAGTGGCTCCACTTGGGGATGGATTTTCCTTGCGAAAAGCCAAGAACAGCAGGTCAGACTGCCTTGATCTTCTATTGTTGCTGTGGAACTGAAAAGAATTCTTCGTTGGCTGCTAAAAAACTGGGATCTTGAGATTTCAATAGCATTCTCCTCAACTGAATTACTGTGAACTATATAGCATCGCCTGCTTTCTTCTGCGTGCTTAAAGTTATGTACAATGTTGCCTGAGTGGTGCCCTTTGAAGTAGTCTCAAAACATGGATCAAAACTGATGTATTTCCTTTGTTTTTGCTTTGACCAAGGGTGCTGATATGAAACCTAAAAACGCTCCTCTGTTTTGATACTATTGACTGAAGTGGGAAGCTTGATTGTAGCACTTCTAACTAAATTTGATTTGATATAATAGCGCTGCTTCGTTCCAAGCAATGGGATTGCTTATTTAAACATAAAAAGGAAAGCGCTGACGTACATACAAACACTAAAATACAAATATATACACAGGGGAATTGTATCCCTTAAAAGGGATCTCGATAACGTTTCAACATTCGGCCATTCACAAGGCCTTCTTCAATTTCGCTGCCATCTTCAAGTTTGAGAAAATAGGTGTTATTGCCTTGCACAGCACTGATAACAAATGGGCCTTTCCATAGAAAATCAAATTTTGCATGCTTTCCCTTGTCTTCTCTTCGTGAGTCCCACCTTAGAACTTTGTCGCCAATAAAGAAATCCTCAACCTTGGTCCTTTTGTCAAATGCTTTCTTCAGCCTCTCTTGCACAATTTGAGCTCTGTCATACACTTGCTCTCTAGTTTGCTGAAGATGAATGGTCTGATTTATTCTTCTTTGAATATCATTTGGTTATGCCTGGATTTCTTGTAACAGCTTGATGATAGGGATACCCAAGGAAGATGGAAATCTGGCCTCCATACCATATACTAGCTCATAAGGGCTCATCCCAATGGATCTCTTTGTTGAAAGTGTGTCTGCCCAAAGGGCATTTGTGAGCTTTCTATGCCAGTTCTTCTTGTTTTCTTCTAAGATCTTCTTGATAATATTAATCAGGCTCTTGTTGGATGATTCGGCCAAGCCATTACCTTGAGGGTAAGAAGCTGTAGAGTGGCCTAAGGTGATATGAAATTTATGGCAAAAATTTATCATCTTTTTGGATTTGATGGCAGCAGCATTGTCAGTGATGATCTTCTCAGGGCAGCCAAATCTGGATAGGATATTGGTCTCAAGGAATTGGATAATGGTGGAGTCATTGGCTTGCCTACATGGGATGGCCTCAATCCACTTGGTGAAATAGTCTATGGTTGTTAGAATCCATTTGTGCTAGCCTAAGGAAGAGGGATGGATTTCTCCAATGAAGTCAAGACCCCATTGTTGAAAAGGCTTTTCGGTTGAGATGGGCTTAAGGGGCAAGGGCAACAGCTTTCTTTTACCCTCAAAGATTTGGCATTTGTGGCATGAAATAGCAAACTTCTTTACATCTGCAAACAAGGAGGGCCAATAGAAACCAGCCCTTAAAATTTTATCAGCAGTGGACTTCCAATATAGATGTCCTCCACAGTCCCCTGCATGGAATTATTTCATGAAATTGTTAGTTTCATTCATGTTTAAACAATTAAGCAATATGCCTTCATGATTTTTCCAAAATAAAGCACCATCTAAGACACAAAACTTTAAAGCCGTCATTTTTACAAATCTTTTCTTGGTTCTGGACAATCCTGGGGGAGCAAATAGGTTTAACAATACAAAGCATATATCAGCATACCATGGGGATTGCAAGAAGGTTTCACTGATCTGTGGAGTCGCCAGCTCCTGTTCATTGTCCAGTTGGTTGATGTCTAAGGCTTGAAAATTTGTTTCGGACATCAGTTTGGCTAAACCTTGTCCCTTTATCAGCTTGGTTGGTTTTATTTCTATGTCATACTCAAGGATGTTAGCAATCCACTTGCCTCTTTTGCCTTCTAATCCCTCTTGGGTTAATATGTCTTTTACAACAGCGTTTGGCACATAAGCAATCACATGTGAATATAAAATGTAAACTCAGAAATATTTGATTGCTTTAACAAGGGCATAGGCCTGCTTCTCCATGATTTGGTATTTCAAAGGGGCATCCCTAAGGGCTCGGCTAAAAAATGCAATTGGATTTTCATTTCCTTGATCATCCTTTTGTAAAAGGACAGCAGCTATGGTGTGATCAGATGCAAAAGAAAAAATGATAAAATCTTTGTCAAACTGAGGACTGGTGAGGACAGGGGCTTGGGTTAAGGCAGCTTTGATACTCTCAAAGGCTTCCTTGGTTTGAAGAGACCATTTTACCTTGGCATCCTTCTTAAGCATGCTGCTCAATAGTCTTATTAGCTCGGCTAGGTTTGGGATAAATCTCCTTAGGAAATTGATATTTCCAAGGAATGCCTGCAACTCTTTTATATTTCTTGGAAATGGGATCTGATGGATAGCTTGAATTCTTTCAGGATCAATTCTAATACCATCTTTTGAGATGATAAGGCCTAGTAATTTACCTTCTTCAAGGCCAAAGAGAGACTTCTTGGGATTCAAGGAAATGCCATATTTCCTACATGTCATGAATATTTGCCTTAGGTGTTTGAGGTGCTCTTGATCAGATTTGGAGAAGGGGGTTAAGTCATCAAGGTAGACAACTAGGAAATCATGGATTTCCTTGGCAAATGCAATGTCTATTGCCCTTTGAAAGGTAGCACCAGCATTTTTAAGTCTGAAAGGCATCTTCACATATTTAAATGTTCCCCACGGTGTGGTAAATGTTGTCTTGTCTTGGTCGTCCGGGTGAACAAGTATTTGGTTGAAACCTGAAAAGCCATCAAGCAGTGAAATCCTTGATGACCCCACTACTCTTTGTAGGATGTGGTCCATTTTTGGCAATGGGTAGTGGTCTTTTAGGGAGACTTGGTTTAAATTTCTTAGATCTACACATAGCCTAATCTCACCTGTCTTCTTTCTTGTGGGAACAAGATTGGATACCCATTCAGAAAATCTGATGGGTGCTATGATACCTGCTTCAAACATTCTTTTCACTTCCTTTTCAATCAAAGGGAGAAGCACAGGATTGATTCTCCTTAGTTTCTGTTTGAAGGGCTTTTGATTTGGTTTTAAGGGAATGGTGTGTTGGATCACTGAGGTGTCATAGGACTTCAAGTCCTCATAACTCCAAGCAAATACATCTTGGAATTCTTTGAACAAATCAACATATTTGGGCTTTTGATCAGGTGGCAGATTTTTGGACAATTTAATCATTTTGGGCTTCTCTGTTGTCCCAATGTTATGTTCTTCTATAGCAGCGTTTAAGGGCTGCATTTTTGGCTTTTTGGGGACATCATTAGCATCAAACATGTCTTCTAATGGAGTGAGGCCAGCATGGAGAAAGTTATCCTTTAGATCAACGATCTCGGCCTCTATTTCGGCTATTTCCTCCAAATGCATCTGTTTCAGCTCTTCTATGTTTGCATTGTCAAAAACAGTTGGGTTTAGCATTTGTTTGGCTGCTATAGCTGTTACAGCCTACTGATTTTCATTTGTTTGCTGTTGTTCATCCATCATAGCATCCATGTCAATGTTAATATTTGAAAACTCATGCTCAAGGGTGAGGAAATTGTTAATCTGGGCATCATTTTCAAACACTTGCCAATCTTTAACGTTATTTGGGACAGTAGACCTATGTTTTATTTTAGCAGTGAAATGGTGATTTGGCTCAAAGGGAAGCTTGCATATGCTAGCAAAAGTGGCTAGGCTGTGAGCATGTATGTTATGATTTCTTGAAATATTGGTGAGCTTGGATTCAGAGAATGCATTGAGTATATTAGTGGCAACAGTCCTATAGGCCCTCATTCTATTGTCATTAGTAACAAAGTTGCCTTTCATTTGCTGTATGACTAAATCTGAGTCACCTAGAATGGATACTTTTGCAGCTCCTAAAGCTTTGAGCAGCTTAAGGCCTAAGAGGAGTGCCTCATACTTGGCCATGTTGTTGGTGCATTTGAAATTCAGTCTATATGCATGACCTTGTGCATGATTGTTATGTGTGTTGTGGATCCATATTCTAGCCCTTGCTCCTAACTTGTTGACAGAGCCATCAAACTCTAAATACCATGTGATTTCTTGCTTGTGGTTAGTATTAAGAGTTTCAGTCATTTTAGGATTGGGTGAACCTGACTCTTGTGTTTCGAGAGGTTCTTCTTGTGTGCTGGTTGCATTGGCTGTCGTGACAGTCTCATGAGTATGTGTAACCGATTCTTCATTGATGTGTTCTTGTTGTTCTAGATCCAAAGGCTTGACATCAGTTAAAGGGCAGCTATCATCATTAAACAAAATAAATGAATCCATATCAGAATGGATTGAGTAGATGGGGAAGTTTTGTGGCTTATCCTCGCTACTCACCATATATGTCATGAGTGTTTCTCTATATAGTCTTTTTGGTTGCCCAAAGACTGATATAGTGGCGTAAGAGAGGTCTAATTGGAGGGATCCTTGGAGTTTTGCCCCCCAAGATCTAGGAGCATGCCATACTTTGGTGGAATGTTAGCAACCACCACATCCATGAGGATTGTCTTGTAAGGATATTGGACTAAGGAGACACACAAGTCTTTGATTAGGCCTAAACACTTGACTTGACTTGAGTCAAAGGAGAATAAATATTTGTATGGCCTGGTTATGTCAAGGTTTAGTCTTTCCATTACCGCTTTGGGCATAAGATTGTGTGATGCACCTGAGTCAAACATTGCATTATGTAAAATTTTATCATGGATATGCAAACTGATATAAAATGGCAAAACGGCTCCATTGACTATTTTTCCATTGACTTCTGGGCCAAAGAGCAGCTCTGGGGTATCATCTAAAACAATTACATCATCCTTAACCTCTGGCATTTGCAGCGATCTTTGTATTTGCTGCCTATAAACATCATGCTTGGCAAGTTCTGAGAGGGGGATGGATATCTTAAGTTTTCCAATTTCTACCTCTAAATTAAATGGCTTTTCCAGTGGAGTCTTGGTGTTAATGATGGAAGATTTTTCTTTTTCATTTGAATTATCAGTGATTTGCTCTCGTTCGCCGGTGTTATGGAGAGTGATCACTTCCGTTTTTTCAGTTATGGGCAGGCTTTTTGAAACGCTATGCACATTTTCCTTTGGGGAAAAAGGCACGACAGGCTACTTTTTAGAAGGTTGTTCGATAATTATATCATCTATGGTTACGTGCTGTGGGTTTGGGACAGATCGTTCAACATGTTCTGTTATAACAACCTTGCCTTTGATTGTATCGGGCTATTGTTTTTCCTTTGGTTTGATGGGCTTGGGCACATTAATCGTTCTGGTTCTTAGCTTATATTGCTTGTTTAACTCATAAACGGCTGGGTCATAGGCTGGTTCAAAGTCGAAAGACTCTTGGGTTTGAGTTTGGAATTGACACATGTTATCGTTATTTTGGTCTTCTTTAGTTAAGAAGACATATTGCTCGTTCTTCAAACCCATTAGGTTTATGTGAGTGTCTTCCATGGGCTCATCAGCTGTTGATGTCTCAGTGTAATTTTCTTGGAAAGGAGGCCTTAATTCACAGTCTGGGCTCGCTCTTCCAGCGTTTGGGTTTTGATTCCTTCTGAAGTTCGGGTTCCTAACAGCGTTGGTTTGCTGCGCGTCCCAAGATGATTTTTTCTCAACGTTGTCCACTCTATCTACCAGCCTATGCATGCCACTGATAAGGGCATCCAGATTTTGGTCTATGGCTGAGGGTTCTTCCTTAAAGGTTGTTCTCCTCTCTGTTCTGGCTCTGTTTCTTTTGGCAATTAAATTTGCCTCCACAGTGACAACCACATTTTGCATTTCGGCAAGGCTGTTAGGGGCTCTTTCTTTTAACTGGTAGGCCATATCTGGGTCGAAACCATCAGGGAATTTATACAAGGCAAGGTCAGGTGGAGGCCTTAAGTTCTGTGGTATTGCATTGTAGACATTATTGAATCTTGCACAATAGTCCAAAACAGTCTCTTGAGGGCCTCTTTTAATTGTATCGTATTCGGCTAGTATGTGCAAGGGGTCTTTCTTTTTCTCCCATCTATTGATAAATGACTGGTATAAGGCTCCTGGGTCTACTATGGAATTAGCTGGGAGTGCTCTAAACCAAGTCCTGACATCGCCTGTCAAACTTTGGACAAAAATCTTCATTCTCACCCCATCATCGTCAATCTCATAGCTTTCAAAGTAATCCTGCATTTTCTTTGTATGTTGAAGGGCTGTGCAGGCACTTGTGCCATCAAAATAAGTTATTTTAGTCTGGTAATCCTGAGGCATAGCCCCGAGGTTAGCAGGCAGCTGTAGGGGTGCATATCTATTAGCCATATTAACAGGTATAAGTGGAGCAACAGGGATAAATGGAACAGCTGGAACAACTGGGATAATAGGAGTAGTAGTGGTAGTATGCGCAGTGAACGAAGGTGTGGAAAAGGTGCTTGGAGAGGTGGATAAAGAACAAGGGGAACTAGGAGTTGAACGAAATAAAACTTTGACAGGGGTTGGAACACAGCTTGGCCGAACTATCTCAGGACTGGAATCAGCAAAATCTTCTTTTCGCTCTAATTTCCTGAGGTTTCTTGGGATTAAATTCGGATTTTCAAAAACAGCTGGTGGATTTGGGTCTGGATTTGACCTTGTATAACGTGAATTCCTTTTAGGAGCCAGCTTCTAACTTGTTTTTGGGGATTTTTCTAAGAAAAGCGGGTTAGAAAGAAACTTTTGAAGGTCAGATTCTTCCCCAGTGGAGCTTTCCAACTTGATTTGTGAAATTATCTGAAGAACATCCCCAGCGGAGTCGCCATTATGTTAACACTCAGGTTGTCCCAAAGCTCCTTAAGGGATACGGCCGAGGTAACCACAAACCAATCTTTGGACTGCAGGTTCTAGCCCACCTGCAATCAGAGAGGGCTCTCTCTTTATAATTTAGCTTTGTTGATGATGATTTTAGGCTAGTTATTGAGTTCAAGGGGTTTTGTTTGAGTTTTGGTGGGAAGGATGAAACTTTCAAGTAGAGAGGAAATGCATAGTATGATAAGTTCAAACCATTGGGCGTGGAGTCATGGAGTAGGACTGTTGGTGCGTTTTCTTGGTCACAAGAGGAATATGGAGCAAGATAGCTACACATGAAACAACTTTCAAGCTAAATGGAGATGGATTGAAGGCTAAGGAAAGAGAGGCAATTAAGAATCTCTCTTTCAGCTTAACAGAGGGAAGATGAATGAGCTCTATCTAGGAGCAGTAAAGAATCCCTAGATAACTGTCAAACATGGGTAAATTAGGAGAAATATGAGCCAAAGGGAATTCATATTCATTACCAATTCAGATGAAAACATAAAGAAACAACAAAAATGAGCATAGAGTGCAATCAAGGAATTTCTAAGCTAATCTTTTAATCTGCTATTTAGATTGGTGACATATGTATGATATGAGCATATATCAACGGAAAACAGAGGTAGAAATCACTTATTGAGTCATGTTGCAGCACAAGAATTCCATATTCATTCTTTAAAACGTTAATAACACAACAGACAATCCATCCTCCAAGCTTTTCAGTAGTCTTTGATTAATGAAAACATCAAGTATACAGAGCGAGTCTCTCTTGGAGCAAATCAACCAACCAACCCTTTAAACAATGAATTCGGGTGGTTTATATAGGGAAAAAATCTACAAGAATCAGATCTCAGACAGATCTGCTGTAATAAGTGTCTTTAACCTAATATATGCCTGAAATAAATGCAAGAAAATATCTTCGAGCTGCGCTGGGGGCAGCTGTATCAAAAAGAGTTAATGTGTTTGTCTTTATGGCTCTGTGCTGATCATTTAGTCATAACTGTGCTTTGGGCTTTGATCCCCTGCTCTTGAGTGGCTTTGATGTGCATTAACTGTGATCTGAGAGCCTTTAAATGGCTTTACTGCTTTCTTTGACTTTGCTTGGGGGCCTTTAATGTTCGCCCGCTTTGATCTGATACTCTTTAATTTAATCAAGGCTTTATCTTTCCTCTGATACTCTTTGACACCTGAATCGGGCCATTTACTCTCCCTCGACGTGTTTGAAACTATCAAATCGCCCCTTTTCTACCCTTTCAAGGCAAGAATGGCTGCTGCAAATGATTTCCGAGGCTTCTGGAATGCTACCGGCGCTGGCCAATTTGAATACGAACATAAATGAAGAAATCCTATCAAACTGCGAATTTTCGGGCTTCTTGGTAGCCGAGCAATATGAAGCTTTCTGTTTTGGTCATTTTTTCTTAGCGATGCACGATTAGCGTAATCGCGCATCGAAAACTGCCTCAGTTTTTCATTCCGGGCTCTCTTTGCTGCGATTTGCGCCCGTCGCGCCTTCCTTTAGTGATAACGTCAGCATGACGTCAGTATGACGTCAGTTGTGGGTCCCAGTACGGTATTGACGTGGCAGGGTGATGTGGCAGGATGACATGGGAGTACGGTGGGGATTAACTCGGAGATCGACAATCGGCGGGGACAGGGGGCTATGGCTTTTATATAGGTGATGTGATGGGAGCGATCGCCGATTTCGGAAAGGCGATAAGGTATGTAGCTGTGCGATAATGGGAAATATTGAGAAAATTGTGGAAATGAATGGATCGCGATGCGATATGCTTTTGGATAAGATAGCAATATCGCATCGGCGGATGAGAGGGGGGCGTATGTATATAGGTAGAAAAAACCTTGCGACTGTTGATCGCGAAATCGCATCGACGCAGTGATATCGGGGAGATATAAATGGGGGCAGGCCGATGAATGAATGTCGCGACCTCCGACAGTGATATCGCGTTGGAGGAGAGGAAAACTCATCGGAGGAGGGTTAATGCGATCAGAAGAGGCTTTTTAAAGCTTTGGAGGAGTTTTGATGCATCAGAAGGAGTCTGATAGCATTTGAAGGGGGTTTTTGTGTTTTTGGAAGGAGTCCAAACACCTTAGGAAGATGGTTTTTTGAGCGAAATGAGGGTTGTTACTAAGTTTCAAGTAAATTTAGTAATTCCCAAGCATACTTATGGTTATATTTCAACCAGAGGAGGGGATATGTAAATAATGGGGATTTTTACCATATATTTTTAGTATGGGAAGGGGAAAAATAAGGAGGGATTTATATAATAGAGTTAAGAGTTGATATGAATTTTGCGAAGAAAGCGCTAAGGATAGAAATCTTAGGCTTTAAAAGGGGAAACAGGACCTGTATAAGAAATATAAGCATCTTTAAGCAAAGCAGATCTTTACTTAGGCAATGATATGGAAAATGATGAAACTTAAGAGATATCAAGCAGATCTTGACCTCTTTGGGGAGGTTAGTGAATGATTTGGGGAATAAGAAGAAGGGGGAGTTAGTCATGCCTCGCTTGAAGTCCTCCAAGGGAAAATTGCCTTGCACTTGTGATCTGAATAGATATGACACTTGAAAAGATGAAATGGGTCACAAGCCATGATTCTGCAACCACCAAAACTACCTACCCGACATACTTGCCTAACATGTTTCTTCTTTTTGGTTTGGGTGCACTTGAACTAGCATACCCAGCTTTTCATTCTTTTCTTCTTGCTGTCCTCCTATCTACATCTACACTTATTTCATCCAGGGGCTCAGATTAAGCGGTTGAGCACCCTTGTTTCTCTACCTATCTATAAATCTTCCAAGATTAAGCTGTTTGGACAAATACTGATTCTCTATATTCTACAACAAGAAATTGAATCCTGGGGAAGCTAGGATTAAACTGTTTGGCACTCCCTTAACTGAAAACTCATCAAAAATGGATCAACTCATCAAAATGGAACATAGCAGTGGCATTTAGACTAGCACACTCTCATGGACACTTTTCTGGCCTCTGTAGCAAATATGGAACGTTGCAGCATGCAATGTATGACATATTTGGCATGTAAAAATGTCGATCATGAAAGATGAATACCTGCTGCAGCAGGAGGCTAACAACGCCATCGCCGGCATGCGAGTCATTGTTTGATTTAGGAGGAGGAGGGACTGAGAATTCCGGTCTGGGAGCGTCAGGTATTTTATCGTAGAGCGTGCCAGACTGAGTGTAAATCAAGTCTAAATATTGCGCACGAGTGATAACTTGCTCTTCGGTGACGACTCCCCCTTTTGCCACATCTTCTGTAATGGAAGGTAACAAAGACTTAATAAACCATTCAGCTAAAAGCTGATCAAGAACATACGTTTTTACCATTCTACGACGATGTCGCCACTCATGAATATGATCAGATATGTGAGTGGCCGTTGTTTGTTTGAAATTGGTAAGAAGTTCTGTTCCCGTTTCGTACCTTATTGGTAACTGAAAATGGGTTAAAAAGGTTGTGGCTAGGGTACTGAAGTTGTCAAACGAAGCTCTGGGCAATTCGATATACCATTTTGCTGCCGGACCAGTTAACGTCCTTTGAAAAAGGCGAAGCCTAATCGAATCATCGTTTAGGGTGTTTGATGAACACCACAGATGAAAGGTCATCACATGATTCGACGGATCTTCACCTGGATTTCCATTAAATTTAGGAATATCTGACGGAAGTTTATGTGGAATTGCTGGCCACCAAGGAGCATAAGCGATTGGATCGTTTGTTAACTGATTTATGTCTGGTAACTCTAAAGTCGCCACGAAGGGTAATTGTTGATTCAGGTTAGGCAAAGCATACCCAGGATAAGATGGAATCGCCTGAGCAGTTGGTCTTTGCATACCAGCATAATGCATTTGATGCTGGTAACTTTGGTAAGGTTGGTGGGCATAACCATTGTAGAATGGTTGATTTTGATCGTTTTGAATATACGGCTGCCCACTATTTGCAAAGATTTGTTGCTCAGATCCTTGGTATACTTGTTGGAATTGCGGTTGTTGGTATTGCACCAGCCATGGTTGTGAAGCCATGTGCTATTGCCCGATACTAACTGTTTGACCAAGATGAGGGGTAATTGTACCCGTTTGGGCCTGTGTCATTCCACCAGTCGGCGATTATGGTTGAGTTGCAGGGTCAAGAGGCTGTTGCATTACAACCTGAGAAACCTGAGGTTGGCATACAACATGTAGCGCTTGTACTTGCGACACCGTCACAATAACTGGCGTAGTTGGTATATTTGACATAGGTAAACATTGTTGCATCGAATATACAAATCTCGGTTGTTGAGGCAGTATCGGCACCCAACCGCTAGATGTAATTCCAGCATAACCTGAATTTTGTTGTGAACTCCCGTATGGCTGTCCTCCCGGAGGAGACAATGAAAGGGTATACTGCCCCCCATATGGTGGTAATCCAGTACTTAAAGGAATGGTTTGCCCTTGAGAACCGGCCTGCCCAAATTGACATCCTGGAGGATCAATTTGTTGAGACTCAACATAAGAGTTTCCGGATACTATTCTGAATGAACAAATAGGAACGGACCATACTGTCGAAATAGCCCCTGGATGGGCTCCTTCTAGCGATTGAGAGCTAGTTGGGACAGATGGTATACCGGCGAACATTGTTGGAGTGACAACAGGAAGTTCTGCCGTTGCTGTGTCGGATGACACAGTCCTAGATGTCGACGGTTGTTCAGACATTTCTAGTCTATCCAAAAGATTACCTAGCGATTCTATAGGAGCCTCCGCTGGCGGTAGACTAATTTCTGATGAAGAAGGATACAGAGTGATCCCGACTCCAAATTGCGATGGAGTACTAGATGGAGGATCCTCCACAATCTCTTCTATAGCAATCAGACCAGGTGGAAGAGGTAGACCGTCAGGTCCGTAAAATATTTCTGGTGCCGAAGAAGGTATGGAATCTGCAGTGACAGATGTTTGGGGAATAACACTCTCTGAACCGGTTGTGGATGAAACTGGTTCAGTAACACAAGTGTTTACCTTCAAACTAGGATCAGAGCTACTGTCCCTCTGTGGCTGCTGAACTTCTTCTGTAGAGGTAGGGATACCAGAAATGTTTGGAGTAACCGGAGTCTCTGATGTTGTTGGAACACTTGTTCTAACTTTACCAAGAGATTTGGAACCGGTTAAACGAGTTCGCTTTGTCCGTAATAGTTTCGATTCCGGAGACAAAGACGGTTGACTCATAAGTCTCCGCGAACGACGGGGTTTCAATTGACTTTCTTCCACGATTGTGGATTACTCGATCAACTAAAAATCAAGGGGAAGTATGTTTCCGAATTAGATGAATTTTAGACGCTTTGACACAACTTGTTTTTTCAATTTTTAAGAGTCGAGAAAAAACAAAAGATGACTCTAGTCGCTTTCGATTTTTAATGAGCCTGAAGTGACAAGTGCTTAGATGGACCTTTTCCCTTAAGGAGTCTGAAAAGGAACGAAAGGGACTGCTCTGGAAATCTAGGCAGAGGGATTACCAAACCAATCACAAAACGGCATAATACTTTTTACGGTACGACAGTCAATCTTCCCGAATGCTGTGTTCAGTGCATTGCGATCGATAGGGCAGCAGACACGGCTTCCTAAGGATAAAGGATTAAGCCTATTGTGGTCTCCCAAAATATACTCGACGGTACGTGGGAGCACAAGTCCGTACTGGCACTTATCGTCTCAAAGTGGAGGAATCACCCAACCAACAGTGAGAACAACAGTTACCAGGCTTTACGATGCCGGAATACGTCTCTAGCCTAGACTTCTAGGTGTTGTGCGTTCGATTCCAAAGCGTTCTTAGATTCCTTAAATTTATTTTATAGTTGATCTTGCTTAAGAAATTTGCCTTTCAAGTTCACCGCATGATGTAAATGTACAATTCCTAAAATGCAATCTAAGATGATAAACAGTCATTTTATCTTCTTTGTGCAATGAAAATCCTAGCTACTAAGGAAAGAGAGACAGTATTCTTTCAACAAAGAGCAAAGAGCACACACTATATGCACTGTCCTAAATCAAACCAATCAAATAGTCTAAATGCAAATGCACATGCATGTATTTGTTTTCAGCCTTCTTAATATGTGAATGATAAAAATAAAGCTAATGCGCAAATCTGAATTATTTTTCAAAGCGACAATTACTAACAAGTTTCTTTTCAAAATCAAAATGGAGACAATGACAACACTTTGCGATTCGGAAATGAAAACTTGCTTTCGACACTGGAAAAACTACTAATTCAGATCAAATACAATAGTAACAGGGTACTCGACTATCAAGAGAAATCAGACTCTCTTCTATGACTGAAAACGACACTTGCGACACTTTTAAATCAAGAAACAACAGTACAATTACGTTACTTTTTTGAAAAGGAGAACTGAAAATGACTCAACAAATACACAAAAACATTTACAGTTCTTTACACAATGGAGGTGGAATAACAGCAAGGAAAAGGGTTTCAAACAGAGGTGTACTGACTACAGGCAGCAAAATTCTTGAATAGATCTGAAAAGAGTGAACAAAAACCAAAATTCAGGAACAATGCCTAGTCTGATCAGCGCACCTGTAACATAGTGAATCTGGAATGCAGCACACCTACTACACTCGAGAAGTGCACTGAATTTGAGATTCACAGAACAGAGAGTGCGCTGGGCCAGGGACGAGACTTTGCTTGGGTTCCGGGTCACAGTTTACAGTTCAGTTCAGGGATTTTGGCTGAGCAAGTGGTAATCAGTAAATCAACAACAGGGGTAGATCTAAGGAGGTTACTAGAGCTACCACAAGGGCAATTAGAGAGTTTGTAAATCAGTTTTTTAATTCATAAACAAAACCTGGAGATTGACTGAAGTGGCATTTAACTACTTTGCATTTTCATAGAAAATGCAGTTCGAAAGCTACCTGGCTCGACTTCAGGCTCCGTCTGTAAGTTTATAAAGTAAACAAATGTAGATAGACAAACAACCTAGTCGCTCCCCAGTGGAGTCACCATTTTGTTACAGGGAAAAGTGTCTATGTAGAACTGATAATCCCACTAAGGCATGGTAACTACCTTAGAAACAAACAAAGTAAAACTACTTTCGTTTTCCTTTATGAAAGATAGATGAGAGAAGAATAAAGGAGACCAACCTCTATCTTGCGCTTGGTTCCTTGCTCGATTCCTCTCTCTTCTGATAGTCCTTTGCTACTTGCTTCCTTGTATACCCAGCTTCACAGAGTACCTGTAGAATCAAAGCAACATAACACTATACGAGAACATGGATCTATTATCATAAACAATTTAGGATTAGATGTAAATTGACCATACAAATGCACAAAACATAAATTACACAAGAGTATGGAGGAAAACTTGAATAGCTTTATTGATAATCAAGAAAGAGCCAGGAGAGTTACAACCAGTTGTTCTGACCCAGCATCATCCTCTCAGCAAGTGAGCCCTTCTTCACCTCATGCAAAGCTTATATCACCCAACACTATGATGTTGCCTCAAGAAACCAACAGCAATTCCTTACAAGATGCAAAATTCCAGCCTCCGGATCTCTGGGATGAGGGATCCATATATAGATATCTGTAAGGGAGATGAGTCAGCTTGTGATTTGATTAGTGTCTTATCTCTGATAGTTCTTGCTTCCACTTGGAGATTGATGATCTCTTACTCATCCTTGGTCGAATTCATAGAGGCAAGTGTCACAGGAGAAGTTTCTGGAAGATTCCATGCTTCTCCACCTCGCGGATTGACACTGCCATTTGTCTCTTCTCGCCCATCACACCCCATAGAAGGGATTTTTGAAATGCAACGCACCCACTGAGTGTACTTAGGTGAGATGCAACGCACTTTGCCTATGGAGCAGGTGAAATGATCCTGTTTTGACCAGTTCTGAGTAGTTTTTCATGGAGAACTTCTGGGAGAAGCTGTAATTAGTTGACCTTGTTCCTTTAGGGGTTGGAACAACATTTTTAGGGACTTAGGAGCCCTTGGTTTATGGACATTTTATGCTTGGGGTTGCAATGCCCAAAAATGTCTATAACAATTCCCTTCTCCCTTATTCCATTTCTCCTAGATTTCATTCTTCCCTATCCCCAAAAGTTACTAAACCCCTATCCTAAAATTCCCTTTCCCAAAACTGTCAAATGTGAAAAACCCTAAAACCCTATTCCCACACCTAAATCCTAAACCCCCTCCCATATTTCCCAAATAAATCTCTCCCAATAATTCCTAATCCCTTGATATTATCTCCCTTTCCTAACAGTCCCTGTTTCATTGGTTTTCCCCTTTGGTGGCAGAGTTGGCACACATTACTAAAAGAGCAGTCTAAATAGTTTTCATACACCAACATCTTCATCTTCAAGGCAGTTTGAAAAACAACAGTCATGACATCTGAGCATTCATCCGACTATGAAGTGGAAACCCAAAGTGACTCACCCTTGGAAGAACAGGCACCCCGGAGGCCTCATAAAGGTGGCAGACATGTTAGAGAAGAACCGACCACCCTTACAGAATTGCAGGCCTGCCCTCTTGCCATGTTTTGTTTTCAGCATCAGTCATGCTATGAGTTTTGTCAAAAGGTGGCTAGTGTTCAATTTCATCATGAGCTGGCTCGTCTTTTTGTGCTACACTTACATGGAGATCAAGCTATCTTAGCTGGTGTCACCTTCACACTTACACCAGAATCTGTCTCATTAGCAACCGGCATACCGAACATTGGTGAACCATGGAACAAGAAGCAGAAGATTGACCGGTAGCATTATGAGCCATACATTAAAACCAGTTTCTTCAGGCAGCTCAAGAGAGTGTTCCCATTCCAATATTTGAAAGATGAATATGCTCCACTAATGAAATTGATCATGAAATATTTCAGCTGTGAGGGACAGTTCTCTCGTCTCTATGCTTATCACATCAGGTTGCTCATGCATTTCACCAGGGTACGGATGATGAACATTCTGTATTTCATTTGCCGGAACATAGAGAGGATGGCCACCCTTGTGCAGCATAAAACCCCTTAGCAACAACTTAACAGTGTCTATCATTTTGCTCTTATTAAGATTTTGGTGGTTCATTAGCTTGAATTACAGGGAATCACTTGGGGTGATTTCATCAACCGTGATTTATTCAAAGCTTCACAGGGATTATCAGAGGTTAAGCATGAAGGTGGACCTTTTCATCAGTATGAGCGTCATGAGACCGCTAGTGTGCCGGTATTCATCACATATCAGAGAGGTACCAAACATTTGTTTGCAGCGGCAAAGCGAGTGTTATCTCCAGCCGGGGTGGAAGGGGCCTCGTTTCCTCCATCAACGTCATAGGTACAGGACAAAGGCAAGAGGCCAATGCAGGATGAGGGGCCTTCAGGTGAAAGAGAGACCGACTTCATTCTCATTCATGATGATGATACAGATACGGGTCCACAAAGTGCCAAACTTAGGGAGATCATCCAGGAGCAGCAAACAGAGATCCAAGCCTTATCCCTTGACTTGGAGAGAGCTAAGTGGACCATGAAATATTTGGAGCAGAGGAAAAAATAGCTTGAAGATCAGCAAGAAATCATGGAGTTACAGAACATCCGCGAGAATCGCCAAGTTGCACAAAGGAGAAGAATTGAGCTCACGTCATTGGAGCAAGAGATTAATGAGGATCGGGAGGCTAATCTCGAGAGAGTTAACATGCACTTAGAGAGGCTATTGGACAAGGCTGACAAGGACCATGCATTGCTGAGACACATGGATTTCCACTACATGGCACAAAACAAGGTCTGCAAGGCACGAATCAGGAATTTAAAGGCAAAATTGAAGAAGGCAATAATGAAGAAAAAGAGGCAAAGGGAGCTTGATCATCTTCAGATATTGGCTGAAGCCTCTTTAGCCCAGCATAACACTTAATGAAGAAGCTCCAGCCCAAATTTCAAGAAATTTGGGGCATTTTTGGCATTTTGGCAAATTTTGGTACAAAAAACAGGGTTTTTCTCCCTTCGCGCTGCGCCACTTGGCGCATGCTTTTGCTAGGGAGCTCCAAACTACAAAAAGTTTATATTTTTGGATTTGGCATGAAAAATCATGACTTCTGGTGCATGGCCAAGAATTTTGGGCAAGTTTTGAGTCCCCAGGAGGTCAAAAACACTCAAAAAATGACCTCTCTGCCCCTATTTTGACACACAGAAAGCAGTCTTGGGAGATTGAAGTTTTGGAGGGGCAAATGACATCAAAATTTAGAAATTCCACTTGGGTTGGAAAGTAGATAGGCAGGGATTTCCAACAAGCACACTTGGGCTCGATTTGGACTTCATAAAGTTCCTCAAAATCAGCTCCAAAGTGGCACGATGCATACAGATTTTGACACGGCGCACAGAGGATTTTTGCTCAATTTTTCACCTTCCAGCTCAGAAATTCGGCTAGTTTGACTAATTTTGATTTGTGATATAATTTTTGATCTATCTTGATGTAATTGGATAAACATGATGTAATTTTGGCACTTATTTACTTGTTCTAGAGGATTCATTCACTAAAAAGTGAAAATTTAATGAATGAATCAGTTTCCTACCTTATAGAGGCAAGTTGTTTTGATTGCCTAGATTTTAGTGCTTTGTTTATAATTGGTTGAAACAGCTCCTAGAATGATGAGCTCGACCCCTACAGGCAAGGGAATGGGTTGGGCTAGTCTATATCATGTAATTCGTAAGTCATTTTCAGGGTTGGACACTTGGGATTGCTTTGGCATATCATTGTACATTCTATCTTTGCATTTTTGGCTAAGGAAAGACCAGGGTTTTGCAGCATTGTTTGGGATCCATGTGGCTGTATGTTTTTGATGGTGTGCTTCTCTAAGTAATTGTAAGTTCATTAGTGTTATGTGTATCATTTTCCTGTCTCTTCTTCTGAATTTGAACAAATGAGTGATTAAGGTAGAATCCATTAACTGCTATGCTCTACCTTTGAATTTGTTTAAATTTCCATGTTTTCATCTGTTTAAGGAGAATTCTTGAGACTCTCTTGCTCTCCTTAGCTCATCACCAGCCCGATCTATTCATTCAATCAATTTAAAGCATCAAAACGATTACCTTCCTTGCCCCAATCAAAACTCTGCAAAAATTGTGCCTCATCCCCAAGCCCAATTTGCCTTTCCTTGTTTCCAACACAAAACCACCAAAAACTCAAATCAAACCCCTGTACTTCATACCTAGCCTAAAATTATCTTTTATTTCAGTCATCTTGAGCCCCATCGCTTGTCTTTTGCCGAGATTGACCCAGAGAGAGCCCTCTCCTGTCCTCGTAGGGCTAGCTACGAGGCTGAGCGTGGTTTGATGTGGACCTAGAACCTTGTCTTTTCAGCCTGAGGCAAATCTAGGCTCTAACAAGGGCCATTTGTTTGTATGCGAAAAAAATACATATAACACTCACACATTCAGTTTAGTCCTTGTTCCATTGTGCTTTTATATGGGGATTGTTGGGTTTGTGAGCACATCACTATCTCTGTGATTGATTGCAGGGTTGTATCTTAATTTTGTTTACCACTTTTCAATTTCATTGATCAATCATAAACCTATATTATATAAGCAATTCAACATGAGTAGGTTCACAATACTTCATTCATATTTACGAGTTGTTCCTTACAGATATTGATGCAAATGATTTATTCTTGTTAAGATAACACTCAGCTTGTGTGCATTAAATCTGTTTATGTCTTGTGTATGTGTCCAATCAATAAAGCTTATGTGTTGTTTACATGTTGCGAGCTTGATTTAACTCAGGATTTAAGGTTAAGAAATGAAAATATTGTTTGTTTTATTAAAATAATTTTATTTATATTTATTTGGCTTAAAGAGGAATGACATGTAGATCTGATTAGTATTATTAGTACTTTTAAATAGGGTTTAATTCCATAGTTGCAGAACTCACAATTGATTTTATTTACCTTGTATTTAAATCACAAGATGAGTAGATAATAGTTTTATACCCCTGGGAAAATTTAGGCTTAATCATTTTCCTTCAATTGTGTGATAGGAAGCACTACATAGGTGATAGATCTTGTATTTTCGCAATGCCTTAATTTCCATTCATGTAGATTGGTGTTGAATTCATAGTGAGTTCTTGAGCTTCGTGACTACCTGAAATTTGAGGGAACATTTATGTCAATCAATATAGGAGGGCTTAGTTACAAGAATCGGGTGGTATCTTAGATAGGTTTCTTGATTTAGTCATGTGAGTTATTCTATCACTGAAGGTATTCTAATTTCTTTAAGTCTCATGTGTGATGTCTAGTGAAGTTGGAGATTGTTCCATGTTATGACTATGAAATAGAAGCCTAGGGTAATGCAAGTTTTTTATGCTTTTCCTTGTGTGAGACTTTCTTTAGGCAGTGGGTTAAGTCCCTAGTTTTTAATATATGCATAAAAAAATCTAGTGTCTCAAAGTGTACAATCATGGATTGACAATTAAGGTTGGGTATTTTTTTGTCAATTATTCCACCCAAAACTTTTGTGCCATTGCCAAGAAGGAGCTCGAGATATAGAGCATTGGTGATATGATTTTTTTTATTTGATTCCCCAACATTTAAGTCTTAGAGGATGAGGGGAGATAAGAACCTATGCAACCACCTCTAGTGAGCCCCATAAACCCTTGTCATGTTGGTATGCATATTTTTCTTTATTCTTGAAAGTGAGGTTTTTCTTGTTGAGCTTACTAGGTGAAGAGGCAAAACTAAAGTAACGACAGAAACTCACAACTTGGTTTAATTATTTTACCTCGTTTTCCTTATTGTAATTTTTTCTTTTTTCAAATATGTATGAATAGGGGAAAAGGTCCTAAGCATAAAGCTAAGGGTAAGGGTGAATGAGATATTTTTGAATTCCCTTTTTCTAATGTTGGATTAGTTGTAGGTAAATTCTCCAAGCAGACCCAAATAAATGGAGCCACAAGCCTACATTTGGAGTCTAAGGAGGTCACCTCTAGAACATATAAATCTACAGTTGATAAAGGGGTGGGCTCTACCGACTCTTTTTCCTTGTATGAGTTAGTAGGGAAGACAAATCTAGGGGAAAAATTTGATCGTATGCAGGCACCACCTTTGGAGATAGATTTCAGCTTTCTTAGATACAACAAGATGGTAGAGGAAGAGGAAGTGCTCAATGAAGGATATCGTTAAGGATAGGGAGAAAACATTGTGGAAGAGGAAACAACTTTCGGATTCCCTATCGTAGATCCTGATGCATTAACGCAGATGAAAAACATTCCCCCATCCATCCTATTACATTTTTATGGTAAGGTTCATGAGGACCCTAATGCATTATTACTTGAGTTTAATTTTTTTTCAAAGAGATATGATTAGTCGATTAATGCTTAGAAGCTTAATTTTTCGTTCTAACCTTAAGGATGCAACATTGTGTTGGGTCATGGGGTTGGGAAGGAACACTATCCTGACATGATGGAATGTGTAGAATATTCCTTCAGAAATATCAAGAGTATTACAAAGCCTAAGTTTTGATAGAAGATATCTTTAAAATGACACAGGAAGAAGATGAGAGTCTTGAAGACTATATCAAAAGGTTTTTGTCTAATCTTCAAAGATCCAAATAGCATAAACCTGACCCTGATACTATTAGGACTATTTTTCTACGAGGTCATTTACATGAATCTATTAATGTGTTAAATCTATTAGGATTTGGTGTTGTTTCTCAATTACCTTTTGATCATATTTGTGATTTGTGCAGGACATACTCTTGTAGTCAAGAAACATCTGGCGAAGGAGGTAAGGATGTTCTCCCTAAAAATTCCATGTCTATGATTAGTGGTGTAACTAAAAATGAATTAGGACATTTATTAGAAATATCTAAGAGGGAATTTATTGAAAACCTTAAATTACAGTTAGATGTGTTGAAATTTAAAAAGAAGCAAGAGGAAGAGATTGTAGTGCTTTCTAATTTCTATCCTAAATGTAGACCAAAAAATCCCTTATGAGAATGTCCTATAAATGTAAGTAATGTGTATGTCATTTGTGTAGAGAATCATACAATGGAGCATTCTCCATCATTGCCTAGCATGAAAGAAATATACCAAGGAGAAATTCAAATACCAGAGCAGTTGTGTGCAATGGGATATAGAAGCCTTGTTAGCCTGGGGGATGAGGTATATAATCTAATACTGCACTTCATTCTTCTAATTTTCTTCGACTGTAAAATTCTTTTCAATATTGGAATTACTCTATGTCTTGGCAGGGATATCCTCATTAGTAGGTCCAGAGTCACCCTTGGGAAAAAAGGTGGTCAGGACCTAATTATGGAAACATTCCAACCTTTTCCTACCCTATATCACCACACCAATTATACCCCATTCGATATCCATTATACTCACAAATTCAGAAATCCCAACCTATTTCTTTTCCTTAACAAATGCAGCCCTCACGACCTCAACTACTACCTACTAAACCTCATAGACCCACACAATTGCCTACCCAACTGGTTCCCAACTCTAATAATAAGGAAACTCAATATATTTTTAATGTTGATATGTTTCCCTTTCCTACATATCTACTCATGCCAATTGGGTTGTAGGAGAACCAACTAATATTGGGAAGGGTTCTTGAAAAATAGAAAAATTCCTTTATCATCATCAAGGAGGAAATGATGGAGGAAATGAATGATAATACACACAATGATGTTGCAATAAAACACACTTCTAGAAATTTAGAGCCTTTACCATCTTATAGTACACCTCCCTATTCAAAGACGTTAACTTTGGAGAAATCTAACCCACACCCTAAATTTGACCTAGTTTACGATCTTAGAAACATTTGTATTAAAGTCCCCTTACTAGAAGTTGTAAAGGAGATTTGTATTTACACTAAAACCATTAGGGAACTATGCATAAAGAAACCAAGGAGGACAAGAGAAATACCACAAACTATTTAATTCATTGGAAAAATAGTTGATTTGATGACAAGATTAGCCCTTGTAGAAAAATATACAACCTATGGTCATCCAATTGTTTCTATCTGTATCAATGACACTCATGTCTCTAATGTTTTAATTGATATGTGGGTCACAATCAATGTTATTACTAGACATACCATGGAGAAATTACAATTGTTTCACCTCCACCATACACCCATCATTTTGGAATTAGCAGATAGATCTAAAATAAATATGGAGGGTGTATTGGATGATGTGATCGTTTCACTAGACTCTTGGAATACCCCACAAATTTCATGTTACTACAATATAATAACCCCATAGGAGGGAATCCCTTAATTTTAGGATTACCATGGATTGCCACAGTAGATGCTTGCATTGTTTGTCACTCTGGTGACATTGTTATTTCGCATGGGGGTCATGAAAAAAGTAACTCTATACCCCCTACCAAATTCACTCAAGTACTTGAAAACACTCTATTGTTTGAAGATGGAAACATTCAATCCATTTCTGTTATCGAATAAATTTTTCAATTTACATAATATATTAAAGATAATTAGATCCATGATTTCCTTGTTAATCTTGATTCTTTGCAAAATTTTGATTTATTTAATCATATTTTTAGTTCAAAATTTTAAGAAAATTGTGGTCCTAACACTTCATCATTGTTGCAGAGTCTAGTGAAAACCATAGATATATCAAAATCTAATGTTTCTCTTGTTGAGATTAGTCTGAGAAAATATTTATACATAAACTCTCAACTTCAACCATCTCAACAAGAGCAATTGATTAAAGTGCTAAAAAAACATATTAGTGCCTTTTTCTGGAGTTATTAGGATATGAAAGGAATTCCTCCTGAAACATGCATGCATCATATTTATATTCAGGAGGGAGCTTGACCTATTCAACAACCCCAAAGGCACATTATTGGTGTTGTGTATAGTCTGACCCAGATTAATGTGCTAAGTGTGGCCAACAAAATCCCACTGGATACCGGCCCTTTCAACATCATCATAGAAACAGGTGAAGTCTCACCCAAGGCACCTATAGGGACTGCAAGAGCCAAGCCTTTGCAGTGGTGAAGGGAATCAGAATCAAAGGTATGCACACATAATATAGTTCTCATCTCATGACTCATATGCTAACTAAGATGGTAAATACTCTATATATACATAAAAATATTGACAAGCATAAATAAAATGTTTAAAAAGGGGTGCATGAATTATTCATTATGCTAATATATGCTTAACATCAAGCAATAACATACCAGAATCACATATAATTCACACAACATACAAACATCTCATAAAATGTAGGAAAATGGGACACAACAACCTTCATCCATCTTCTACTATTTTGAGCAACAACCTTCACCAACCTAAACATCCTAACATTACAGTATTACAACAACAATAATAAACTAATAAAGATTAAGCTGCAACGCTATCAAGCTCTTATTCTATCAACACTCAATAGTAGTCCTGATGATGGATCCCTGTTGGGATTTGAAACGTTGACAAAAATAATGGTTTTTACTGTGGGTTCTCTGGTTACTAAAAAAGATTGAGCATGAGCCAACCCAAAATTATCCAACCAACCAAGTAACCAACCCCTTATTTATCTAATTATCCAACTTGAATCCATTCAGCATCCACTTATTTATACATAATTACACAGTCCCAAGCTGAACTTAATACCATGGGCACACCAAGGAAAACTATTACCATGGGAAAATAGAATATTATTGCTAATCTAGACCAAATAAAAAATTGGTTCAAAGATGCAGTCAAACTTAACCATTTTTCTTTGTGTGTCGCTCCTTACCATATGGTTCTCCTTTCTACACCAGTTTTATACACTACTCCTACTACAAAAAATATGCACATTGATCTTCTCTGCATTGTTTTCTGCTCCACTTTTTTGCACACAACTACCAATAGGCCCCCATGTCTTTAACATTTCTTCAGCTTTCTTTTTCCAAAGTTGGCCCCAACAAGCCCCCAACACTCACTTGCGGCTTGTCTTGAGCCACTCAGCCCTTTTGTTATTCCATACTTCTCTTAAAACCCCTTTCTTCAGTTAGCTCAACACTTATCAACATTTTGTGTGCTTGTCCATCTGTTGTTGTTACTTATTCATGTGGCACGGTCTCGTACAAAAGCTTACACTCTTGTGCTTTTACAAATATATGCATGTCACCTCTCAACACACGTAAGGTTGATTCCTTATAGATATTGTAGTCAGTAAGATATTGGCCAAGGTGGCATTGTCATACAAAATCCTTCCTCATGTGTGGGCTACAAGAAGTGTCCCTATAAGCTACCTAAACCAATGTTGAACTTGATGTCATTGGTGATACCCCTCCATTTAAAATTTCTCTGTGAGTTAGATTGCCTGTAATTAAAATTCTAAGAACCTTCTCCATAAACTACTTATACCCTCATCAAAACTCCTAACATCTTGAATCCTAATCCTTTATTTTCTAAAACCGCTTGAAATTTCTAACAATGACTTACACTATATGACCCAACAATGCTAATTTTCTACCCTCTCACACTATCCCCCATATCTCTCTAGTAGAATGAAATAAAATATTTTCTCCCTAGTACTATATAGGTGTCATGGTGCACTATGAAATAATTCAAACCATTTCTCTTTAGATTTAATCTGGTGTAGCAATTAATGGCACTAAGCTAAGGACTTGTATGGGACATGTTGAAACCAACAATCGTCCCATCCACAACCCTGACTACCATATCCTATCTCACAAAGATACCCTTAGTATGTTAACCCATTAGTTGAAGTTTTGATAATATGGTTAGCCATTCCTCCCACAAGCATGTGAACTTGCTGACATAATCTAAATTGTCACGCTTATGTACTATGTCATTGTCCTACTGCAGGTTTTTATAGTAACCAATCAACTCAACACGTGGTCATTCTATGTTTTGTCCTTGGTATGGTCTTTTCTCAATAGTTTTCACCCACTTAACTGCATTGGCCCCCAACACTGTGTGTTGCACACATCTTGTGACAAATACTTGGAATATACTCCTCTATGCACATATGTAGATAACTGATGATGGTGATCATTCTACAACTTTCCTTGTGTTTGTATAAAATGAAGAGGTCGGTAATCTATGTGGATGATCGTATCCTTCCCTAGAATGTAATGTTTCCATTGTTATCAAGCCTGCATCATATAATACATCTCTTTATCATATGTGGAGTACTTCTGAATTGTATCGGGAAATGTCTCATTATGATAATTCACTGGATGCCCTTGCTGGGTGAGGATTGCACCAATAGCATAATCGGAGGCCTCTATCTCAATTTAAAATGGTTGTTGCAGGCCTGACAATATGAGTATAGGTGTAGAGCAAAGGTGGTGCTTCAACTAAATGAATTCATTTTGTTGGGACTCAAACCAGGAAAAAATTTCTTTCACTCCACCCTTGGTAATTTGACTCAAAGGTCAAGTGGTATGGGAGAATCCCAACTCGAACCTCCGATAAAAATTGGCAAGGCCCAAAAGTTGTGAAGCTCTGTTAGAGTGGCCAGGGCTAACCAATCCCAAATGATTTGGATCTTAGCTGGATCCACATGCATGCCTTTTTCATCTATGATGTAACCTAGATATTAGACCTATCTCATTCCAAAGGTGCATTTCTCCAAGTTGGCACATAGTTTGTGTTTACATAGGGGTTAATGGATTTGTTGAATGTGTTTCAAATGCTCCTCCCAACTCTTGTTGAAAATGAGTATTTCCTCTAGATAAACAATCAAGAACGAGTTGGTGAAGGGCCGCAAGATGTTATCCATCAACCTCATAAAAGTTGTAGGGGCATTTGTCAACCCAAAAGGCATGACCAACCATACAAAAAGTACTTCCTTGGATTTGAAGCTAGTTTTCCATACATCTATGGGCTCTACTGGAACCTGGTGATATCTAGACTTCAAATTGATCTTGCTAAAATACTTGGCCCACTTGAGTTGGTCTAGAAGGTCATAAATCAGTGGGATTGGATACTTGTTCCTGATGGAATTTTTCTTAGTGCTTGATAATCAATGCATAGCCTCTAGATCCCATCCTTTTTTTGTATAAGAATAATCGGGCTCCGACAAGGTGAGGAAATTGGTCAAATGTGCCCTTTTTATAACAACTCATGGATCTTCTTCTTTATCTCTTCATTTTCCATAATGGAGCAGTGGTATATCGTCCCATTGGGTATAGGTTCTCTAGGAGTCAAAGAGATTGAATTCTTGACCTGAAAGTGCAGGGGTACAACTATGGGTGAGGATAAGAAGTCCCTATATTATTCCATGACCTTATCCACCTTTTTCTTCTGCATGGGTGAACCCTTCCTAAGGGCCATGGATGTGGCCACAAAATTTACCTTATTTTGAGAGCGAACTAGAAAGAAAAAAAATTTCCCAGTCTAGGATATGATCTTACTGCATTGCCTAGCATAGATCAAAGAGATGGCGACAGGATAGGCTACCTCTGGTATCTTATATAACTTACTTCCCAAAGTAATAATAATAGTGTGAGGCCTCAACTGATATAGAAAATGATGCTTCCACAAGTATGGTTGGCCTAATAATACATCACAAAATTCAAGAGGAGCAATGTCACACAATACCTCATCCGTGAAGGGTTTGATCCTGTAAGGAAGATGACACTATTGGCTAACATGGAGATCTCATCCTTGGTGGAGCCACCCAATGGTGTATGGCTTCGGGTGTTGTTTGGTCAGTCAACCCAACCTCTTAACAACCGCTACTAAGATGAGGTTATTTTGTCTTCCGTTGTAAAAAATGAAATGCAGCGGAGAACCCTTCACCCACATTTAAGAGAGGAAGAGACACTCCCCTTCATCTGGATCTTCAGGCTCTATATTATGGATTTTTTAGTGGCAACAGTGGTGTTGGGCTCTGCATCAATAGTCTATTTCCCTATTTCATTTCCCTTGTCAGGTTCTGACTGAAAGTTGGAACGTGCATCTGACTTTGAATCCTTCAGCTTGGCCGCCAGTGACGGTTTGGCTTGACACTTACTTGTGTTGTGAGTGGGGCTCTTAAGGAACTCACACTACTTCCCTATGTCCTTATTTATCTTCAAGGTGTTTTTCTTTACTTGCAGCTTCGATGGATTGTCATAGGTCACCCTGCCTTGGTTGTGTCCTTTGATCTATAGTTTGGGTGCGCCCTTCCCTTGCCTTAGATTCGTAGATCCAAAGTCTCATTCTTTTGCTTAAATTTCTACTCGATCTTGAAAGTGTATTGGTAGGTGACGCAAAGCAAGGAGATGTCCAAGAACTCCATCTGATCCTGGATGTATTTGTGTTGACAACCATGGTACTTGAGTAACATATGCCACTCATAATCCTTGATACCCAACTTCATGCGAAGGGTATGAAAATATTTGTGAAATCCAGCACGTCTTGGTCCCTTCCCTGTCGTAGTGTGGTCATTGCTACAATCCTTCATGGGTGTTTCTTCTACCCATCTAGTCAGATAATTCACTGTAGAAATTATATATCTATCTCTCAATATTTTCACTGGTGGGTTAATAGGACCCAAAAAATATACTACCCATTTATCAAAATCTTGAAGTGTAATATGTAGAACTAAGCACATTTCATCTCTTCTAGAATGCTTTCTGACCCTTTGACAAACATCATAGCTTTTAAAACATTATTTAGCATTAGCATATAAAGTTTCCCACCAAAAAACTCCACCCAAAATCTTCTACGTAGTAGCTCTTCTTACATAATGCCCTCCATCAACTCCTTCATGAACTTTTATCATAATCATCAACCTTTCATGTTGTAGCACACATTTGCGCAATATTCCATCAACCCCCAACTTATATAAACATTTGGAGATCAACTGGTAATCCATGGACTTCACTACTAATTTCTTTTTCTAGTCAACACTATATTTTGAGGGGGAAACGTCTATACTGAAAACTATGCAATCTTAGCAAAATAGTCATCGAAAATTGTGACTAAAAATAATTGCGAATCAGGAAAAATATCCTCCAAATTTTGACCATATTCCCCAATGGTAATCTTGGATAGACGATATGGACTTGCATTCAACCTCCCACGCTTAACAACAACTTAAAAATCATATTCTTGGAATAATAATAGTCATTTGAATATGCACCCCCTAACACTAACTTGTTCACTAATACTTTAGCACAAAGTGGCATGCATATAACTCAAACTTATTCCCTAAGAAGTAATGTTGATATTTTTGCAAATAACAAACCATGGCTAGCCCTTCTCACTTCGTGGTGGTATAATTTTGCTTTGTTGTCGACAAATTTTGATTAGTGAAAGAAATCAGATGATCCAAGTATCCCTCTCATGGCTAGGTTAGAATCACTCCCAAAACTATGTATGAGGCATATACATGCACGTGAAATTCCTTTTTTCCAATTCGAAAAAAAATTACTATGGCCTCAGAAATCACTTCTCTTTTAGTGTATCCAATTCCTACCGATAGTCTTCTATCCAATGAGATTGAACATCTTTCTTTAATAACCTGTCCATGGGTGTTACATAGTATTTTTTCACGCCTTTTGTACTTCCCCATGACATACCCTGAAGTAACTGAAACATTATCATTATATAGTATACTCATCCATGTATACAACTCAAATCCCTCCTTTAACTTTGCTTGGAAAATCTCTGGATATTTCCTAGAAGAAATAGCTCTTAAAACCCTAAAATGAGGGTCATCGCCCTATGAATCTCAAAACCGCAATGATCGTCTATTGCACCGTGTTAGGACATCGATGGAATTTATCTGTTCCCATGCATACCTGTGATGGTCTCAAAAAGGAAGTTTTCCCAAAGAGGATGAGAAGCTTCGTGATCTAGAAGCTTCCAGAGTTGTCAGATGGAGGTGGTTTCGAATAGATGAGGTCGAATCCTCCTAATTTGACAGCCTATTCTCATCCCTATGAGCTACCTCCTTACGATGTGGGACTAATCCTATCTTTGGAGGAGTCCTAACTGCTTCTCCCAGCCTATAAATTCCTCCTCTCTTATTCCCAAATGGTTGGTCTATGTCCATTTGCACCCCTATGCTGAGCTTGTGCTTAGAGGTTATTCATTAGAATTGGAGGAGTGTTTGGAGAGTTTCTTGGCTTGGACTTGGATTACCACTCAAGGAGAGCCTTTCAACATCAAAGCTATGGTTGTAAGCTTCCCTTTATTATTTAAATAATATACAACTACTGGTTCATCTGCCCAAAATATATATGTTCATGTATGTATTAGCTTGGCATTCCTTGATCCGCTAAGTAGGTTATTATTCGATTTTCTATTGGTTTTTGGAATGCTTTGTTGTCTCTTGATCACTTGTGCAGGTACATAAGCATTGAAATAAGTAGGAACAAGTCTGTGAGACAAGCGGTTCGAGGAACTCAACAAAGGAAATTGGAATAGCATCAAAGCGAGGTAGGTCATCTCTCTCGTTCTACTTTTCAATTATAATCTAGGAAGATGTCTAGTTGATTGTCACTTCAGTTGCTAGATCCACTCATTGGGCTAGAGGGATCATCTCTGTCCGCAGAGAAGATTAACCTTGTCAACAAATGGCAACTTGTCAACAAAAAGAGGCCGAGCAGGTCTTAAATGATTTCCACTCTGGTTCCTGTGGTGGTCATATGTCTAGATATGCCACTGCTTAGAAAATCCTCCCTGCCAGTTATTTCTAGCCTTCTATCTTCAAAGACTACATTCTAGTTGTCCAAAAATGCCATGAATGCCAGATTTTCAACCGCAAGCAGTGTGCCCCACCTGCACCCCTACACCTAGTAACTATTGTTGTCCCATTTTCCAAATGGGGCATTGATTTCATGACATGTAACCCTCGCTCGACCGGGGGGCATGGTTATATCATTGTCATCATCGACTATTTTACTAAATGGGCCAAGGCGATGCCTACATACAATGTTGACAGTATTACTACTACTCAGTTCATTTTTAACCACGTCATAGCACGTTTTGGTGTCCCTCAAGCTATCGTGATTGACCATGGATCACATTTTCATCAGCACATGATGGCAGAGCTGACTGCTTAGTTGGGCCTTCAACATGATAGCTCAACTCCTTATTATCCATAGGTCAATGGCCAGGTTGAAGAAGTCAATAAAGTTTTGATTACTATGCTTCAACGTACCATTGGGAAGCACAAAAAGGATTGGAATTTAATGCTATTTTAAGCTCTTTGGCATTACAAAACTTTTCCTAAGATGGCGACTGGATTCACTCCATTTCAGCTGGTGTATGGTTTAGAGGCAACTCTTCCAATTGAATGTGAAATCCCTTCACTTAAGCTAGCTATCGAACTTCTTCCGAATACCTCGCCTGAAGAGGAGCGGCTACTGTATCTTGAGAGACTTGACGAGACTCGTCGCATTGTTGCAATGGTCATCGAAGCTCAAAAGAAGCGAGTCAAAGCTCATTTTGACCAAACCATTTCTCCTCACACTTTTGCTGAAGGTGACTTGGTCCTTCTTTATGATCAAGCCAACGATAAATTGGGGGCAAGAAAGTTTGAACCCATGTGGCATGGGCCCTACATTATCAAGTGTGTCTTACAGAAAGGTGCCTATGAGCTATGTGATTATGAGGGAAATGCATTGTCACAGCCTCATAATGGGTTGTATCTCAAAAATTATTATGCGTGAAATTTGTGTAATAACTTTTGTACATTAGTGTGTTAATTCATTAGTGTGAATTTTTGGTTTCTAGTGTGTTTGTTTGCTCTGCAGACATGTTTTTTCTGCTTACCCTATGTTTCACTTGGTTTGAAAATGTCGTCAAGCCATTATGTTGGTTTTGTTGATGGTGCTGGTCATATCACAGCATGGGTACTCTATGACCGTAATGGTGAGTTGATTAACTTACAAGGTATTTGCCTTGGTCGAACAACCAATAATATTGCTGAATATAGTGCAGCTATTGAACTCTTGTCAGAAGCAGTTGCTCTTGGCATAGGGATTTAGTTGTCAAATTGGATTTGCAGCTCGTTGTGTTACAATTAAACAATAAATACTCAGTAAGAAATCCACAAATAGTGCATATGTATCTATGTGTTAGATTGTTGGAAAGAAATTTTGATTACATTACATATCAACATATTCCATGTAATGTGAATACATTAACCGATGCATTAACAAATTTTGTTCTTGATAGGCATTTGCGTCATTTATAAAACTGAATCAGGTTACGAACACATAAGTAGAAATAAAACATATATATATATATATATCGTGTCTTCCAGAGTGCTTACATCAAAATGTCAAAAAATAGAGTGTTCTGAGACACTTGGCTTTCGAAGCCTACAAAATGTGTAAAAGATCCAAATAAACTATCAAACTGTATGGTTCTCATGATAGCACGAGACCACCCTGATCACTCGGTCTAGCAGCTAACGCAGTCTCATAAAGATTGTCTCTGCCAATGTGGTGGAACATCATCGATAGTGGCATAATCTGGAACTCCTCGAGTTATTGTCTCTATATTACGCTCCATCTTAGTTAAGGGGTTAGCCCCTTCATTATAGTTCGCACCCACTATCGGATGAGCAGCTCATTGTTCTATTGGCGACATGCCTAGTGGTCTCTCTGGTCCCACATCTGCACATTTATCATAAGTTGAGTCTTAGTTTGCATTTTTACAAAAAATCATAAAACTTGAAAAAATTCAAAAAACAAGTTTTTACCTGCATCGGTCCACTGTTCGCCTGGTGGTAGAGGTAGATATGGATCCCACCTGAAATCTGTTACAGCATAAGCATAGTCATCTACCACAAGTATTTGGTGCTCTAGCCAAGCAAAAAACTGTGGTGGATAATGCATATGTTGACCGTGCCTCCTCGAGGCATGAGTTGGCTCCATGTCACGAGTCTCAGAACTTGGGGGGTAGGATCTGGTACCTCTACTCACGGATACTAGAATAGGGGCACTCGCCCCAAAAAGAATGTCACCAGTATAGAACCGAACCCAAATTTCTTCAGGCATCCATGCTTCCCCTTGGTCAGTTGACGTTTCATGTTTGCCAAAAGGCCTCCACACCAGTTGAAGACGGTGGGGGTTAAGCATGCGATAGCATATTGGAACTGGGATTTTGAAGCCTCATGCAAGGCTTGTGTGCCAGATACACGTGCCATAGTGAACAAAATCATTCTCAGGACAAGGTTGTTGGTGATTGTCGCAATATTCACCTTACCTCCATTGGTTATTTCGACATGAGGAAAATACCTCTAAACTAAATCCCTTGTACTCTCACCTCCTTAGCGAGATCCAAAGATTTGAAATTATTCCCCTCGACAGGACAATCTCATGATGAAGTAGATATCCATCTCCTCCAATTCTAGTTCCTGGCCTTTTATGATGAATATCTCTCGATCTACATCCCAGAGACTGATCAGATAGGGTAGCAACTCCATCTGAGCCCTCAACCCTGTGGTCCTAAAGAATTTTAGCAGCCCACAATTCCTCAAAAAATTTATGCATTCCGGATCTTGAGCTGCTTGAAAATATTTAGCCTCATGGCCTCTTTCCTTCCAGTCCAAGACCATATTCTCCTGCAAAACAACATTTAAACACTTATTAATGCCTTTTTCATGGACCAAAATCGTCATTTTTTGCTTAAAAGAGAGTTTTATTTCTTTAAAAGCATCTCTCAATGCCATCACGCCTATTTTTAAAAACAGGGCGATGGAATGACGCGAGCCTTTAGGTTCAATCACGACCATCGTGAATCCGATGACCATACCCATGATGGTCGCTGATGTCCTAAATTTAAAAAATACTCCTTTCTAGCATAAAAATCACCATTTAAAATGCATAAAAATTTAATAAAATGCAAGAGTAGGGATGAGGCTCTTACTTGTCGTAGACGGTTTGTGAAATGGTAGCTTGAATCTCCTCCAGCAACCCCTGGAAAATCAATAGAATTAGGGCACAAAAAGCACTTTCAGAGCTCAATTTGGTAAAACGGTAAAAAAAAAAGTACCTATTTATAAGTTTTGAAAGTCATTTTATCAATATTTTTCGTAATATTTTAATATTTTCTCTCGATATCGGTGATGGGTGTGTTTATTGTGCAGTTACAGGTGCCTTCAATGTGAACAATGATCATTATTGACCGATTCTGGGAGTTTTAATTTATCTATTTTTCGGACTCATTAAACAAACAAAAAAGTAACCCCCCTAGAGTCATCTTTCAGCTCTTTTCTGACTGTTGAAAATTGAAAATATTGCCGAGTGCTTGTCATTTTTAACTCGTTAAAGTAAATGAATTGACATCACCTTAGTATACGTTTACCCCTTTTTCGTGCTGAGATTGACTATTTACGAAAAAGGTACACCTTGGTCGACATGGTCAATAGGTTCCCTCGGATATTGTTTTCTACCTTTTCGGGTTTGAGGGGCAAATTACAAAAAGGGGCATGTTGGAGTTTTCTTTTCTATTTCTTTTTCAAACTCTCTAAATGTGAAAAAGATATTGAGCTATTCTTATGTCGAGCTTGTTAAAATTTTACAATGAAAGACTCGTCACCGTGATGAGACTGAGCTTCTCCTTCCTAGGGCTCGTAAAACTTACTAGGATGGATTCATTTGAAGAATGAACTTACATGACAAGCATATGCTATCCCCTTCAAGGTTATGATAAAAAATAATTGGGGTACTCACTAGAAATAATGAGGAAAAATGAAGATGAGACATCCTTTGTATAGGCAGCACGTTGCTCTTGAACATGACACTCTTCTTCTCTCATGTCGGGTTTGGGGTATCCTGACTTAGTCACTTGTCCTCCCGGGTTTGGGTGATCCATTTTTCCTCTCATTTGACTATTCCACACTGTTAGCATGACCTTTAGTCCTATGTTGAGTCAGATGTTGCCACACTCCAAAGTGGTGTTGCCAATATGTTCAAGAGAAGTCCAATCTGCAGTTATTTACCTATACATTGTTTAAGTCATTGCTACAGTCCTAAATATTATTCCACTTTATTCCTTGTTTCATGTCGATGATGGGGGATTCATCATTTCCCTCCTTCGACGGGTCACTTCTTATCGACTTCAGCTCATTATCCAGGAAGATGACTTAGGAACTCCCTTTCAATACCTTAGAGCTGGCATGCCCTAATGGTCAATTCTTCACATCCGATGAAAAGTCTCATTATTGGCTTTCAATTAGGTGATTCCACGAGTGTTCGACCTCAGCTTCATTATCACAATCACAAGTTGTATTGTTTTACCTTGAGAGACATTATCATTATTGATGGTTTCTCTCGTACCTGTTAACGGTCCACATCATTGGCCGGTAATCAAGTGGTTTTCTAACATGTTCGACTTCAACACGTTTATTCACATGTTAAGATTTGTACATTGATCGAGTCGGGATGGAGCACAAGACCCTGAGTCTTGTCTGTTATGACTAAGGGTACATGGACTTATATGTCATTCATGATTGTACACATTTTTCTACTGTACAGATGGTTGTGACCATACCATGAGACTTTATATCCATGATGATCCTTGTTATCTGGATGGATGTGCCCATACCATGGATCTTTTCATATAGTCTTCATCATTCGGATGGATGCATCCATGTCATAGATTCATGTCTTGATCTTAGATATGTATATGTATATGCATCCTTGATTTTCAGGTCTCCTGATAGTGCATGTCCTCGTCCTTTCCAAAAGCTCATAAAGCATCTCAGTCATCACTCCTCGTTCTTTCTTCATGCTTTAGGGGGCATCTATTACACAATATTTTGTCACGCCTCTTGAACTTTCCTGTGAAATATACTGAAGTGCCCGAAACATGATCATTATACAGCATACTCATCCATGTATACAACTCAGGTCCCTCCTTTAACTTTGCTTGGAAAATCTCTGGAGCTTTCCATGAAGAAATATCTCTTAAAACCCTAAAATGAGGGTAATCACCCTTATGAAGCTCAAAACCGCAATGATCACCTGTTGCACTGTGTTAGGCCAATGATGGAATCGCTTTGTTCCCATGCATACCCATGATGGTCTCAAAAAGGAATTTTTCCCAAAGAGGATGAGAAGCTTTGTGATCTAGAAGCTTCTAGAGCGGGGAGTTGGAGGTGTTTTCGCATAGATGAGGTCAAATCCTCCTAATTTGACCTCTTGGTCTCATCCCTATGAGCTACCTCATTAAGATGTGCACTTAATCCTATCTTTGGAGGAGTCCTAAATCCCTCTCCCAGCCTATAAATTCCTCCTCTCCCATTCCCAAATGGTTGATCTATGTCCATTTGCAACCCTATGCTGAGCTTGTGCTTAGAGGCTATTCATTAGACTTGGAGAAGGAGTGTTTGGAGAGTTTCTTGGCTTAGACTTGGATTACCACTCAAGGAGAGCCTTTCAACATCAAGGCTATGGTTGTAAGCTTCCCTTTATTATTTAAATAATATACAACCACTGGTTCATTCTTCCCAAAATATATATGTTCATGTTTTCATTAGCTTGGAATTCCTTGATTAGCTAAATAGGTTATTATTGGGTTTTCTATTGGTTTTTGGCATGCTTTGTTGTTTCTTGATCACTTGTGTAGGTACATAAGTGCTGAAAGAAGTAGGAACAATTCTGTGACACAAGCGGTTCGAGGATCTCAACAAAGAAAATCAGAATAGCATCAGAGCAAGGTAGATCATCTCTCTCGTTCTAATTTTCAATTATAATCTAGGAAGATGTCTAGTTGATTGTCACTTCAGTTGCTAGACCCACTCATTGGGCTAGAGGGATCGTCTCTGTCTGCAGAGAGGATTAACCTTGTCAACAATGGGTGCTATTATACATGCATAACCCTTAATAAAATTTTGATAGCACCTGGTGTGGCCCAATATTGCACGTAGTTGTCTAACAAAGTGGGAGGACGCAGATCTAATATGATGGAAATCATAGCCAGATCCACCAAAAATACTTGCTTACAAATAATCTATCCCAATATAATACCAAAAGGGGAACAAAAAATACACTTCTTTAAATTTAAAGAAATATGTAGCTATCTACACCTATCCAACATTAAGTACAGTACCTCTGTGTGCTTCTTCAACATGTTGAACACGGTCCAAATTATGATGTCATACTCGAAACCTACTCTACTTTGGTGTTTAAATTAAAAAAATGGCATGCTTTCCAATTTAATATATAGATCATCGTAGGTTTTCACTTATTTAATATGTAGTTATATTAGCATTGTATGTTAGAAAAATTATGGTTCTTGTTTACTTTTCACCATTTCCTTGTGAATCCAATGGAATTGAAGAGGGCATATAATAAATCCAAGATAGGGTATTCACAGCAAATATGACTAGTAGATGGATGGATTAATAGGGGAGGAAAGGAAAGGAATAAAGGAGTAGAGTGGGGAAATCCTCTAACATTTGAATTCCATGAGATTATAGTGTGATTGTCACCTTGAAACATTAATGTTGTCACATCAACTATGGGATGCCAAAATAATAAGAGAGATAGATGGCAAATTCCAAATGGAGATAGGTTAGGATGGAAAAAGTTTCAAGGATGTTAGATTTTTGGAGGTCATCGAAAAATGGTGGCTTATAGATCTATTTAATATATAAGTTAGATTACACCATTGCAAATATCATATAGACTGTTATAGGACATATTGTCACATATGGTCAATAGGCCTTCAAACAAGATCATTCACATCCTTTGAACGCTTTGTCATCCTACCTACACAAATCCCTAACCATGAATCTTTCTAATCCCTAAGTTTCTGCGTGAAAATACCTTATTTTTGTCATTTTAAGGACCAACACACCCTGGCACTTCATTGGCTAGTGTTGGCTACCAATTTTCCCTACCTTGCATCTATGTTGATTAGCAACAGCTTGCTCAGTGTTGCGGGGTGTGATGATTCTTGAAATTTAGGAAAACAAAAAAGAATTATAAAGCTTCCTCTTCGAGAAGATTTAAGGATCTATTGTAACTACTCAGATAAAAGTCTTAAATACCATCCTATCCTACCTTGGAGTTTTCATCCCTTATCCCTTGAGCTCATCCTCCCATAAAGAGTGGATCTCAAGCCTAGTTTGGTAAAAGGATAAGAATTCATGAACTACCTCCTTCAGCTATATATTTACTGCCATCCATAGACAAGGGGTTGGATTTTGGAGAGTGATTCTACCCTTATGTTTTTGATGTGAGAGATATCATTCCATGCATCAGGGTGATTAGAGGTACACTTTGTGGCAAAGAAAGGACAAGTCAGCTTGGAGGAGCTCTTCTACAAGATCAACACCTATTTTTTGTTGTTTCTCACTCCATTTCTATTAATGCAAAGAGTTATTTGTTTTCCTATATATGATGTTATGGTTTCATGTATTTCAATACCATGTTGATAATTGAACACATTGATTAGATGATGCTACATAGATTTTGTAGATCATTGGTTTGTGTTGTCTGATTGTGCAGGTTCTAATTATAATGATTAGAGGTAGGATTCAAGCACACAAGCCAAGGAAGGAGTAGAGCATATGAAAAATTTCAAGTGGGCTTCATCATGTTATCTATTTACTTTAAGGAAAACATTAGTCCCTTTGTCTTTATGTTGTTCTAGGTCTGTCCACGAGGCCTAGGGAAGATACTTTTATCCAGAGTAGTAGATTTCAGAGAACAAATTGGTGACCCCATTAGGAAAGGTGTATTCCCTTGGTTTCTTTGTCCATTATGCTTGTCTTACCTCTTTGTCATACCTTTACTATCTTATGCAGTCAAGAACAAACATAGGAAGACCTTTCATTGAGTCTCAATTGCAATCCTTGTGTCGAAACTTTGCATCCCTAGACCAACACACCCTCTGGTGTTGTGATAGAGTGTTGCACCCTAGCTAATCCTCCTTTGTGCCTATGTTGCATAAAATTGGTACCTATTTTGCACCTGTGTTGGCCCTTGTTCATGCACATTTTTTAATTTTTCTTGGTTTTCTCTTTGATCAACCTTCTTCTAGCTGTTTGTCCTTGAGTCTTTAAGTGTTTTGTGGTCTCCCTTAAGCCTCCTTTTGGTTTATTTTCGTTTTTAGTGCCTTTGGTAAGGACTTGTTTATATTTTCCTTTGTTCTTATCATTAGTTCATTTGAAAACTTATTTTTTTTTATTATCATTGAGTGCTTAGATGAATTGGTGTTTTAGTCATCATTTTGAAAAGCTTTTTTGAATAAGTGATTAAGCTTTGCATCTTAGTTTTCTTCATTTTAAAAAATTAAGTGACTTGAAAAGAAAAATATTTGCATTGGAATTTAGGGTTTTGTGTGTGCATCAACATTGGAACAGTTGCATTTAAAAGGGAATTGTACTTTGCACATTGTTTGTTGCATAATCTTTGTCCCTTCCCTTCCTTAGATAGATTTTCATTGAATGAGAAAGATTTCATTTCCTCATGCTAGTTTGCATTTTAGGATATTCAAGTGACATTCACGGTGAGCCCCAAAACTAAAACTTAATTGAAGATAAACATTAAAATTTACTGAATCAACCTAAGGAGCATTTGTAACATTAATGTAAACATTTAGAGGTCTAGGCTAGAGACGTGTTCCAACATCGTTAAATGTAGTAGATGACATTGTTTTCTAGTGTTGTATCTTGGGGGTGAAATCTTGTTCCACATACGTGAGTGTATAGGATCGTTCTCCACATACCTTTGGGTATATTTGATGTTGCTCCACGCACTTAAAGTATATGGGAACTCTCTCATCAAATGATTATGCATTAGACAACACTACTACGGACTGCACTTCCATGTATTGTCAAGTATATTTTGGAAGTCCCCTATAGGTTGCTATCCTCGCCATACGTAACTGAGTCATCTGCCTTGTGTACCATGAAACACCGAACAAAACATTTGGGGAGATTTCCTGCACATACGTTAAGTGATTCGTTGTCCAAGATGTATATTTCAATTCATGGTTGCTTAGTAATCCTTTATTCCTATGTTACCCTCTTTTTTATTTATTTTTGTGTTAATTTCTAAAATTTATTATCCAACATGGAAGAACAAAATCCACCACTCTATTGTTCACATAGAATGCAAAATAAGCCTCCTCTTCCACCATAGGCTACTCTTGGTCATCGTCAAGAGCATAATAAGATGAAAATTACCAAATCAAGAAATTCAAGAACTACTTCTGGTCCTCCTCCTAAATCTGATCAACCAGAATCATCTTTCCCTTTGAGTACTGAGCTTGAGATCACATCTACTCTTACTAGTGATTCTAACACAATCGAAACAAAAATACCTAAAACCTTATTGCCTGAGGTTATTGAACCTAAATTTCCTAAGTCAAAATCTTTATTTTCTGAGGTTGTTGAACCTGAGGAACCTCATCCATCTTCACATATTACTTCAGGACCTTCCCCTTCTCTTTGTCTCAAATAGAACCTCCAACTATATATCTTGGACCCGACAACGAACCTATTCCATACGATCTTATGGGTATTAAATAGATCCTGCAAGAAGAGCCTCGTCCTTCTACTCATTTTCATTGGAGTGGACTCTAATTTTATCAAAATGATCCTCTTCTTCCTCTTCAAACTCCAGCACAAACTCCTTTCCCTAATTATTTTGACTCACACACGGATTTTTCCCGAAAATCTTTATTGGGATTGTTAACCATGATTGGATTCGATATGCTTTCCCAACCTGTGTCCACCACTATGGTTGAGACATCAAATTTTGTTTCCTCATCCATGTTTGCAACATCACCAGAGGCACATCTGTATGGTGGCCCGTCCGTCCCACCTAGCTATCAATCTTTATCTAGCACTTTCTTTGGTGCAACTTCCAGCCCTTAGACATCTCCCATGCCATCCATGTTGAGAATTCCATCTGATACTTCCCCTATGAATGTTACTTATCCTACTCCTCCTCCTCCACCTACACCTACAATTGAACAACAAAATGGCCCTTATGTTAGTGGGCAAGATTATCCTCAACAACCTAACTCTCCTTATGTTGGGTGCCCTCCATCTGGGTTGTAGTTTCCTCCATCATCCCCTCCTCCTATTGTAGGGGGCGGGGGGGGAAATTTTTTTTGGTTTTCCTCAAATTGGAAATCAACCTTATTATAATCCTCCTTATCCTGGGATGGCTCCGAGTGTTTGGAAACCTACTTTTCCCATCCAACCTAGTTCATTTTGGGATCGATTGTTGAATTCTCAACCTGTGTGGTATTCATCTCAAATTAATACCCATCAATCTATACTTCAACAAGCTCAAATACATGTAAGTCAAACTTTATAGGCTGCTATTTCATCTCAACCTATTCCGTCAATATCTAGTACCGTTCAGGTTCCACTTACCCAGCCTTTACAAGGTACCTTATGTTGGGTGTTGGAGTTACAATTCAGTGAACTCATTCAACACTTAATTTGTCAAACCAGGGCTACATAAACTTTGAGGCGTAGCATAGAAAATGAAAAAGACCTCTGGCTTTGAATTCTATAAATCCTACTTCTAATCCACTAATTAAATTTTGCAGAATCAATAGAAAATGAATTACAAATAAAACCTTTTATAAAAAAAACACCAAGCCACTCTGGGTACTGGATTCACTTCAAGAAAAATACTCGCCAAAAAAACCTTGACAGAAAAATTAAAGCATGCCTTGCAATCAATCCAAAAATATATTGAATGATAAATCTATTTCCTTTGCTAAAAATATCTCATTCCTGTACCAGAGCAATCACGTTCATGTACCGAAATGAGTCTCGTTCCTGCAATGGATTACTCCATTTATGTACTGGAATACTTTGTTCCTGTAGTGGAACGTTATGTTCCTAAACTGGAATGTTTTGTTCTTGCACTAAGAAATCATTGTTCCTACAGTAAGAAAAAACTTGCTTTCAACCACCCTTCTCTCATATATTAATGTGCTATGGATAGTAAACTGGAAATAAGTAAAATAGAGAGGAAAAATTTAGCTTGAACTTTAATGAAAAAGACTCCCAATCCAAAGAAAGCATTCAATAGAAATAACTACAAAGACTGAAGGAAAATGTTGCGATAGAAGAAAGGAAACACTCTTGTGTTGTAAATGAAAATGCTTATCCAAATAAAAAAAACTCAACCCTTTTCACATCTCTGTCACAGTAATAAATACTCTATTTAAAAAACAAATTTTACAAAATCTTTAATCCTACAAAAAATTTCATAAACGATTACTGTACTCAATGATATTTAGCTTGCATTATATAAGGAAATCGTTACAGTCTTAACTTTATACACAAATTTATCATTATGTAGCCAGAACTTGTATTCATATAAGGGAATGATATGCTTTAAGGAAATGAATCAAACTTAAATCATCAAACTCACAACCCTATCCAATCTTTCAGAAAACACTCTCAGAAAATGAAAGAACAATGCGATGCATTCAGGAAGAAATAAAATGCCGAAATTGGAAATAGATATCAACCCAACACACATGAGGAATCCTCAGATCTAAGATCATGCATTAAAATATTCAAAATGGTTTCACCCAACCTGCAAGCTCAAGCATATGAAAATCATTGTGTCCACACTAGCATAACTAGATTTAAACACACTATGAAAGATAGGGAGAACAAGTTGGGTTGGTTGGGCCCTAGCCAACCAACTCATTTCCCTTTACGGAAATTATGAAATCAAATGCGCGAAGGAAACATTACAAGTAATGACAGGAACTTGAAATAAATGAAACTGGTGTCAACTCCTTCTTTTATTCAAAGTCTTCTATAAATATACATCGTAAAACCATAAATCCAACATAGAGGGATAGGTTGATACAAGATTACAAAAATTACAACAACAGTGTATCAAAATTTATTTACAATATCGCTAGCTAAACCTATCCTAGAATCCCTAATTTATACATATATTCTCACCTCTTGGACGTAATGAAAAACTTAATAAGAAAACGCGTTGAACAACAACTGACCTTCATCTTTAGCACATCCAAAACACTCTAATCCTGATGCAAAAAATGGAACAAACCCTCGGTGAGAGGTGCACGCCATTCCTTAACAAATGTAATATTTTTGGAGTCAATCCCAAATGAATGGGCGACTGTCCACCTGGTACAAGAATGAAGGATGGTACAAGAACTTCAGTTCCTGCAGCAACTAAACTCTGATTTTGATTAATGACATTTACTCACCACATCTTAGGAAATATGAATAGATAATTTACAAACAAATATAAGCCTATTCAACCTTTTCAATGGATAATAAGCCCCTATGATCCATATCCAACAAAATCACAAAAAGGAACCAAGAACCATGTGTAAAGGTTTTAATTTAATTATGAAACAGAGGTTTGGGTAGCATAGTTAGGACAAATGTAGGGTTAAAAATGGACAATTATGACGACCAACACCTTACAGCCTCAATTTCTTGCACAAGGTATTGCCAAAATTCCAGTAGGACAGGGTTATCTTGGAGCTGGTCAACAACGTTACTCATATGTTGGTTACCAGAATGCTCCTTATTTTGGTGTCGAGGTTCCTCTTTATCAGAACCCTCCTTATCTAAGAACACAAGTACTTGTTTCTCAGGCTATTCCTTCTTATCCAGACTATCCTCCACCTAATTTTAACTAGAAGTTACCTTTTGTGGTGACTCTCGAATTTCCAAACTTGACTTAGCTTACCAATGATCCTATCGCTCATTCGCCTTGGTGGCTGATAATTCCTACCAAATTTCCTTCTGATATCCCAAAATTTAATGGGAATCCTAGAGAATACCCATCGACCCATGTCATGACATATCATCTATGGTGTTCTTCAAACTCCCTTAATGATGATTCCATACAATTATGTATTTTCCAATGTACTCTTATAGGTACCATAGCTAAATGGTACATTGAGTTACCTAGAGCTTCATTTCACGATTTCAGTTCCTTAGCTACCACCTTCCTTACACATTTCCAATTACCCATCTGGTATGAAACTGGAACGAAACTTTTAACAAACTTTAAATAAACTAAAGCTACTCACATCTTAGATCACATTCATGAGTGGCGGCGTCATCGCTGGTTGGTTAAGACCTATGTTCCAAATCAATTGTTAGTGAAATGGTTCATTAAATCCCTATTGTCATCTATCACAGAGGATGTAGCTAAAGGTGGGGTCGTGACTAAAGAGAAAGTGATTTATCGTGCTCAGTATTTGGACCTCATCTATACCCAATATGGCATGCTTTATGAAAATATACTAGATTCTCTGAGACCTTCAAACATTGTTCCTCCAACTCCTGGTAAAGAATCTCATGTTGCTGATGGCATCATTGGTTTTTCTGGTTCACAGATAGTGAGTAAACCATCTCGTGCAACTCTCACTGATTTTTCCCAAAACCCTTCATCGAATCCTCCTGCGGCTTCTTCTTCTGAGATAAATGTCATTTCATCTGATAAAGGAAAATCCCGACAACATACTGGAAGCAAGAAGAAAGGAAAAGGAAAAAAGAAGAAAGCTTCTTCACTGTAGGATAAACAAACAAATTAGTCCTCTGATAAGAAACGAAAGCCTCACTACCCATGCTTGATCTGCAATGAGGAGAAATTTACTCATGACTGTCCTCATTGCATGGAAGTGAACCAGTTTATAAAGTCTTCCACTTCTACCATTATGTTGACTGACCTGTTTCCCAATTAGGAGAACCACATGGTTTCTCAAGACCCTTCTTCCTCTAACATGGTTTTAATACTTTCCTCGACAAAACCTAAATATGATGTTATGGTGGCTACTCAGAATAAGGACTATGGTAATTTGAATCCTCTGGACGATTAGGCTATTGATCAACCTACCAGTTCAGCATCACCTCCAATCCCGCTCTGCCCATGATTCCTACGGAGTTAACTATTAAGCCTCTGAACGACATTATTCATAAATTTGCTTTCAACCCATGTGCTAGGGCTGCTTAAAATTATAACATAGTTGAATACTTGGCTTAGTCTCCATCATCTATTTCAACCCTCAAGGTGTTGCAAAATGTCCCACCCATAAGAAGGATTTTATTTCATCTATCAAATGTGTTTATGCTTACAATTCCAACTTAGTTGTTTTTAGTCATGAAAACTATACCCCTCGCCTTCCATCTCAATTGGCCTTTATCATCCAGGTCATCATCTGTGATAAGAAAATTCATCATTTCATTGTGGATGAGGCAACCTCGACCTGTACCATGTCAATGTCTTGATGGAAAGTGATTGGTTCTCCTCAACTGAGTCAGTCACCTACCACATTGAAATATTTTTATGGGAGAATGTATAAACCTTGTGGTATTTTGAACTCCTTACAAGTTGAATTAGGGGGAAAAATGTATCCATATAAATTGAGGTTATTGATGGACCTCTTGATTATAATCTTCTATTGGGTCGCACATGGGTTTATGCCATGGTTGCAGTCATTTCGACTTATTTTTGTATGATTTGCTTTCCTCATAAGGGTGGGATTGTGGCCATTGACCAGCTCTCTTTTTCCTTTGATTCTCAAGTTACTAGAAGTGTCCCTCTTGTAGGGTTAACTCTACATTCTTATTAGCATGTTGGGGTTGGATTGCTGAAGGATTCCTCTCTCATGGGAACCTTTTCGCTCCCTCCTCTTCCACTTCCCAACAGCTCATCATCGGTTGCTTATATCAATATGATATCATCTTCTACTATCTCGACTGATCCATGGATTGTACTAGTATCCATAGTTTTCGCGATTGAATGTTGTTTAGCCCCATTGAGCTTGATTACAAAGCCATCTATTTGGCTTGTGCGACTTACACCTTCTCTTCGATTAATTGGGTCAATCGATCATTGGATTATGGCACGCATTCTAATTCTTTCGCTCATATATTCTCTATCGATGAGAGCATCATGGAAATCATGATGCCAGATGATGCATTGTGGGATGTTCATCACCATTGTTCCTCCTTACTAGATTCTATTGAGGATAATCTTACTGATGTGTATTTAGCAGATATCATCGAGTATTTTACGAATTCCATTTCTATACACGAATTCAATTTCGAAAAGAATCTCTTGAATATCGAAGAGATGATACCTCTTGATATCTCTATTAAACCGGGCATTGTCAAAAATCTACACATTGGTGCATCTTTCTCTTCATCAGAGATTGAGACCTATAAAGACCTATTTTAGGAGTTTTGTGATGTCTTTTCCTGGAACTATGAGGAAATGCTAGGCATCGACCCAAATATAGTGGTGCATGAGATTAAAACATATCTTGGTGTTAAACCAGTCTGGCAATGCCTCTGTCTAGTCCATCCAAATAAGGCTACCATGATAAAGAGTGAAATTGAAAAATTCCTTCGCGCTAGTTTAATCTACCCTATTCCTTTGAATGATTGAGTGTCAAATATTGTCGTTGTTATGAAGAAACATGGGACAATTTGTGTATGCATCAATTATCAGGATATAAATCATGCTTGTCCAAAGGAAAATCATCCAACCACATTCATCGACCAAATTGTTGATGATTGTGTTGGATGCGAAATCTATTCGTTCATGTAGGGTTTCTTCGAATATAATCAAATCAACATTCTCCCAATTGATCAACCTAAAATTGAATTTATTTGTCCCTTGGGTACATTTTCCTACTAGAAACACCCATATGGTTTAAAGAATGTTGGGGCCATGTTTCAAAGGGCAATGGATTATGATTTTCACAACATTAAACACATCATGAAGCCTTATTTGGACGATCTCCCTACTCATTCTAAATATCGGGTTGATCACCCGATGCATCTAAGGGACATTTTCTTACAATGTAGACACTATAATATTCGAACTAATCCACCCAAATGTGTGTTCTGCATTAGTTCTATTCGAATTCTTGATTTTTTTTATTTCAAAACATGGAATTTTTATTTATCCTTTGAAAATACAGGCGATCATCGATTTATTTGCACCTTCTTTGCTCATTCAACTTCAACGACTCCAAGGGAAGGCTAACTCCCTGCAAAGCTTTTTCCCTAATTACGCTGAGTTTTCCAAAGGATTCACTCACCCAATTAAGAAAGGGGTTCCCTTCCATTGGGATAATGTTTCTCAAAAAGTGTTTGATGCCCTGAAAGATGTACTGGTTCGTCCATCTCTATTATATCCCTTGATTACCAGCATGATTATTTCTTGTATCTCACTACTGCCATTTCTACTATAGCAATGGTATTGGTCCAGGAAGATGATGTAGGGACTGAACATCCCATATATTATCTAAGTTAGAATCTCAATGATACTGAAATCAGGTATACCCACATAGAAAAGTTGGCTTTGGCAGTCGTTCAAGTCGTCCAAAGGTTTCGCCATTACATATTTCTCTAGAAAACTATGGTTGTTTCAGATTGAAACCCTATGACATATATTTTGTCACGTCAATTTTTTGGGGGAAATAATATAAATGGATTTTCATCCTACAAGAATTTGACTTGGAATTCATTAAATCTAAATCAAAGAAATCCTTGGTTTTCGCTGAGCTTATGTGCAACCTTCCTTCCCCTAATTTTGAATCAACATCTGATGATTCTATCCCTGACGAGTCATTGTTTCTAATTTCATCATCTGACCCATGGTATGGAGACATTTTGATATATCTCTAGACCCATAATTTCTGGTCTGATACCTCTCGCTCCGAGAAACGACGTATTTGATACCAAGCCAAGAATTACATCATTATTGGCGACACCCTTCATCGACACGGTATTGAATGATTTTATGAAGGTAACTCACACATGAGGAGGCCAAGAAAGTCCTTAGTGAATACCACTTGGGGGCATGTGGCAGTCATTTATTTGGTTATGCTACCGCGCAGAAGATCCTACGCATTGGTTACTTTTGGCCTATCATTTTTGGAGGTTGTATTCTCATTGTCCAGAAGTGTCATGCATGCCAAATTTATGATCGTAAGACCCGTGCTCCGCCTGCTCCATTGCATCCTCTTATCACCATTGGACATTTTACGAAATTGGGGGTATCGAGTTCATGACATGTAACCCTCACTCGGCCGAGGGCATAATTATATTAATGTCACAGTAGATTATTTAACTAAATGGGTTGAGGTGATTCCTGCATTTAACAACAATGGTGAAACAATTGCATATTTCTTTTTCAGTCACGTTATCATGCAGTTTGGTGTTCTGTGAGCGACAATTACGGATCGAGGAAAGAATTTCCATAATCATATGATGTTTGAACTAACTGCTAAGCTGGGACTTTCCCATGAAAGTTCCACTCCCTACTATCCTCAAGCTAATGGACAGGTTGAGGCTATCAATAAAGTTCTCAAAACTATGCTTCAACGTATGGTAGGGGTCCATAAATCGAACTAGAATTTTCTTCTTTATGCTTCCTTGTGGGAATACCAAACCTTGGTAAGGACTACTACGGATTTATACACTTTCAGTTGGTTTAAGGTCTAGAAGCAATCCTTCCAATTGAATGTGATATTTTGTCACTAAAGCTAGTTGTAGAACTTCTTTTTGCCACTTTTGTAGAGGAGGAACATTTTTTACATCTGACCCATTTAGATGAGACATGACATGATGCCACTATAGCTAATGAAGCTCATAAAATATGTATCAAGGTGTAATATGACAAAAGTCTCAAGCCTCGTGTCTTCTCGGAAGGGGACCTTGTTCTTTTATCTGACCAAGAAAATGACAAGTTAGGATCAGGAAAGTTCCAACCTATCTGGTTAGGTCCATATATTATCAACCGTGTTCCTACAAAAGGGGCCTATGAGTTAGTCAATTTTCACTGAATTCCACTGACATAACCTAGAAGTGAGTTGTACCTAAAGAAATACTATGCTTGATCTCATGCGTAGTAACACTCTGTACATACTGTGTATAGGTGTTTTAAGTGTGATTTTAGTGTGTCTCTTCAAAATTTTCTATGGTTTCTATTGATCCATTTTATGTTTGTTTTGCATATGTCAGCATCCCTTGAACCGTATTTTGGTTATGTTGATGGTGCTAGTCGTAGTACTTAGAACCTATCCTTCGCAACGTGGGATATCTTTGCTCCAAATGGAGAGTTAGTGAGTATACAAGGGATTTGTATTGGTCACTCTACCAACAACATTGTTGAGTATAGCATAGTGGTCAAGCTACTGTCTGATGTTATTTCACATGGTATCCATTGTTTAGTCATTAGACTTGACTCACAACTCGTGGTACTACAACTTGCTAATGTTTATTCGGTTAAAAGTCCTACCATCCTTTACATGAACATATTTCTATAAATCTAAACACATTGATAGATGCACTTCCTAATCATGTTTTAGATAGACATTTGCAACGAATGTAAATAAGCTTCAATACACATCAAATCTATTGAAAACATAATAGGAATAGAGAAACACTGAAGATAGATAGACATATATATAAAAAGTTTGGTTTTACGAAATTTATGCCCACGACACATATGGCCACACAGCCCATATAAAAAACTACATGCAAATATCTAAGTAGACTAATCAAAGTGCTCATGATAACATGCCACTATCGTAGCTATCTTATGCTCTGAACAATATAACTAGGCACTCTGATAATGCGTTGTTGAATTCACATGGAATCTAGTCAATCACGGTCTCATCTATTCCATGTGTCAACCCCTCTATGTGGCACTCCACCGCTGTTAGGATCTCAGCTACATTAATATCTCATAGTGCATCTCGTCCTACTGCAGTAACCTGTACTAATTATACTGTCACTTGTGGCCATTATCTTGCACGATGGAGATATGAAGCACGTATCAGTCAAAAGGCCTAATATCAGCATGAAAAAATCAATAGTTTAGTCTCGGAAATATCAAAAACACAAAAAATTGTAAAACTTTCAAAAAATTCAAATGGTCGAAATATCTTACCTGTAACACCCCATAACACACCCTTAGGAAGCATGAGCGCATAGGTGTGTTGAGTGTAAAAATGTGTATTTACTTTGCATAGGTGTGTTTAGTGTTTTTGCAGTGTGCCTCTTTAGAATTTCCTATGGTTTCTATTAATCTCTTTTACATTGGGTTTTCATATGTTGGCATCCCTTGAACCGTATTTTGGTTATGATGATGGTGCTAGTCATAGTGCTCAAAACCTATCCTCCGCAGCGTCAGATATATTTGCTCCAAATGTCGAATTAGTGAGTCTACAAGGTATTTTTATTAGTATCTCTACCAACAACATCGTTGAGTATAGCTATTGTCTAATTCTATTTCACATAATATCTGTCATTTAGTCATCAAAATTGAATCACATCTCATGGTACTACAAATCACTAATGTTTATTCGGTTAGAATTCCTACCATCCTTCACATGTTCTTAAGGGTTCACCTTCTAGAAAGAAATATTGATTTCATACAATATGAACATATTTCTAGAAATCTAAACACATTAACATATGCATTTGCTAATCATGTTTTAGATAGACATTTTCAAATAATGTAAATAAGTTTCAATACACATCACACGTATTGAAAACATAATAGGAACATGGAAACACTGAAGACATATATATATATAAAGTTTGGTTTTACAAAATTTGTGCCCGAGACACATATGGTCACACAGCCCATATAAAAAAATACATGCAAATATCTAAGTAGACTAATCAAAGTGCCCATGATAACATGCCAATGCATAACCTATCTTGCATAGTAGCCGACCAATATGGCTAGGCACTTTGATAATGTGTTGTTGAAGTCACATTGGAATCTAGTCGATCACGGTCTCATCTATCCAATGTGTCAACCCCTTAATGTGGCACTCCACCTCTATTAGGATCTCAGCTACATTAATATCTCATAGTGCATCTCATCCTACTGTAGAAACCTGTACTGCCTCTAATGTATCCTGTGGTTGTTCTCCTACACGATGAAGATATGAAGCACCTATCGGTCGAACAGGCCTAATATATGCATGAACAAATCAATAGTTTAGTCTCGGAAACATCAAAAACACAAAAAAATTGTAAAACTTTTAAAAAAATCAAATGGTCAAAATATCTTACATGTAACACCCCATCATTCACCCTCAAGAAGCATGAGCTTAGGGTTTTCATGAAAATACATCCCTGCATATGGATAATCATTGATCATAATGAACTGTCTACACAACCATCCAAAGAATTCTAGTGAGAAACTAATCGTTGACAGACCTACATGTCAAGACATATGATCTATCCACCTCCTCATCTATGGAACCCTCAGATCAATGGGCTCGAGTGTAATATGCTAAGGTTGTAGTAATGGAACCCACTCTAGAGAAAAAGAGACCAAGATGGAACTATATCCAATGTTTTTCAACTTTCCCTCTCTTGCTTTAGACAATTGTTCCTTCATATTGACCAACACTCCCTCGCTCCAGTTGAAGATTGTTGGCTCCAAACACTCCACACCATACTGCATGTATGATCTGCTAGCTACATGAAGTGTTGAGCTACCTGCCAATATGGAAATGATGAATAAGATTGTTCTTAAGGGAAAATGGGTTACATCTTTTATGCTAATATTTCCATCTCTAGTTGGCTTGGATCAAGGTCTACAATAAGTGGCAATATAATCTTTCATTGTTTCTCCACCCTTCTCCCACCTAGGAGAGAGATGGGGGCACCTCTCATGGATAAACCTGTTAGAAAATATATGTCCTATATTGTTATCTCGAGCATATGTTCCCCAAATATGAATGCATGTGCTTGCACATCCCATGAATGAACAAGATACACTATTAATTCCATCTGCTACCTCATAACAAGAAGCCAGAAGAATTTAAATAATCCATAATTTTTCAGTGCCTGGATGGTAGTAGGATCATTACCTGCATTCAAATCCTATTCTTCATGTTTTCTCTCTCCAGATAAATTCCATTTTGTGCTAATGAAGACCTGAAACATCAAGAAGAGACTCATTAGGATCCTTTCCATGCAAAGAAATTGGAAAATTTTGAAGGGAAAATGGAAAACACATTTCATAGTTGCACCCAACACACCCCTATGAGGAGAGGTAGTGTGTTTCACCCCTCCCCTATAGTGTAGTTTCACTTAGGTGCAATGCACCTTTCGACCATCTGGGCATGCGTTGGTCCTAGGGCGAATTCTTTAAACCCCAAGGCCCTCCAAAATACCTAAAGCTTGCATGAGAACACAAAATGGGGCCATGAATTGAGAGAGAAGTCTTAGCTCTTATCCAGAAGTGACGGTGCTTGAAATGATCCACTAGATTGAGCACAATCATCTACAGAAGATCGAGGGAAAATACTACTCAGAAATCTCATTTTTGAAGGTAAATGTGAAATGGTAAAGATGAATAGTCATTTTGAATATTTATGGTTGTTTCTTCCATTATTTTATTCATATTTAATGTTTTCACCTAGTTACAACCCATTTTACCATTAAACATGTATTTTAAATCATTTTTGTGATGTTTTGAGCAGACTAACTGTTGGGTCCCTATAATACTAGTGATTACCCCATTACTATTGTAGTTATACCCCTTATTAATATTGTTGTGCCCCTATTGCCACCATATTGTTATTACTATGCCCCATAGAATCCCTCTATTGTTATTTTTGTGGCTTTATATTATTATTATTAGGTCGGCTCGGTTATATTGTGACTCCTTAGACTCCTATATATAGAAAGGAGGTTTTGTCATTTGAATCATCCAAGAATTGTTCATTTATGTAATGTAAAGGAGGTTTCCCCCTCGAAGAGGCTAAATTCTAAGGCGTTGATCTATCTTTTCTATCTTTTCTTGAGTTGGTTTCATAACATTTGGTATCAGAGCTTTGGATTCTAGGGTTTCGCTGCTCCAAATAGGTCATCGTGGCATTTTCGCTATAACTTTTTTTCTGAAACGTTTCAGTAGTTGCAAAAAAAACCCATTTGAGAAGAAATCGTGCTGAACCTCAGGTCCGAATTTCAGAGCTTTTCGCACTATATTTGCGAAGATATGATCTGAGGAAATTGGTCTTTTTGCAGACTCCTGAATTACATTCCAAACAGGTGACTTGGGGAAAATCGTCATAACTTTCTCTCTAGGGATCAGATTGAAATTTCGTAAGAAGGTATAGAAAGAGGATGGACTGCAGTTTCTTGTATGCATTTTTCAGATCCATAGGTCAAAAGAGTGACTCATGGCACGTCGTACAAGTTTGCTCTACTGAACTAGTCTATAATCAAGTCACTGTGGGAGATTTCACATAACTCTTCCTTGGAGAATCCAATTTGGGTCAAACTTGTGGCATTGGAAAGAGGACACAGAGGGATACCACAGATTGTAATTTCAGAATTGGATGATCTGAAAGTACAGAGATACATCAGAGGCAATATCGAGCTCCTACAAAGTGAAAAAAAGGTGTGTAGATTCTTTTAAATGTTTGCTTAAGAGTGGTTTGAAAATTTATTTTGAAGGAATTCAAAGGGCTAGTAGAGCATTATTATCGGTAACTGATGCCCCAAGGAAAGAAAATGCAAACACCTAGTAAGGAACCTGAAAGCTCTAGCATGACTCATGAAGAAGAAGAAGAAATGTTATATGATATATCAAAATTACAAGAACAAGTGCAACAAGTGTCACTTGCACAAAAAGCAACAGAATCTAAGATGGATGGTTTAACGAAAGATGTAGAAGGTAAGATGGATGGTTTAAAGAAAGGTGTAGAAGCTAAGATGGATTGTTTAAAGAAATGCGTAGAAGCTAAGATGGATGGCATGGAAGCTAAGGTGAATGGCATGGACGCTAAAATTGATGGCATGGATGATAAGATGGAAGAATTGAAGATAAATATGAATAAGTTGCTTCAAGAAATGGTCACTAATGGTGAAAAGGTACTAAAGGAAACTCATGATGAGAACAAAATAAATGTTAATCATGATTCCATAGACTCTAATGTTGGATCGAAGACTCACCATATTCCAAAAATCGATATGAGGAAGTTTGATGGCAAGGATCCCATTTTCACTGGAAATTTTTGGACAGAATTATTTTCTTGTCTTGGTACTCAGTTAGCTCATAGCTCATCTTATCATTCTCAATCTGATGGGAAAACTGAGATAGTAAACAAATGTTTGGAAGGATATCTTCGTTGCTTTGTATCTGATAAACAGACACAATGGGTCAAATGTTGCCTCTAGCTGAATGGTGGTATAACACTTCCTTCCATACAGCAACAAAAATGACCCCATTTATGGCACTTTATGGGTATCAACCACCATCCATCACATCATATTTAAGAGAAAATTCTAAGGTTCAGGCAGTGGAACAGCACATCGAACATCAACAACAAGTCCTCCAAATCTTAAAGGATAACCTCGTGTTGGCACAGAATAGAATGAAACAACAGGTAGATCCACATCGCAGTGAAAGAAGTTTTGATGTAGGTGATTGGGTATTCCTGCGGCTACAACCATATAAGAAAATGTCCCTCAAGCAAGCTAAGAAGGATAATAAATTATCACCAAATTATTATGGTCCATACAAGGTGTTGCAAAAGATTGATACTATGGCATACAAATTGGAGCTTCCTGCAGCTTCTCGATTGCACCCAGTTTTCCATGTTTCATGTTTAAAGAAGGTTATAGGTGACAAGCTCCCAGTTCAAACAATATTGCTAGAACTTGACAAGGAAGGAAAAATTATACTAGAACCGGAAGCAGTCACAGAAACAAGAACTCGACAGCTACGAAATCGATCAATTTCGGAGTATCTTATCAAGTGGAAGAACTTATCCACTGAAGATTCCACATGGGAGGATGAGAATTTTATATAGAAGTATCTAGAACTACTCAAGCATTGAGGACAACACTTTTTTTGAAGGAGAGGGGCATGTTGGGTCCCTATAATACTAGTGATTACCCCATTACTATTGTAGTTATACTCCTTATTAATATTGTTGTGCCCCTATTTCCCCCATATTGTTATTACTGTGCCCCATAGAATCCCTCTATTGTTATTTTTGTGGCTTTATATTATTATTGTGAGGTCGGCTGGGTTATATTGTGACTCCTTAGACTCCTATATATAGAAAGGAGGTTTTGTCATTTGAATCATCCAAGAATTGTTCATTTATGTAATGTAAAGGAGGTTGCCCCCTCGAAGAGGCTGAATTCTAAGGCGTTGATCTATCTTTTCTATATTTTCTTGAGTTGGTTTCATAACACTAACAGTTGTTTGACAGATTTTGTCCTGTTTTGAATAGATTATTTTGATCGAGGAGTACACTTTTATCACTTTTTCGGGCTCCGTAAACTTACGAAAAAGGAACCCCCTGGAAACCTCTTTCAACTCTTTTTAGACTCCTAAAATATGAAAAGATTGTCGAGCACTTGTCTTTTTGAACTCATTAAAATAAATGAAAAGACGTCTACTCAGCATAAGTTTAAACCTTTTCTGGACTGAGATAGAATTCTTATGAAAAAGTAATACCTTAGTCGAATATGGCTAAGAGGTTATCTTGGGTATTATTTTCTACCTTTTCATACCTAAGGGACTATCTACAAGAAGGAACATAGGGAGTTTTCTTTTTCGCCTCTTTTTCAAACTCTCTAAACATGAAAAAGATTAGTTTTCACCTTCGCTGGACTCGTAAAAACATGGAACAATGATATACCATGTTTGAATGTATCTCATTGATCCACGTGGTTATACTCATACATTGGTTGGTTTTGTGAACAAGATAGAAGACCCCAGATCTAGTTTCATCCATCTGGGCTACGATTTCAGGAGCAATACAAGATCACAATGTATGATGTCTATGATTGTACAAATAGTCATCCAGTCATGGATCCACCATTTGTCATCTGTGGATGTATCTTCTAATCATTATACATGTAATGTTAGCTTATGTGTTGAATATGGGTATGCCTCCCTCAGCAAAGATGTCATGATGTAAATGTATTGTAACAGATGATGATCTCGTCGGTTCTTCTTGATCTCGATTTGTCACAAGGTAAAACACTTCAGTCATCAGCTGTCATTTCTGACCTTGCGCTTTAGGAGGAAATATGTTTTAGTCCATTTTTTCACATATGGTTAATAGGCTTGCAAACGTGATTATTCACATCCTTTGAACACTTTGTCATCCTCCCTACACAAATCTGTAAGCATGACTCTTTATAGTCCGTGAGTTGTTTCCTAAAAGTACCTTATTTCAGTGATTTTAAGGACCAATGAACCCTGGCCCCTCATTGTCTAGTGTTGACTACTAGGTTTCCCTACTCTGCACCTGCGTTGATCACTAGCAGGTTGCTCAGTGTTGAGAGTGTGCTGATTTTTGAAATACGGGAAAACAAAAAAGAATCATGAAGCTTCCAAGATATGTCATAACTATTTACCTCAGATAAAAGTCTTGAATCCTATCCTATCCTACCTTGGATTTTTCATCCATTATCCCTTGACCTCATCCTCCCATCAAGAGTGGGTCTCAAGCGCAGATTAGTAATAGGATAAGAATTCATGAACGACCTCCTTCACCTATATATTTACGTCCATCCATTGATAAGGGGTTGGGTTTTGGAGAGTGATTTTACCCTTATGTTGTTGATGTGAGAGATATCATTCCATGTATTAAAGTGAGTAGGGGTGAAATTTATGGAAAAGAAAGGACAAGTCAACTTGGATGAGCTTTTCTACAAGATCAACACCTATTTTTGGTTGCAACTCACTCTATTTCTAATAATACAAAGAGTTCTTTTTTTCCTATATATGATGTTATGGTTTCATGTATTTCAATACCATGTTGATCTATTGAATAAATTGATTAGATGATGCTACATAGATTTTGTAGATCGTTGGCTTGTGTTGTCTGACTATGCAGGTTCTAATTACAACGATCAAAGCTAGGATTGGAGCATACAAGCCAAGGAAGGAGCAGATCATACGACAGATTCTAGGTAGGCTTCATCCCTTTATCTATTTACTTTAAGGAAAACATTAGTCCCTTTTCATTTCGGTTGTTCTAGGTCAATCCACCAGGCTTAAGGAAGATACTTATGTCTGCAGTCATAGATTCCAGATAAGATAGACTACACCATTAAAAATTTCATAGAAACTAAGAAAATCTTTCTTCATTGACCAACCTACTCATTGAAAAAATATTGAGGTAAGATCTACCCTTGTTGACATAAATATTCCCTAAAAATTCCACCATGTTAAGGAGGTGGCCAAAATAAAAATAGAAGTGGATCTACCTCTTATTGCTAACATTGTTTCTATATGAAACATTGTTTCAGTATATGAAAAAAAATTATTAATGACATATTTTACCTCTATAATCATTTTGATTCTCCAAATGATGATATTACGTTATTTTGGGTTGAATTAGTATAAAAAATCAATGAAATTGGATTGTATCGTCGACCTCTTCCCTTAAGGAAAAACCCAATATTCTAAGCTCTAACCACTCTATAAACCTGCCATATTGGGATTTGAATTTATACTCTTAGAATATGGACTTTCCAATGGTACATTTACCTAAAATACCTGCCTATTGGGATTGGGAATTTCTATTGATGAACCTAGCTTATGGAGTGGTGAATTCACTCTATTTGCCTAGCCTATTGGAGTTGGAAATTATATTCGTGAACCCATCTATGTGAGATGGGAACACTAATTCAAGGTGGCCTATCCACCAGCCCAAGAGATGGTAAATTCAGTCAGAAAAGGTGGCCTATTCCAGTTGCCCATCCCATCTAGCAAGATTAACCATACCTCGTTGATCCCAGTAAGATTGGACATCCCATCTAGTCATACTAGCCAACCCAGCGAGCCTACCCACTTGCGTATTACCAAGCTTCATTGCAACTAGAACTTGAAACGTCCTCAAATTCCCTTTCTCATCAATTGACCATAAGGAATTTTATTAGGAATATCTTTGCCTCAATTACTTATATCTCGCATAAGGCAGTCTGTGGGCTTGGAGAGTCGCTTGCTTTGATGCCAGTGGAGGTCAATTATGTGTGGTATAGATTGAACCAAGACTAAGAAAGTGCATCGCTCAAGGTCGAACTAAGACCAAGAAAGCGAGCCAACTTTCATCTCTCAATACTTATATTTATTTTAGGGAAAGCAATAATGTTATCATATATTGTGACAAAATATTTGTTCTATTGGAAAACTAATGTTGTCTCTTACTTACAGTTTAGATGTCTCATATCTGAAAATTAACTTCATATTTTCTGGTTGGAGGTTAATGACGTATCAAGAAAAATGGGATGAGGCAACCTTAGGCATAGTGGTGGGATACTTCTAAGATAGAAAATTACACTATTCACCATTATTTCTTCCATTTAGGCTGTTTTGGGGTGGGATTTCTCCCAGTAGACCTGTTCGAGTGGTTTATTCAATTGGTGGAGCATCTGCTACTTGGAAGAGATGAAGAACCATCCAATTTCATGTCTAGACTTTGGTAATGTTGTATCAATTTGACCATGAGGTCATGCATGGATTTTTGGGTCAAGACCAAAGGGATATATAATGGAATTTGTAGTATAAATGAACCAATATATTTAAGGAGCATTTGAAGAAAAGGGCTTGTGGGAGGATGGTATCGGAGATCGATTTGTGGGTGAATATGTTCCTAGTAGAGGAAGATTACATGCCCACCCCATAGCAATGGAAGCGTTAGTCCTTGCACTAGGGGATAGAATGGGCCAAGAATGAGTCATTTTAGGAGGAAAGCACCATAGAAGAAGAAAAGGTTCGAGGAGAGTGCAACAGGCTCTAAGGTGGGACACCATAAATTCAAAATGGTGGTAGGACGAAGTCAATTTGATGACTAAGATGACCAAGAAGAGGATTAGTTAAGAAGGGGGCATTGAGGCACAATTGAAAGAGTTAAAGAGTGATGATGTAGAGAAAGTCCAATTTTAAATAGAAAGGTTTGGTAGCTTAATAGAGTCTGAGGAGTGGACTAGAAGGAGAGAAGATGTCTGGAGAAGTAGAGGAGTTTATAAAATAGGTTATGCAAAGAGGCCAAATTGTTCAATCATATGGATCAGAAACAATCCAAAAGGGGCGGCCTCGATAATAGTTCCACTCAACCTATAAAGAAAGGTAACATCATGGGGGCCCAAGATTATGGCGGACTAGATTATGTGTTCTTATTATTTTAGGTAGTGGAGGAATGATCAATAGACATGACATGACCTAATCAAATTCAAGCTAATCCAACACAGTCACCACCCTCGATGCTTATTTCAAATTCAGAGGTCCTCCCATCCATTTTATTCTTTTTTTCTATAGCACATTAGTATTTGGGGAAACATTGGTAGTGCATAGTAGGGTGTAGGTAGGAATGCAATTCCTAGAAGTAGTTAGAGGAACAAGTTTGATTTGAAGTTCAAGTAGTGGAGTGGGCCACTCAACCAAGCAAAAAAAGTTTGGTTTTGGTACCGAGTCAGCTTAGCAGTATGGATGGCACAACTAATAGCATAGTGATGCACTTGACTGAGTTGGGAAGGGAGAAACTAATGCAGACTAACATTGGTTCCTTTGCGAATCCATCTAGAGAGCCCATATGGGGGGGCATGCCCACCAAGAAAACGTTGAATGCCTCTGCGTGCGTCTGGTCTACTTCCAGACCTTTCCTTACTTCCATTCATGAATGATAATCCTACTTGGATATTTCTCCCTTGGGATTAAATCTCCTGTCCCTGGGGAATAGTGAGTTATATTCAGTCATCCATAACCCTTTCTCTATTCTATGGCAAGCTGAAGTGAAAAAATGAAATTGAAAAATAAAATTCATATTACATATATATAACGCGAATGATGAAATATTGATTGAAGGAAATTCTTAAGGAAAACTAAGATTAGATTGATGAAGGGTAGTAAGGCAACATTCCATCCTTCCATAAGAAAGATAAGGATGGAACAATATAAGGAGAGAAATGACTCTCTATTGAATAAATGAAATGAGGTGGGCCATACATTCATTTAGGCACTTTGAGGCTAGGGAGAGGAGGTTTAGGATCCTCAAAGGTAGACATTTATATTTCATTTATGGGTCACTATCCTAACATGACAAGTGGTTGAGTCCAGATTTAAGCCTTTTAACCCTATATTTATATATGTAATTATGCATCTAAATAAAGACCTTTGATATTACCTGGGAAAACTCTTGACTAAATTAGACTAGGCAGCTAAGGAAATATGTCTCCTTATTTTATCTCTAGCTACCTCATTATCCTTCACGAGCTTGAAAGACATCCTTCCTATTCACAATAAAGGCACTTCCTTATATATGACACATAATGAAAAGGTGGCGTACCAGCAAGTGACTAACTTAGAATCAACACATTGGGAAAAGGTTTCAAGAAGGAACAAGAATGGTTGTTAGAGAATAATGAAATACACATCAATACATAAAAAAAATTGTAGCTTTGTTGTGTGTTATTGATGATTGGTGTGTGTAATATTTCCTGTCAGTTCAGTTCCAGGCCTAGTTGAACTTTGAGATAACTCAGTAGTTCATTATCTAGTGTCACCTTTCCTTTGCCTTTGGTGGTAGGATGGAACTTGAACTTGAATTATCTTATTCATTGAGGGGATATATAACCTTATCTTATTCCCTCCGACCACTAGGGAGGAACTCGTGGTTCAGTTTCTTCAATCTCAATATCAATGACTAGCTTCGCTTGACTTTGATGGGATTCTCTTTCACCAGACCTATCTCTATGGGGGTGTAAGCCTTTGACCTTATTATTTTCCTTATCCTATGGGTTAAAAATCTTCATCTTAACTTATGTTATTCATTCCTCCCAATAGGGAGTAATAATGTTTCTGGTTCAATGAATTAGTCAATCCCTGTAGGAAGGTTAGGTTTCTTGGAAGGTTGATTAGCTAGCGATGGTTTTGTTTAGCGGTTAGAATATTATGTATCGTCAATGGGTTTAGACCATGTTTATTGGACAATGGATAGGTGGGATATCTATTGATAAAATAAGTAGCGGGTGATATTGCTTGGTTCAATTTAGTCTCATTCCTAGTCTCTAGCTTTACCATTTCCTTTTCCTTAAGATGACTACACCTTGCTCTTGCTCCTCTTGTTAAACGGGGTAAAACAAATATTTCCTTTTCCTTTAGTTTGCGAGGAATTTATTTCTTTATTAACCTTTAAGAAATGGGAGGAATTTATTGCTTTATCGACCAAAGGGAGGAAAAGGAAGTTCAAGAAGGCTCCCAAAAAGAGTTCAAACTAAAAGGAGAGGAATGAAAATCACTCGACTAAAAGGAGAGGAATTTATTTCTTTCCCTTCATGGGCTGAGGTAGGCTCTTTATTTATGCAATCACTACTATTTAATTCATTACCTCCCTTTCTTTGGTAATAAAGAATTTATCTTTCTTCCAACTTTCAACTTCCAATCATTCACTCTTATCGTACGGGCGTTTATAATCAACCAACTAGCTAGAGAGAGTTGCAGCATGAGGTACGAGGTTCAACTTTGAATGTTATGAGTTTACATGAGTTTAAAGAGTGTTCAAGTTAAATACTTGACCTTGAAGTTATAACTTCTGTTTATACCAGGGTTTATTAGAAAATTGGATAGACGATATGAGGTTTTCTATAGCATTAGTTGCATACCAATTGCTTGGTTGTATGGTTAAAATCAGTAAGTATCTTCTCTGTAGGCTAGATAATGAGGAATTTCGTGTAGATTATTCCCATCCCATTTAAATACTCATTGAAAGGAAGTACACAAGAGATGGGATGCCTTGAATTGAATAGGGAAACCTTGAGCTCTGACAATACATATAGAGACTCTCTAATGCTGGAAAATCCTCCACATTGATGGCATCTAGACACCCTTTGCTATATCCCTTCGGACCTTATTCAGGTTAATGTATTTTGTGTGCACCTCAAATTTTGATATTGTTGGGTGGGGGCATGGGTTGAACCAAATATGATTGATTAATTAAGACAACACCCTATTTTCACAACCCCAATTTTATAAGTTCTTTAAGAATCCAATTACTAAACTTCCAGTGCATGATTTCTTGGAGGGAGGAAGTACCAAGGAAAGTAGGATGAAAGGAATTTTGACACCACCAGTCAGTCATGGGTGAGATCTCGGGTGGGTAGGATCCTCAGAACTATCAAATTGAATTGAGGAACTACTCCAGAACTTAGTCTGATTGAATGGGGGTCTTAGACCAATCGTATTTACCCTGCTTCCTACTTTCATTTAGTTTTATTGAGATAACCATTGAATGGTATTTTATCATTTGAACTAGAGTTCATGATTATATGCATTCATCCAGATGATATTTGAAAGGTGGCTTGCTTGGGATGGGCATAATATCACTATTTCATTTACCCTACTTGCATTACTTCAATATCATATCCATCGGATCATCGTGTTAACCACCTTTTACTTACTCCCTTAACCTGATTACTCATTTCCCTTCCCAACCAATCGCTAGCCAGGAATTCTTAGTGGGTATGACCAGGGAAAATTTTAAGAACCCCCTAAATTTACATATATAATAAATGTGTGAATCCCCATGATACATAGGAAAAATGGAAGGCGATTTTCTCAATAATATAATATGTATATATAATTTTTTTGGCAAATCTCTCACCAAATTATATTATCTTGTAAAATCATGGCGAATCTTTCACTGGATTATAAAATTTTGTAAGATATTGGCGAATATTTCACTGAATAATAAAGGCTCTGTAAAGGGCTAACAAAGTTCATAATGAGTATTTCTTGTAATGGCTTGAAGCCTTACTAATCAATCCATCAAGAACCAAAACAAGTATATTCCTTATATGGAATATAAAGATATTTCTCATGGAAAGTCAATTAGGTTTAGCATGGGTGGTAGGGAGAAATCCTACATGTGACAATGTGTTGGACTCATAATGAGTATTTCTTATAATGACTATGAGCCTTGTTTTCTAAGCAATCCCTCGAGGACTGAAATATGTATATTACTCATATGGAATATAAATATATTTCTCATGTATTGGAATATAAATATATGAGTGAGGAGTGGGAAATGAGCCACAATAAATCCTTAGAAAATTGACGTGAAGAAGATAAGTACAAAAAATAAAAAAGGTGAAAATGGAAAAATTGAAAAGAAATACAAGGGAAAAATGGTGAAACAAAAAATTAATAATCCATGGGAGGAACAATGATTAAAGATAGTGAGGGAAGATGTTCCCTCAGTCTAGGGGTAACAAAGGTATACATTAGAACTCTCACTTATGAAAGTGTAGCTAAACAAACATTAAGCTCTATGCCAGTCATGAGAAGGAGGAAATCTGGGAAAGAAATGTGAGAACAAGAATTTAAATGTAACAAAGCATTGGGATTACAATCCTTGCTCATTGAGTTTGGGTACTTCCTTTGAGGCCTATTGAAAAATTAGGAATGATCTATCTATGTATCTTCTTATATAATTAGTTTGTAAAATAGTTGCCAAGTAGCTATGTTAGAGCATGGATTTTGTGAAATGTTTTTTACTCATCCTACCTATCTTTAGATGGAGATGAACAAATATGAGTATTGGAGATAGAATTCTCCCATTTTTTTGTTGTAACAAATTGTATAGGTATATCCATGTCCATCATTAAGTATGCCCCAACTATATCGACAATATTCCCAAACCAAAAACTTTTTAGTACTAAAAAGCATAAAAAATCCAACATTACATACTAAAAGAACATATTAATAAAATCTGCTAGAATAAACGTTACTAGAAAGAGAAATTTTTGAAAGGACTGCCATTATAAGATCTGTAGAAATACCCAGCTTCAATACCTGCCTCATGCGAGGGTAATCAATGTCTCGGGGATATGCACTAGCACCAGCAATGATAAGTTTGGGCCTAAAAAGGGCGGCAATATTCTCAAGCATCTCATAGTCAATGAATCCTATAACCCAAGAAAACAAACACAACCATTAACAGTTTGAACACTTCCCCAAAATACTGGTTCAATATTTTTCAATCATGGAACTGTTTCCCTCCTAATTATTATTAGACTGGCAATGCGAGCTCACCCGTGGACTCATCTAGATGGTATGGCATTGATTCAAAGTAAATTGATGTAGCAAATACTCGCTTTTTTGCTGTCATGAATCCATGAGACAGATGCCCTCCATGTGGTGAGTCCAAACCCTAAATGTTGCAAAGCAATTTTTCACATGTTACATGCCCAAATAGGAATGATAATCTTATCAAAGGAGGTTCTTGCAAAATTTGTTTTACTTGGGTTGTCCAAAATGAAAAATTTGACTCCATGGTTTTTTCATGGACCCCAGTTTCAAGCTGTACCCCTTGACCTTCAACCACTGTTACTTCAGGCGAAGCTGGAGACTCTGACAAGATTTCAAGGAATTGGTTAACGTCCATGTATAAGTCCATCAGAAGTCCTATAAAAATACTGCACAAACAGGACTGTAACTTCAGTTGTTATACAATTGATGCATCAAACACTTAGCGTGCATCCTCTTCCTTTTCTGGTTTGCGCCTTTGAGTAGCACTGGTCACTCATTGTTGTTGTTTACTCTGTTTGATGCTTAACCCTTCAAAGTATGTTGATCAAACTTCTTGACAACTGTCGCACTGTCCACTGTCCTGTCTTCTCTGCTACTCTATCCACTGTGCTCAATGTTTGAATACTACAGTCACCAATACGCACAATGCTACAGTCACCAATACGCCAAAAATCCAAATGAGAAAACCCTTCAAATTTCGAATTTAAATCTCTACAAAAACACGAAAGGTTATAGCGCATAAAGGTTTGCAATAGAAATCAGCCTTAAAACTCCTGCGGCCAAGCAAAACAATGATAATAAGCCCGTGTCTCCCTTGGAATTTTATGTATCAAGATGAAACCCCAAAACGCAAATCCCTAGTCGAAAATAAGTGAGAACCCCTTACATCAGTCAAAGAAGAGGTTTCTGCCCTACAAAAATGCTTAACATTCCCAAGCGACGTCCTTAAAATGTAGAGCCCTACATATATTCGCAAGAGCTAAGAAGGAAGATGAGATTTTACTATTTGCAAGCAGGTAAATAGCCTAATCATGATTTAAGTAATGTTTTGTTAAATTTCGAGGGTTGCGACTTGAAATTCAACTTTAAAAAAATTGTAATGTAATTAACTTGTTTATTCTTTATCTTACAGTGTTTTTTGAATTGCTAGTTTTTACATCTTAGTATCATCCTCCCGGCAATCTGAGTGCAAAGAAGCCTATCATGTGGCAAGGAATCTTTTTTTCTACTAGGGTTTTGGATTTTATACCATCATTGGAAAACTTGGCACGGTGTGAATAAAAATAAGTTTTGAATATTTAGTTTTTAAATATGTACTAATTAAAAAAGATTTTATATAACATTTGAAACTAAGGAGAGATTTAGTTTTCAGTTTTGCATATTTATTTTTTAAATGTACATTAATTACAAAAGTCTAGGGAGAGATGTAGTTTTGAGAGAGATTAGTAGATAAGTGTTGTTATGATTTTGCTTAGTGAATTTCAGTTTTAAAATTGTCTATATTGACAAAAATTATTACAAAATATTTAAATTTTAAAATGAATAAAAAGAAAATGAGTAAAAAACATTGTGATTATAGGAAAAGAAATATATATATATATATATATATATATATATATATATATATATATATATATATATATTTAAGATGTATACTATGGTATTTTTTTTACCGATACCGAATTGAAAATTTCTCGTACGAATTTTTATCGTATCATATCAAATTCGAATCAGAATTTAAATTCAAATTTGATAACTATGGTGTGAAGTAATAAGTGGGTGTGTTATGCCTGCTCAACTCATTGTTGGAAAAGACACTGCAATATTTCTAACCCGTCGTTGTCTCCATCACAGTGTTTCATCCCCATTGGGACAACAAGCTATGGTTCCAATTGAGAAGGCCCATCTCCAATTAAGCACACTGGAAACCTCACCCTTAAAACTTCATCCCACACCCTTTGTGTTGCTTCTCTATGCAGATGTCTCACACCAGGCGTCAATAACAATGTGTCTAACTCCAAAGGCAACGACTACAACCTCTGAGTAGATCGAATTCTCCAATAATAAAGAGATGATAGCTCCTCCACTTTTCTGATAGTGATTCTGCATCATTTTAGATTGCACAAATAACAAATAATACAACAAATCGTTTGATCTTCACACTTTTCTCTCACTAGCAATGCACGGTCTCAATTTTGAGATGCCATATCTGCAGCAAACAAAACAATGATCGCTCACAGTGATCTTTACACACAGAACCTTGCTCCAACAACACTACCCTCTTTGCAGCAACAGGCGAAAAATTCACTCAACAATGACTCCAAAAGCACAAGACAATCCATCACACAGTTTACAAGAAATCAATCTCAACCTAGCTTTGATACCAAAATGATGGCGCAAACTATTGCAAATAAAAACCCACATAAAACTAAAATCCACACACATAACGAATGCATACAAATATTCAAAAATAATTCATTAAAGAAATATTAAAAAATAATTCATTAAAGAAATAAGATATTTACAAGAGAATTATTGGCCTAATAATTAGCCTTTCTTTCCTAACTCTCCTTCTTTTACATGTGTCATGGGCTCACTTAGATTTATACAAGTGGATTTGAACCCAAAGTAGGCTCTACATCCCAAACAAACTCCCACAATATCTCTCATGATCCATAAAAACTCTCACCTAATCCCTTATCTCTAGATGAGAACTAACTAACCCTCAAATCTTTCAACTCTTCCAAAATACTCTCGAACCTTCTTCTATTTACAATAATTCTCATTCTCTCCTAAAACTATAGGAAAATACATTAAATAATTAAATCCTAACTTAGGAATCCAACTCCCTTAGTAAACATGTTACCCTAAGTTAGATGCTCCTGCATCTAACTTGTTTCCTTATATCTGAGGAAGACAAGCTCTTAGGAAAGTAGAAGCAATTTTAGGTACTCCAGGCCCACTCCATGTTCCATATTATCATGTCAAATGACGGTTAATCTTTGAACATGAAAGCTTCCGCCCTACCACTTCCTTGCTTGAATGAGTGGCCACCATATATTCAGATTTTATAGTTGACAAGGCTGTAACCACTTGTCTCTTACTCATCCAACTTATAGCTTCACCAAACAGTTTGAAAACATACCCGTTGGTTGACCTCCATTGATCAAGGTCTCTAGCCTAGTCAACATCGACAAAGCAACATACATCTACCTGTCTGTCGGTTTCAAGATTCCCTTGGTAGCAGATCGCATACCCACTCCATGTTCCATATTATCATGTCAAATAACTTATAACTTAAATTATTACGTATAATCAAATTAATACAAAATAATTATTATGATAAATGATTTATATGTTTTAAACATTCTACTAAAAAGAAAAATTATTACAAATAAATATTTTAAAATTGCATCTTCGATATATTAGTTATTGTGATGGGTGATGTGCATCCTTTAACCATTCCTGCTCAAAAGACATAAATGTAAAACTATCTTGAAATGGCATCTTTCTGCGTTAGTGTGGCATAAAGGAACAAAATTTCAGGTAAATTGAGATACATTTGGTGCCAACATTTTCTTTGGAAATACAAGTAAATACATATAACAGTGGATAATTAAATGATATGAGGCAGTATAAAGAAAAGAACAATAAATTTGATAGCAGAAAACACCTTTTTCCCAAATTCCATTTAGATGCCATTTAGTTATTGCGAGCCCAAATCATTAAGCACAAAAATTACAATTTTTTCAAATCTGAATTATTAAAAATTCAACAAAAGACAACATATAAAAGACAACACTCCAGAAGAGTATGTCAAAAGCTAACAAAATTGTATCTCTCATGTTCCCTTGAGATCTTTCAAGAACAATAATTAATTAGAACAAATTTAGTTCCCATTTTGGGATCAATAGGCATGAGGAGACGACCACCATAAATCACATAGAGGCCAGCACCAAACACTACTTTATATCAATTTTCTATTTCTCCAAAACTGATCATTGCAACTCTATAATCTTAACTCCTAGCTATGGATTCCAACCAATTTTCTACAGAGCATCATCATTTTCCCTTTGCTTGTTCCTATATAGGCCTCTGCATTTTGTTTTTCATGGGGTAAATTGGAATACCCTATCCCTGTTTCTCTCAGATTTTTCAATTGACCTCATACATATCATGTTGGATTGTCTCATCAACTATTTATGCCCAAGTCTGATCAATTTGAATGGGAAATGCACTCATTTGAATTTAGATTCCAAAATATTTGGGCATGATTCATTTATGATTTTACTTAATTTACCCAAGGAAAACGAGGTGTGAAAAATACACTTACACCTTAGCTTCCAAAGGGGGAAAAACAATAATTCTAAGAAACTTCCAAGATACCATAGGGGTGGACAGAACCAACTGTTTAGAATCTAGAGTGACGTAATTTAGCAGCCCACCAATGAACTTTTTGGGTATCTAATCTACTCAGCATGTTATTAGCACCGAGAAATGTGCCCCGATTTCTTTCTTAGTTTTTGTACATATTTTACGTATTTTATTTCTGAATTTTGTACATATTTTCTGTATAAGATAAGACATATTTCTTCAACCAAAAAAGACTAAGCAGAAATCAGGCAATGTCCAGGAATGGAGTGTTTTAGATTCATTGTGCGCTTTCAGAGTTGGAGAGAAGAGCTACAAGTGATTTACAGACTGGTAAAAAACATGGTAGAACATAGGGATATGGTCTACATTGAAGGGAAGCAAGTTCCTGTGGAAGAGCAGCAAGGGATTGTGGATGAAAAGCCAGTGTAACCATTAGGCCTACAATTGAGGGCATCCACATCAATCTAGTCCATGTCACCAGTAATAATCCAGTTTACTCAAACCTCTCTGTTATTGGAAGTATAATGAAATTTACTTCAAAGACAACTAACTTCTTATTATTTTGTCTATATGTAAAGCCTACACATGTCAAGCCAATCCAGGTCACCAGTAAACCTCCAGTTTATCCAGCCTTCTCTGTTACTAGTAGCATATTGAACTTCACTTCCAAGACTACTAGAACTTTCTTCTATATGAGAAATCCTTATATCCTACCATAACGAGGCTGAGATACATGTCTAGAATCATTTGCAGAAGATGTTCTTTAATGTACTAGTCGACACCGTCAAATTTTCTATACAATTTAAAATTTCCTCCCTCTGGTGTCAATTGACATACACACCTTTCTTCAATCACTCTTAAGAATAATTGTTGTGGGTATGAGGTCTTCAATGAAAATAATCCAATCCAAGAAATCTGTAACAATACAATACCTGACACTCTAGCATCCTATGTCACCGCCTGTGTTTCTAGCAATTTTTTTAATATAATTGGGAGACAACAATGGACCAATTGCAACGGTTGAGGCTTGAAATGCTACCTTCAACTAAAGTGTGTAGTAGTTTTTAGTGAAATATGTTGCAACATTTATTGTGATTGTAAATAGAAGCATAAATAAAATGTACCTTTTCAGAATGTGTTCAGGAACAACGTTAGCACAGAGCTCTCTTAATGTTTTCCCTTGTGTCCATGGCTGTACATCACATTCATCGTTCAAAACGTTTTCAATGCTCATGCGACATATAGCAGAATATACATATAGGGATTAGAGGAGGATGTAGAAGATCTGGAGTCAAAGCATGTAGCAGTTGTGAAAAGTGTCAATTCAAAAGAGTGCACAGCTATAGTGAGGTGGCTGAAACCTATGTTGCAGCCAGAAGACCCTAGAGAGTTTGACAAAGAAGAAGTGGTAAGTGTCTGTACACTAATTGAGCACCCAAATTACAATTATTGTATTGGGGGCATTATTATTCGACTACCATCTGTTGCAGAGCTATTAGAAGTGTTTGGTGTTGTTGAATCATCAGTTGATGATAAGGTGTGTCAAAACATCTCATCACTTGAGAATTGTATGAAAACAGAAAATGATTCAAACATTGAGAAAGATTGTGAAAAGGAGCCAAAACCTAAGTATTGTATTAGAACAGAGCTATCTTCAGAATATAGATCTTTGAGAAAAAGAGAAAAAGCTAAGGCTGGTCTAGTCTTTGAGCATCAGTCTGGTGATGATAAAAAAATTGAGCTGAAGCCAAAATGTGTAAATGAGACCAAAATTACAGAGCAAATTTTCCAACAAGGGTCTTAAAGAAGGTGTAAGGCTAAAGTAGGTATGGATACCGAAGAATCGGATTCATCCTCGATTGGGAATATTATAGGTCTCAAAAATGGGGATATTGAAGTGATGTGGGCAGATGGAATGATTTCAAAGGTAAGTGCTCTCTTGTTTTTGCTTGGATCTATTCTTTGTTACATTGATGTTTACTAACAATAGATGGCAAAGAATTTCATATGATCAGTCATATTTGACAATCGTAAACAACTTAATTTCCAAATAAAGTTTTGTTCAATAGTCTTGAAGAACTAGAACCACCACAATCCAGCTACACCAATGGTGCAAATCCTTAGCAAAAGTGGCAAAATGTTTTTTTTTTAAACATGGTATAATTGATCATGTTACTGATATAGGTTTCCATCTGTTTTACCAGTCTCCAAAGAGAAACTCACTAGTGAGATGATGCAGGCTACACTACAACAAGCCAATAATTGTTTTATCCCCACAGCCAATATACAGGTCAGGGTACAAAACCTAGATCTTTGAAATACTTGTGCTCTTGAGAACTATGAGCAGTGATGCGTTTACTGGGCTCCAGGCATAGCATTTTCTGGGAGGGAACATGGTGGCATAAAAACAAAGAAACAAATAGCAAAGTTGTTAGCATTAAGAAAAATTGTTACTAGACATCCTTTGATCATATTCCAAAGAAAAAATATAATGTTTGTCCTCACCGAGAGAAGATCAATTCCTATTGGCTCAAGACCTGGAACATGCACCTAACCACAAAGCAACTAAGAGGGTCAACGCTGTTAAAACTTCACAAAACTTGATCATAACCAAAACAACTTTAGCAAGAAGACATGTCAATCACCAATGAAACAATGTAAGAACCTAAATTCAGGCATAATTTCTTACACAAACAAGAGAATGCTACATCTATGGTGGCAAAACAATGATCAACTACTTAGCCAACCTCTTCTGAAGAAGCACAGGATCACATGAAGCAATGAGCAGGGATCATCTCCATCATTAATCCAAAGAGCTCAAAAATGTAGTGCTACCCATGAGCAAACAACACCAACAATGAGCTATCCATGTAGATCAAGATAATCACAGAGTTACTTCATCATCAATGCAAACATATGGTGCATGAAATCCATTGAAGAAAAGACATCAATATCATATAATATACCCTTATTCTCAACAAGGCACCCCTAGCATTAATTCAACAAGGATACAATGTCACTAAAAGCCTTTATAAAACCATCAAGAACAAGTAGGTTTAAATTTTGAAATATAACTGGAAAAAAACTATGCCTCATAATCAAAAAACGTGCTTCAAAAATAGAGTCACTAGTATATATCATATTGCAAATTTTAACAAGACTTCTTGCTCAGAAACAAACATCATTTATATACAAAATTTCACCTTTTTCTATGGGCTGGACTTTTGAGAAAATTTTCGTGGTTAGAATCCAAAATAAGTGTTCTCTTTCACAGTTCACCATTGAAACCTTGCATGATTCAAAGCAAGGGTTCCATCACCATTGAGATGTTATCATCAAAACCAGCATAAAAACCACTTGAATATCATATCCTCTACACATCAACATAACAAGTAAATACTCGTGCTATAAAGCATAGAAAACCATATTTCACAATATTATAAAATACCCTATCAGTAACAATAGATGGCAAAGAATTTCAAATGATCAGTCATATTTGACAATCGTAAACAACTTAATTTCCAAATAAAGTTTTGTTCAATAGTCTTGAAGAACTAGAACCACCACAATCCAGCTACACTAATGGTGCAAATCCTTAGCAAATGTGGCAAAATAATTTTTTTAAAACATGGTATACTTGATCATGTTACTTATATAGGTTTCCATCTATTTTACCAGTATCCAAAGAGAAACTCACTGGTGAGATGATGCAGGCTATGCTACAATAGGCCAATAATATTTTTATCCCCACAGCTAATATACAGGTCAGGGTACAAAACTTAGATCTTTGAAATACTCATGCTCCTGAGCACTACAAGCAGTGATGCATCCAAAAACACAAAAAAACTCATTTCCAAAATTCCTACACCTTTTTCTAACTGCAAACACATCTGATGTCAATTGGGTCTAGCTCCACTGGTTAGGTGAAATGATTGTTATCCTCCCTACAATGGTTTTATTTCCGCCAATGACATGTTGATATGGCCTTTGGCCATAAGGAATTTGCTTAAGCCTGGGTGCCATCCTCAGAATGAGGCAAAGTTCCCTGGTTTTTCTTAGGATATATTTTGCAAAAATAATTTTAGTCAATTGGGTCTAGAGCAACAAATTGAGGGGGAATGTTATCCCTCCACACCTAGGACCAATTCTCACAAGTGACATGTTGACCTCTTAATGAATGTATTGTTGATTGCCTCGTGCCCCAAATAATTTGGGTTTACCCTGGATACCATCCTCAGAATGAGAGGAAGTGCCAAGATATATATTCCAAAAAAAAAAATTGTAAATTGGGGCTAGACTGGGTGGTTGTGAGGAGTGTTAACCTTCCAATATTAGGATATACATGCAATGAAATATATGTGGGAGATTCTTGTTTGAATTAGAATGGCAGCTCGGGCTGAGAACAGCATGAGGTAAGTGTGTAAAACTAGCAAGAAACCTATTCTAGATATAGTGTTCCACCCTAGCCTAGGAATGACATTTTTAAGGGTTCACATGTGTGCATAAAAAGCACCTCACCCCACCTCAAGCCTCGCGCTCCACTATCTAAGCAAATCTTCCATGAGGTCAAGTAGTAGGGGGAATTAGCACTAGGGGAAATTATAATTCCCCCCTACAGAACTCGGCTGAAGTTGTAGAGGTATAAAGTCACAGGTAAGCACTATCCATAACAACATATCGCAAGGTTCCATAGGGATTTTGAGTCGTCATTTTTGAGTGAGATGTGTGTCCAATCATTTCTTTGTAATTCGTCAATCTAGCTTTTATAGGACTTGAACCATTGAATCTGGCTTCATCGGATATCCCTAACCCTAACCCTAATGAACCTAGTGGATATCACCATCACGTGTGGATAACACTGCTTCAAATACAAGACCCAGTAGGGTAGACTGAACACATGAAATCATGCACCCAACACACTTAGAAAACTGCTTCATTCACAAAATAGACATTCATGCATGCCCTCCCCTGGATGGGTAACTGTGCCTTCCTAATTGAAGACAATACATTCATGCATGTGCCTCATCCAGTGATCCTACTAAACTACTGCGCCTCCATTAGAGGATCTCTTATGGGCCCTCTACTAAACATCAACTTTCCTCTGTACAAGTTGGAATGTATTTGTTGAAGGATGATGTTGTTGCCGAAGGAGAACAACTACTGAGAAATAGGTAAAATCTAAGACTACCTCCACTCTTGTATCAAATAAAAGTAAAACTATTTTCAAATTAAGCAATATTGTTAAGCAATTTTCTCTTTGTATATTCAGTGAGCCAAAAATGAAAAATATTATATCATATGTGGGTACATGGAGTAGTTAGAAATCAGTCTACTGCCATACACTGAAATGGAGTACAACCCTTTTACAAGGCCTATGGTACCAAGTGCAACATCTAGTTTAATCACAATAATATTCATTGGCTTGTAGCAATCTTCTTCTGGAAAAAAACTAAAAGAGCTTTATTACGCTTTGAATTTCAAATGCTTGTTAAAGGATCAAGTGGTAGCTGCAAAGAAAAACTCAAACTGGGTGATATCAAAACAAAATAATTTAGTATTTCCAAGACAAAATAACATTACTAATGTATCTCTAAATTCCATGAAAAAAAAACAATTTGATGTATTGAAATGATATTAGGAGATTAGTAAAGAGGATCAAATTAAGTGATGTTATGGCCATACCATTGTATCCATTTACGCTTCAAGCGAAGAGACTCAGCAACACCAAGAACATCGAGTGCCCTCCAAGACAATGTAGTCCTTGTGGTTTGTAGAGAGTCTTCTCACTCTAACATCGGGCTCTTCAAACCAACTCTGCACAAGGTCATTACAAATGTAAAAAATCAGCAAGACACAAATTTGGTAGTAAATATTACCAAAAGAAGAACTAATGCAAACAATTTTCACAATCCTTCTTTTGAAGCCAACATTATAATCTCCTTAGAATTATGATTAGCTGTCAGTGTTCTTCCCAAGTCAGCGAACTCAGCTCCACCTTGACAAAGTGTAATTTCATAAAAGGAATGTTGGTCTCATTCCAATAGGTATCCTACGATGAATGCGTAGGAACCTAGTACATAGACCATTTTTCTCTTCACTTAGCTACCTAGGGCTTATTTCCCTTTCCAAATATCAATAATTCTTTTCCAAGAAAACATAAAATAAGAATAATATTTTACTATATTCTAAAAGGTGAAGATGCTGAAATCATGCCACAAAGCGAAAGGAAATCAAATATCTTTCCTCAAACCACCAAATATATAAATAAAACAACAAATAATTATAAAAATAAAACTAGGTCTGTCGATCTATGAATGAAATGAGTCAAGCGACAAAAAAACCCTGACCAAAACAAACCAAAAATTTCAAACTTGATAAAATCCTCTAAACAAGCAGCAAACAAACCACTAAAATTTTCTAAGATATCAGAGCTAGACATCAATGCAATTTCATGTACTTGAATAAGCCCATTGTTGCTTAGCGTTAGACTTCTTAAATTAGTTATTTATCATTTAATACTAGGACACTGTCTATGTGAAAATAAATAGGTCCCAGCTTCATCAAATCCGACTTCATTTCCAATCAAAGATCAAATCCAAAGGACACTAACTCGTTACTCTTGGATGGTTCTAAAGTTAAATACACAAAATAATAAAAAATAAAGATATGATAAAAAAATAGACTTGCAAGATTGTATTGGTCGAGTGTGTCAGGGACATAAATAACTGAGACTAGAGAGATTTATAGAATGCAGTAGTTACTACTGTGTGTCTATTGTGCGATTAGTGGTATGGTGGAGAGACCTACCAAGAAGGGACGTTGGTCTCGGGAAAGTATAGTAGGGAGATCCATAGAGAATTTATGTAAAAGGAAGATGAGAAGTGTTGTCTTCAAGTTGGTTTATGTTATGGTAGAATTTTGTTGGTGATAAGTGGTAACAAAACACTTACATCAATAGGTAAAAAGTAAATTCAGGGCATGAGTTGGACTGACTCATGTTATCTCATCCCTTAATGGTCCTAAGGACATGTGGGGACCCGAACAACTTAGTACCTGAAAGACTTGAAAACATGGCTGACAAATGACTGACAAGAAATGGCTAACAAATGACTTGAAAGTCTTGTTAAATTTGTTATTTATCATTTAATAATAGTCAGACACTATCTATGTGAAAAGAAATAGGTCCCAACCTCACCAAATCCAGCTTTATTTCCTGTCAGAGATAAGAAACAAACAACGTAATGATTAAATATGAAACATCAATCTTAAAATAACACACATCAAAGTAATGTCGATGCAATGTTAAAATGAAAAATACAAATATAGAACCTATTTTTACCTGAAGTTGACATATAGTAATCTTGCATGATCAATGGAACATGTATACCAAAATAAGAGTCCTAGGGTATTTCAATTTCCCAGTTCTCATCTTGGTCCTCATTTTCTAAATTGTGAATATGATCTTCTCTAAATGAATTGTCATTATGAGCCTCCAAAACATTATGTTCTATATCAAGTTAGAGATTTGTTATATTGTTTTCTCCCCTTCTATCACAATCTGATCGCCAAAGAGTTAGCGCTCTTTCATATGGAAAACTGTCAATGTCATACTTTGTTACATATAATCTTAAACATGTATCCACATGTTTATCAAGCTTGTTCCTCAACTTCGACTTCAAGAATGATAATGCACTAAACATTCTCTCATCCTTCATTGATCCCAAAATCATGGTTTGACACAAATCTGCTAATTTGAAATATTCTGATATGCTTTCTTGTAGGTATTGGCTAGCACTTAAAGTAGTCCACAATCTTGTTATAGCACCATTTTCATTAGGATTCTCCAAAAAAGGATATTGCTTCCACATTGTTTCAGCAAAGCGTCCACCTTGTTGATACAATTTTGATGAATCTAAAATACCTTCAATTTTTTCTCCATTTATCAAGACTTTCTTGCAAAAATGGTCTACTAAACATTTTAATCTTTTTTGAAAATCAACTTTTAAAGTTCTTGGACATTGAAAATTGTTCCAGTATTGAGGGTATACCACACACATGGCCTCCAACAATTCATCTTGAGGAAATTGTTCTCTTATCTCTAATGATAGTGATCTTGCAATTTCTATCAAATTTTGTCTCACTGAAATCACAATATTATCAAATTGGTCTCTTGACATAGGGCAATCTTTGGTGATTCGTCCCATCTTACTAATATAATGAAAGGGAACCATATACCCACGCACTGCGATACATAGTATCCCTTTTTCATCAAACGTCAAATTTTTTTCAATATTTTCTATATTGATGATCTCAGTCCAACTTTTAAACTCTAGACTAGTAAAAGAGTCTGGCATCATATACAAATTATCCAATGTAAGACATGCTGACTTTCTCACATTTGTGTATTCCGCAATATACATTGTGTGATTTTGAGACATTTTCATGAGGACATTCATTTCATGTAGCATAGGAAGAATTCCAACCAATGTCAATAATGTCTCTATATTAGTTAGTCGAGAAAGAAGATCTTGAGCTTTGTCTACATTATAGCGATTTTCATACATCAACCCTACCAAAGATTTGAACTCACTAAATAGTCTTTGAGCTGGTCCATTTAATGAGATCCATCTTGTATCAACATCTTTTAGTAGTTTTCTTCCATCTGTAATACCATCTACAAATTGTTAAAACTCTAAATATCATATGGGACTACGAGAAAAGTACGCATGAGTCTCACGTACAAGATCTTCAACTTTTGAAACTGATGGAAACTTGCTTACTATTTTAAATGCAAGATTCATCCTATGAGCCATACAATGAATATTAAGCATATATGGTAAAGTTGATAGTTGTAGCCTAACACAAAGGCCATTCCTTTGTCCTTGCATTACCGCTGCTCCATCTACTCCAACACATACCAACTTTTTTGCAATCATTAATTGATCCATACCACTTTCCTTCAATCCATTAAGAACAAGTTCATAAATATTTTTAGCTGTAGAAGTCTCTCTCATCTTATTAATCCCAAGTAGATAGGAATGCCTAATATGGTCATTAACCATATAAATGCTCATGCAAATCCATGAAGTATTATCTATAGTCGTAACCTCATCTAAAGATAATGCCAAAAATCTAGCATTTGCAATCTTCTCTTTCAAATCATCCTTTTCTACTTGAGCTAGATATCCTACCCATCCCCAACCACTAGTTACAAACCAATGAGAAGATGGAAAGTTTGGCACTTGAAGAAAATATAGAAATTTCATGTGATCTGGATAATCTATCATAGGACGACCTTTAGATAAGATGTGAAATACAATGCTCAATTGTATCATCTTGGATAACAAACTTCTTTCCATCATCTTTTCAAATAGAGATATGATGGTTCCTCTGCCTGCCTCAAGTTTCCTCTTACTTATTAAATATTTTTTATATTCTTCTGCATATTCAACATGTCGACATTCCTTAGAAGATTTCCATCTAACAATAGATTTCTCTTTACCATTTACAATTTTATTTTCATACACCTTTCCTGCATGCTTTTGTACTATATCTAGCTTCATTTGAAATTTCACTATCTTTTGAGTTTTCCAACTACACGCAATACATCTAACTTGTTGGAAAACCTCATTCTCATTTGTAGGAGGTATTTCTTCAATAAATGGAAAACTTGAGACCCAATTTTCTTGGAATCGTCTCCTTGTGCTCCACTGGCCTCTTTTCCTTTTCCGCGAATGGATTGTGTCACTTTCCAAGGAAAATTCTTTAACATTTTCATCACCAATTTATGTTGAAACTGCATTTATCTCACCCTGACCACTTGAGGAACCTATTATTTCATCCATCGTATGGATATCAAATGCATTTCCACAAGAGTTAACCTCTCTCTCAGTAACAAATTGTTCAAAGGAGCTTGAATCATGAAGAGAATGTGTATTTTTGGATGGAGCCTTTTGAAAGTATGATAATACATACGTTTGCCTTGATGGTTTCTTCCCATGATTATCTTTTGACATCTCATTGAATATTCCACAAGTAAAATTTCAAATCAATCTGTAAACATACATCAACAGTTTCCAAGCGTTGAAATATGCTTCATATAAATTTGCTTGTTCATAGAAAATAGAATTGTACTTTCCAAAAGAATTGTTCAGTCAACATTGAAAGAACATATATCAGAAATTGAATTTTGAGGCAAAATGGAATTTCACAAAAGTTATTTAACAATGATAATGGGAAACTATTAAATTTTAAGACATAAAATATAATAATTCATTTGTATAACACTGAAAAAACATCACTTATGCGATTGGAATGAAAAATGTCTCATGACGAAGAATGAAATAGGTTTTTTCTCCCTGGCTTCTGCTCGAATGGCATCACTGTAAGGCTAGGGTTCCTTGCCGTGACATGCAGGGATGGTGGCCAAGGCGAAAATTCCTTTCGAAGTGGACCGAGTAATGGATGGGACAGTATTGTGCCATTTCAAGCGGATTTTTCTCTATAGTTACCATGAGGAAGACTAGGGAGCTCCTCGGTGACGGGAATTTTGGTCCTATTGTGGAAACACTTGTTTTTTCTCCTCGGATAGATTCCTGGATCATTAATGGTGTAGAGTTAGGGTTCTTGTTCTTGGCCCATGATTTTTTTCTACAAAATGGGCATCTTGGGTTTGTTGCCTCTGCTTCCCACAGGGGAGTGCGGGCCTGGGTTGCTCTTGTTCCGGCAACAGTTTTTGTTAAAGGCATATGCAGGATCATTTCTGGGTGGGTTTCTCTCAGCAGGAAAATCTGTCTCGGCTCAGCGGTGGTCAAGTCACAGGCTCCCTGCCTTCGGTTCAATCAAAGCTCCGGAAAGGCATACCCGAAACAGTCTTGCCCTGCGGTTTCAAGGATGGTACTGGAACTAAGAGGCTAGTAAGTACCCCCTGCTTTCAAATTTTCATAAAGCCCCCTGTTGGGACATCACTTATATTCTAGGTAAATAAAGCAGACAGTGTGATGATTCTAAAACAATGCATCACACAAGAAACTGGATACCCTATGAACAAACAAAATTTTTTATACAAAGGTAGTATATTATAGGATAATCATCTCCTGCAAGATTATCATATTCTATCAGATTCCACAATAATCCTCAATTTGAGGCTCAAGGGAGGAGCGACGACACCCAATAAACCCAAAAATGCAAGTGGGGGAGGGGGAAGCAACTCTGCAAAAGACACAGGAACAAAGTAGAAACCTGCAAATGGGAGACAATCATTCAAGAATATACTTCAAGGGAAAAAATCAGTCACAGAACCAACCAAACAGGTAGGGACTGCCCCAAACCCATACATAGTGGAGCAACTGAACCACACCCCAAAACTAAACTTAGACATGCCAGAAACAGATGAGTATTGCACCTCTTTTGAATCCCAAGCCATTATATGTCGTTTCAACTGCTTCTGGCCAAAACCAGTAGAACTTTTCCATTGGATTCTTACTAACTAGTCGATAGAGTGCGAAATACATATCTGTTCTAAAGGATTTTTTATTGTCTCGTCGACAGAAAAAATGACTACTGTGGAACTAATTTCAACCTTTATAGGGCTTTAAATGATGAGTGTTCCTTCTAATCATGTGTTCTAATAGGTCCACCTCCATGATGCCCACATACCAACCCAAGACATAAGAAGGCACATCAAGGTAGGGAGTTACCGCCCACCAAGGGGAAGTCAGCAGCCACAAAACCAAGCACCATCAACATGTAGCTAAGAAGACTTACCATGCCCATCCACCATCGAGGATCTAGGATACACTTTTACACTTCATCCCACATGGCCTTACAAGGCTATAAATTGCACACAATTGGGCTTATGAACGGCATGGTATAAAGTTTAGGAGTACCCTTGTTTGAAGGGGTACATCGCTCACAAGCTCTAGTAAACTATCACTTTTCAATCTTAGTCAATTGGAGTATTGAGTTGAAGATTTTTGTTGTTCAAGTTTCATCATAATATGTCAAATAGCATTGCCAAAACTTTAGGGTATTCTACAAGCATAGATCCATCTTAACCCCATATCTATTAAGCATGGAGAAGAATCAAAAGTACCCACATGTAAACTCTCATTGCTTAAAAGATCCAAGATTAAGATGGATCTATGCTAGTTTTTTCCTTTTCTTACATCAACCTTATTGTTTTTTTTTACATTAGACTCGAACATCTAATTCTTGTTCCATTTTAATTTATTAGAATTACACACATTATCTGACAAATCTCTTGCCCTTGGGCTCTTGGTGTAGCCACTTTCAATCTTAGTCAAGGGTTTGACAGGATTTTTGCGATGCAAGTTGCATCATAATACATTAAGTAGCATTACCAAAATCTCAAAATGTTCTTCTACTAGCATAGGTCCATCTTAACCCAGTATCTATTAAGCACTAAGAGGACTAAAAAAACATGTCCAAACCTCTCCCTACTTAAACAATCCGAGGTTAATATGGATCTAAGCTAATTTTTTTTTTAATTATTTTATTACATCAACCTTTTCTTTTCATTTCACATTAGACTTGAAAATAAAAAAAATTTCCATCACCTCTTCCAACAAAGGTTGTAGAGTGAAACTCTCTTAAATCTTGGTCAAACAGAGTATTGAGTTCAAGGACCTTTTTGCGGCTCAAGTTTCATAATTATGTGTCTTGGAATCACCAAAACTTCAAGATGTTTTTCTATTATGAATGAATGATCTGTCATCATGTAAGCCATCTATACTATAGTAGACATATTCCAACATTGCTTTTGTTTGGATCATAGTTTCAATTACACTCACCAAATATATGTCCTTGCGATATCTAGAGTTATGTAAGAAGCGGCTTCATTCTTCATAGATTGTGTTTCCATCATCCACAATTCCAGGTGAAGTCACCAAAATTTCAAGATGTTTTTTATATTATAAATGAATGATTTGTCATCATGTAAGCCATCTATACTATAGTAGACATATTCCAGCATTGCTTTTGTTTGGATCATAGTTTCAATTACAATCACCAAAGATATGTCCTTGCAATATCTAGAGTTATGTAAGAAGCCGCTTCATTCTTCATAGATATTAGTGTTTCCATCATCCACAATTCTAGGTGAAGCATATGTGCATGTAGTAATTAGGGATAGCAAAATGTTAAAAATGATAGTATCAAAAAAAAGAAAAAGACAAGAAACTCACATCATTAAATGATGGCATCCCAACTTCCTGAGATTGGACACAGGTTGAAAGGTTATAAGAAACAATAAGCATGTTCGAGATGTCAATATTGGGTTTCAGGGAATGGCAAGGATTTTTATTTTTTTTTAAAGCTTCTGATATAAAAACCACTGTGTTCCAGCCTTTGTTAAATGCTTGAACTTGGATGCTTCTGATATGTTGCTTGTCAATTTTAATGCATTTCTGGCCGTTACATGGTTGGCATTAGTTGTTCAGGACTTTCTAAGAAATATAATATATTCTTGTTGATTCAGAGAATATGTTACATATGTTGTATAGATTTTGATGTATTAAATATTTAAAGGATTCACTTTCTTGCAATTGTATTCAATATTTGTAACAGTTTAGAAGATTGCTGCTTTGACTGGAATTTACTTTGCATGTCTGTTATGGACATAAAGCTCAGAGTTGTAATGGTGTAGACTATAAGCACTTGGCGACGTCACCCATGCTACTAATCTTCGCTACAATCTGTAATCACACAATAAAATCCAGTCCATTGGAACTCATAACGTAAGTTACTTAATTCCCTTAATTCCGCCCATTTAACATTGCACAAACCCGTTCATCTTAATAGCAATGAGCTACACAAGATGATTTATATTAGACTAAATGTAACAATCAATAAAATCACATGCAATTACTTAAGCAGACCATCCCACAACAAAAGAGTTGACAACAGGAATGGGTTCTAGTAATCCTAATTTCCACTCCGTTCCTTGTTCTAACATATGTGCCTTAGGAAAGCACATGGAGTTCAATGCTTTAAAAAAAAATCCTAAATTCACCACTTCAATCGAAATACCATATTACAATTTTGTTGTAATATTTTCTTCATTATCCATAGTACTGCAAACCATTTTGCTAACAAGACGATGCACACATCTAATCTATTTAAAACAATGCAATTAGAAACCCCCCGACTGGAGCTTGGCCACTCTAAGTGAAGTAGAAGCGAGAACATATGCGTGCCTTGGAAAACCAATACATATACAGGGAAGAATGGCAACAAACTTGAAGAAAAACAAGTAATATGAAGCCACCTTACCCTAATTCAAAAGCTGGCTACAGATGGGCAGGACTTGCATAAAGGGGCCTAATTTCTGGCGCTCAGCCAACAATTCTGTCAAGTATCGGTTGCTATTGTTGCTGCTGCAGTGGCATGAGACATTTGGATCCAAGAAACCATGGATACCAAAACAAGAGAAGAATCAGTGGATTGAAAATGCAAGAATATTACAGTCAAAATAGAAATTGTTGCTGCTCGCACCAAAAATAGCACTGCCAATATAGAAATTGCTGCTGCTTGCACCGAAACTAGAAAATTAGGATTTGTGAACTATGATTGAAAACCCTATTTCAAAACAATTTTATACAGGATGAATTCATGAAAATAGGGAGCCAGGGAGCCATATACACCATGAATCCATGAAAACAGGGAGCCATATACATAATGAATCCGGAATTCGTGAAAAAAGGGGGCTAAATCCATGAAAACAGGGAGCTTCCCTCCATTTGAAAACAAATTAACCTCCGCCCTCCATTTCAAAACAAATATAACCTCCCAAGACCAAATTGACCCTCACAAACCACTCCCAAACCATAAAAACCAAACTGTAAATTAGAAATATGGTGATTTTAATCTCCCAAACTAGGGCAAATATCAAAATTCAGTGATTTTAAGGGCATACAAATTCCCAAAACCAGTGAATCGGGCCAAATGAAGGTTCAGTTAGTTTATCCATCCATTTTTTATTTTGGGCTAAAATCAACAAATTAATTATTTTATAAATAAAATTGGGGCTAACTATATGAAAAGGGTTTTTAATAAAAAATTCGCCCTCTTAAAATGTAAAAACCCTCAAATTTCGCCTTTGGGCTATAATTCGCCCCTAAAATTTACCATGGGTATGACACTGTTTATCTTATTGTGTCGAACTTCCATATCACCTTTAGATTCTTTAGGAATTTATTTTGATTATCTCATATATTATTTATTATCTTTGTTATGATATTTCTTTAAAACCCTAGCCAAGCCACCAAGGAAAGATAAGGTTTATTGATTCCTGAATAAAACCATACCACCTTTTTCCTTGCCTTTAAGGGAAAATATGGGATGGGAAAGATGCTTTAATGGAAGAGGTTTTACAACACCAGCTTTTGAATCATCAGAACTCCCTTTGGAACTACTCCTAGAACTTATGGGATCAAATGGGGATTGGAACTTTGAACATTAGTGTCACCTTTAGCCAGAAGGATTACTAAACTGTTAGTTGGAGCAACAACAACAAACTCACAACCTGGATGCTATTAAATCACATTTATTTATAGATATACTAGCTCATTGACCTTAATTTTGAGAGTGAATGGGCCTTTATTGGGTGGGAAAAGCATTTCTATTACTTTTATTTTATATATGTAATTCCCCCAATGCGAGCGAGAAAGATTTCAACCATCGCATTTCCCTATACTTTTGGTAGGTGCACACACCTAGGAACTTGTACTTCTTAGGTCGAGTGAGATTAAGTTCCTGAACTACTTGAACTCGGTGATTTTAGCTAGTTCCCTAAATCAAAATTTGAGTTATCGACCTAGTAGAAGGAATATCCTTATGAACCCCCAACACTAATATTTCATTATTAAAATGCACAATTGGTGAAGGTTTTATATCGACCCAGAACCACCCGAAAATATGAAACTATCTTCTCTGAGAATGGGCTTTGACTTCATCCCTCGCCCTTAGTTTATAGTATGGAATGAGACTTGTATTCAGAAACACTTATCTTATGGGTAGTCGTTAAACCCATCGCATCTCACCTTTGAATTTCTTTTCTCCTCATCTTTAGGATTTGATTCTTGATTCCACAACTCACAATTTCATTGAACCTTTACTTTAGTAGAATAATATGCCATGGAGAGGGACTCTTCTTGATAACATTTATTATTGTTATGATTTGCACCCCACCCTTACTAACTTAGTTCCCCACACCTACTGCCTATTTCATATTCTGATCTTCTCTACGATCCTTGCCGCTTTGTGCCTAGTCTTAATATATGCTAATTGTCCATACCACTAGATGAAGGAACAGGGATGGAATTAGAAAATTAAGTTTCCCATAACAAAAAGATAGTTTGGGACCCATATTGAGGAAGAGGCCTTCAAACTCCCAAGCACCACTCCATGCCTCTTCTGAAAATGCATCTTTCAAAGTGTTTTTTATCAACTAGACCTACCCCTAATTGCATATACATCAAATGGGATTAGCTTTTGATACCTTCCTCATTTTATTATTCTTCTATGCAATCCTCACATTTCATGTTTTATCTTCCGGAACTATTTTGAAGAACCTTGTTCCTGGGAGGAAATGCTTCACCTGCTGGATGAATTTATTTTTCCACCAATCTTGGTTGGATCAGTGTATCATTTTCATTTCCCTCTTTTATTGATTCTTTCCTTACTTATTATATCTTACCTACCGGCGGTTTGGGGAAGAATATTTGTTGCATTGGTATTCTTACTTGGGCTATTGGGTTAATTTATGTTTGACAACTCAGTTGTGGGTAGGTGGAACTACCCTCTTTTAGGAAATACTGTCAGAATACTTAAAATTGATTGGACTGGTTTGCTTGGGTGGGTAGAACATTGCTATTAAATCTACTTAGCCTACCTTTACTTATGTGTTACCACCAACGAACATGTTCTATTAACCACCCTCTATATAATGCCTCATCTACCCTACTTAGTTAATTATTCTACATGCTTGGTTTTAGGCCCCTATACTAATACTGTAACCCCTTATTGTTATTAGTACAACCCACTTATTATATTGGTGTACCCATGTAGTGCCCATATTGTTACTATTGTGCCATATAGAAGCCCACTATTATTATTATTGTGCCCTTACATTATTATTGTTGTCGACTCTGATTATGTTATGAGCCCTTAGACTCCTATATATATAGAAAGGAGGTCTTTTCATTTGTATCATCCAAGAATTGTTCATTTGTGTAATTTAAAGGAGGTTTCCCCCTCGAAGAGGTTGAACTCTAAGGCGTTGATCTATCTTTTCTATCTTTTTCTTGAGTTGGTTTCATAACATTTGGTATCAGAGCTTTGAATTCTAGGGTTTCGCTGCTCCAAATAGGTCATCGTGGAATTTTCGCTATAACTTTTTTTCTGCGACGTTTCAGAAGCTAAAAAAAACCCATTTGAGAAACAATCGCACTAAATCTCAGGTCCGAATTTCAGAGCTTTTTGCGCTATATTTGTGGAGATATGATCTGTGGAAGTTGGTCTTTTTGCAGACTCCTGAATTACATTCCAAATAGGTGACCTGGGGAAAATCCTCATAACTTTCTCTCTGAGCATCAGATTGAAATTTCGTAAGAAGGTACAGAAATAGGACAGACTGTAGTTTCTTGTAAATATATTTCAGAGCCAAAGGTTGAAATAGTGACACGTGGCACTTCATAAAAGTTCACTCTTCTCGAAAGGTCTATAATCAGGTCATCTTGGGAGATTGTGCATAACTCTTTCTTGGAGAATCCAGTTTGGATCATACTGGTGGCATTGGAAAGAGGACGCAGAGGGCTACCACATGTCGCAATTTCAGAACTTAAAGATCCGAAAGTACAGAGTTACAGTCGTTTCAAGATCCAGCTCCTAAAATCAAGAAAAAGCAAGATGAGGAAGTTTGATGGCAAGGATCCGGTAAACTGGATACTTCAGATGGAGCAATATTTTGATCTACATGGTGTACCACTGTTACAAAAGGTATGTATTGCATCTTCATATTTAGAACCAGATCAATTTTTATTGTATGAAGGGCTTTGTTCTCGTAAACAACTTGTTACGTGGTCAATTTTCACAGAGGAAATGATAGCACATTACGAGGATACAAAGAGCAACACCTTCTTTAGAGCAACACCACAACAATTGGAAAGAGTAAAAGGGCTTTGTGACATAGTGGAAAGCAAAATTATGGAAACCAGGAAGCATACCCCTCACAACTATAAAGATGGAAATGTTTTTTCTCCTAGCCTTCCACAACCTACAAGGATTACACCACAACAATTGGAAGAGAAAAGAGAAAAAGGGATTTGTTACAATTGTGATAGCAAATGCACTAAAGGTCATAAGTGTGCTGAGAAGAAATTATTTTACATAGAATATGAAGAGGAGGAAGAAAAGGATCAAGAAACATCAAAAGAAGAGGATATACACCAGGACCCCACCCTAGAGAAAGAAGAAATGAATCATACCATATCTTGTAAAGCATTGGCAAGAATTACCACTCCTCAAACTCTCAAGATAGAAGGACATATCAAGAAGAAAAAGGTGCAAGAAGTGAAAGATCACATCGAGAAAGAAGAAATGAATCCAACCATATCTTGTAATTCATTGGTCAAAATTACCACTCCTCAAACTATCAAGATAGAAGGACATATCAAGAAGAAAAATGTTCAAGAAGTGAAAGATCACATCGAGCATCAAGAAATGAATCCGACCATATCTTGTAAAGGATTGGAAGAAATTACCACTCCTAAAACTCTAGAGATAGAAGGACATATCAGGAAGAAAAAGGTTCAAGCAGAGAAAGATCACATCGAGCATCAACAACAAGTTCTCCAACTTCTAAAGGATAACGCCACTTCAGTGCAAAATCAAATGAAACAACAGGTAGATCAACATCGTAGTGAAAAATGTTTTGATGTAGGTGATTGGGTATTTTTACTGCTACATCTCAAGCAAGCTATTTATGAGAAGGAAATGTTGGAAATACTACATGCACTTAAAAAATGGTGACTTTACCGAATGGGAAGACTCTTCAAGGATGAGGATGTGGAAGCATTGTTTTGTGCTATTTCTATTATCCAACCAAATTGGATAAATGAAGCAAGGGATCAATGGAAGAAGGACGAAGAAGTATGGCCACTTATTCAAAAGTTGCAAAAGATCCCAATTCAAACAATATTGCCATAAATTGAAGAGGAAGGAAAAATCATATTGGAACCTGGAGCAGTCACAAAAACAAGAACCCGATAGCTACGAAATCGATCAATTTCAGAGTATCTCATCAAGTGGAAGAACTTACCCGCTGAAGATTCCAAATGGGAGGACAAGAATTTTACAGAAGCATCAAGAACTACTCAAGCGTTGAGGACAACGCTTTTTGAAGGAGAGGGGTATGTTAGGCCCTATACTACTACTGCAACCCCTTATTGTTATTAGTACAACCTACTTATTATATTGATGTACCCATGTAGTGCCCATATTGTTACTATTGTGTCATATAGAAGCCCACTATTGTTATTATTGTGCCCTTCCATTATTATTGTTATGTCGGCTCTGATTATGCTATGACCCCTTAGACTCCTATATATAGAAAGGAGGTCTTTTCATTTGTATCATCCAAGAATTGTTCATTTGTGTAATGTAAAGGAGGTTTCCCTCTCGAAGAGGCTGAATTCTAAGGCGTTGATCTATCTTTTCTATCTTTTTCTTGAGCTAGTTTCATAACATTGGGTATGCACTTAGACCTGTTGTATCTACTTGGAACATTAGTCTACACAGTAAATCAATCAAGGAAAATTTTAAGGATGTAAAATTATCTTGAATTTTAAAAACATTGGTGAATCTCACTAGTCTCTAATATGCAAACTATAAAATGTTTGTTGATGTATTTGTAAAATTATTCAAATTTATAATAATTTTATATATACTCTCTATGTAATGTTGGAAATTTTCAAGGTAAAATAATTTTATATTGTAAAATTTGGGCGAATCATTTTTATAAAAAATGGAAATTGGCGAATCTTTTTCTGGGAAAATCATGGAAAATTAGCCCAACTGCAAATATTAGCCCCTAAAATTTTTCATGAAATCAATAGGGTAGAAATAAAAAAACCACCTATTGGTTTTCACCTTACTTGTGATATGACTTTACTCATATGTTGGGTGTGGAGCTTGATTATCTTCTGTATTCAAAGGTATCGTCGCATTGGACCCCAGTTTGTAATGGGGTGGCAACGCCGCCCGTAAAATATACGCTGTAGGGGGCGTCCAGGGGGGGCAACTGTGACCTTTAGGAGACCCCCCTTGGTAGGGGGATCGGGAGCAGTGCCCCCGAAGCTAAAAATAGATGTAAAATTTCCTTGTAAAATGTTGTAATTTCGTAGTCAATCTGGGTTGTTCATTAGGCGGAGATCTGATGGTAGAAGTTATGTTTAATTTAGGGTTTTTTGCCCTAGAAGGCAACCCCTCGCTATATATGAGGGAATTGTATTGCATCTATGTAGATCTGTATTCTAAGTCAGAAAGAGAGAGGAGATTGTGAGACTGAAGAGGGAATTACAGTGGATCTGCTGTAGGTTGTATCTCTTCAGTTTGCTGGATAATATAAAAGGAAGGACTGGCTATTTCTCTGTGGACATAGCCCAAATTGGGTGAACCACATATATCTGTGTCTCTCTTGTTTTATGTGTTTTCTATGTTTATATTTCTGTAATATTTTATGTGTTCCATTGCTCTGTAATATATAATTTACTAACATCATAGACTTACAACATTCATAGGGAGAGCATTGCCCTTACAAAACCCACTTGCTTGAGGGAATAATGCTTAGTGGGTATGACACTATTTATATTTTGTGTTGGGAACTATATAATCTTGATTAATTATTAAAAGACATAGACCACACAACCACATGATTATAGCTTAGATAGTTCTTCCTGGATATTGCTTCCTATGGCGGGCTTCGAGATCACCCTTCTTTTTAATCTTATTTATGTACATCATATTGGGATATCTCATTATTTATGTTCTAATACAATTTATTTCAAATGTTGAGGTGTTGGTCTAATAAGGATTCACCCCTCCCCCTCCTTTCTTGTGTCTAAGAGCCATGATTATGTGTGTCATCTTTTGATGTAAGGTTTTCATCCTTCCTCCTTCTCCGCTATCTACCTTGGCAAACTATATATTTAGACCACCCGCATCTACGCTCTCTGACTTGCCTAATCAGGGATAACAAAATAGGATCCATTGCCCCTTGACCCAAACCATGAACTCAAGGACCAAACTCCATCAGTACTTGACAACCTGAGATGAAACTACTCACCAATTCCTGGCTGGACATCATCCCAAATAACCTTTCCCTAAGTCTCATAACCAACCCTACCTCAATACAACACAACACACCAAGAAACAACATTTCCCACTCCTTGTTGGCTCCAAAACCACTGCTCGATATCAGACTGTACACTGAATAAACTTAATATACCTACCCTTTAACCCACACAACCTACATCCACCCACACACGAATTATCGTACCTCATTACACTACCCATGGGACACCCTTAGAATGGTATTGATTAGCTTAATTAGAGTTAAAAATATTGCGCTAAAGTACAAGCACCTAAGTGAACTATTAAATGAATATCAGAATAGAAACAAGGCCAAGAGAAATGTGAAGTCCTACCTTAAGCCCTAAAGTGAGGAAGAGGGACTCACTGAACCTAGTCTAGTTCAAAGTGCTTAACCCTCAAACTTAGGAGTGTTCTTTGTGAGAAGAGGTCTGAAGGAAGGAGAGCGGATATGTCTTGTTTTCCCTATAATGTTGATCTAGGGATATTGGTGTTATAGTTTTGTTTTATTGATTTGTGGGAAGAAATTCAAGACATGGAATCAAGAATTAATCATTCATTCCTATCCAAATTGGTGAGTGGTTTCAAGGCCCCAAAAATCCCAATATGGAATTTGGACAATAAAGAATAATTAAGTATAATAAAGTAGGATCGCTTTCTTCAGAGAAAGTTGGATTATCCTCTTGTAACAGATTATCTCTAGCAAGTAGCTAGGTAAGATGTTAACGTTGACCACTTTTCGATTTTCGGGTCGTTGCAAAACTAAGATATAGCACTATATCTGAGCTCAATCATCTAATGGACTGGGTTGGCTCACTCTCATGTTGAATGAAACCTAAGTTTATTGAAACGTGGAGACAATTGTTGGTTTGGGTGACTTGATATGAAGCTGACTAGCCTAGGGATCAGAAGAGGTCATCCTTGCAATCAACCTATGAATCAAACCTATGAAAAGGCAAGATGGATTTGAGACCTATTCAACCTAATTGGCCTTCAAATAGGATTATGCCAATCTGCTTGTTGAGTCTCCCTTTTTGTGTCTTTCAAACCTAATATTTTGGTTTTTGAGAAGATTGTTTGGTGTAAATCACATTAGAATACATTTGTTGACGCATTTCGAACCAACGAATGTGGTTCATCGTCCTCTATTTTTTACCAACTTTACCTTGAAACCTACTCACCACTTTCATACCTTCTTCGAGAACATGAATTTTATCCTCCTTGTGTATATATGAGGTAATTTATATTTTAAACCATGCTTTTTATGATTTCTTGTTAATAGGAATGAAATAGTTGATTCTTTGTACTCTCTAATTGATTGGATTGTCTCACATAGATTTTTAGACCATATTCCTACTCGTTCGGTACCAACATTGCTCATCTAGTACTCGTGTTCCTACTTATTTAGTACCCGTGCACCTATGTTCATCCGATACCTTTGCTCATCCAGTACCCGCATGCCTGTATTTGTCTGGTACCTGCATTCATCCAGCATCAATATCACTCATTTGATACTGACTGTGTTCATTCAGTACCTATGGCCATCCTGCACTACCTGTGTTCAACCATGACTGGGACCAACTCTTCAGCTTCGACGGTTCAAGTGAGATGCCTTCGATGAGACCAAGGGAACTAATGGTCAGTGCATTACCTTTTTTATGGCAAACCAAGATGATATGTTTCATCTCTCATGCCCTGCATGTCATGAGGATGAAGCCAAACATATAAAAGAAAGTGAACTGTATATTTTTATAACGATTTGATCTTATCTTTTAACATTGTATGTAATGGCCATTCCTCTATAATAGAAGGCTTGTAGATGATAGGTGTTAGAGATAGTTAGTAAGACAGTTGCAGTTAGAATTGGAGACAGAGAGTTAGTAACATAGTTAGAGTTGGAGACAAAGTTTTAACATTACTATTATGCTGGAGACTTGATTTTGTAATTCTTTCTTTTGAAATCAATGATATAAGCAACAATTGATGAATTTGATGTGTTAGTAGATTCCTTAGTTCTGTAAATTCTTCCAACTTTCCTTGGTAGCTCAATAAGGGCCCACCGAAGCCATCAAGGCAAGTTTTTATTATAGTTATTGTGAATTTAGTTTGGTTTATGTGTGAAGAGTGACTTAGTGTGATAATTCAATTTCAGAGTGTTTGATATGATTCCAGTTTTGAGTAATCTATTGGAGAGTGTGAGATATAAATCTAGAGATGTTAATTTCTAAGTGATAACACATTGGTTTTATGAATGAAAACTTATTTCTCAGGTTGTAGGTTTAAGTGTTGAATTCTAATTGGAAAGAACAAGAAGAGTTAAGAACAAAGATCTCACCATTCACCTACATGTGTTGTTAAGTGAAGACTCTTGTCATACCTAACATTTCTTGTACAAGAATGTATGGCTTCCTTTAGAACTAGTTAGATTAGGAATGCTTTGCTTTGATGCTTGATTGCAGTAAGTTAATTGAAATCAACTACTACAGGAAAACAGAGTTGAATCCATCTTTTCATTTCATGAGCCTATAAATGGACAAACTTGTTACCTGAGAAAGAACCTTTAGATTACATGCTTATTAAGATTTTGTTTCTGAGTTTTGTTTTCTAATTGTGTGAGGAAGTTAGATCGAAATTTGTCAAATGGAGTATTGGTTTTGAATGCTTCTTATCTAGGCTATACTCATCAGACATAGGAACTTATCCGTTATCGGCACATATAGTGTATCAGCTCTACTGATTATGAATCCCTGGTTGATAATTTAATTTGTGGCGATATATCATTCATATAATTGCCCCAACATTTTTGGTGTCATTTTCAAGGAGCTGTAAACGGTCATAGGTAATGATTTGTTTTTTGATGTATTTTGAGTGATATTGAGGATGACCTAAGGGTGGAGAGAAGACTGTAAGACATGAGTGAAGAGCCACACATCCACTATAGTGGGGTTTCTCCAAAGTTAAGTTGTCCTCTCTTTTGGTAAGTAGTTAAATTTTGATGCTTTCATTTCATGAGAAGAATTAGAGATAGGAAAGGTAGGTTTGTTTCATCAAAAATCCCAGAAAACCTATATGGTCCCAAAATTGTTAATCCAACTAATTTTTCTAATCGCTATGCAAGGAAAACTCTAGAGGAGAAAATTCTGGTGGCAGTAGTAGAGGGGACATCAGTAAAGAAACTTGGAGCAAAAACAAAGACAGTGGTAGAGGAAGTTCATACTACATTGGAGATAGTACCTTGGAACATTGTAGATAACCCAATGTCTGAACCATTATCTCCTAAAAGAGAGACATCTCCTACTTCCACAAATTCCAAGTTGTGGGAAGAAAGAATGGAAGGAGAAGGAGGAAGAGTAGAAAATCTAGAAAACAATGAAGCCAATAATGAGACAGAAACGTTTGGATTTCCAATTCTTGACATTATTAGGAATGTAACCATGAAGAACATTCCTTTGTAATCATTACCTCACTTCAATGGTATGTCATCCAAATATCCTGATTCATTTTTATTCGAATTCGATATACTATGTATAAGTTATAATTATATAGATAATGCTCAAAATTTAAAATTTTTTCCAGCCACCTTAAAAAAGTCAACATTAAGATGGTTCATGAGTCTAGGGGAACATGCTTTTACATCTTGGGATGATATGAAAGAAACCTTTCTCCAGAAATACTAGGATTACTGTAGACCTAGGGATGCCAAGAATGACATCTTTAAAATGCAACAGACCAAAGAAGAAAGCCTAGAAGACTACCTAGAAAGGTTCCTTTACAACTACCAAAAAACCAAGAAAGTTTCTCTTAACCTAGCCATAGTTAGAACCATTTTTCTAAAAGGAGTACGGGATGACTGCATGGAAGTACTTAATCTCATGAGCTATGGAAATGTTTATAAAAAATCATTTGTTGAAATTTTTGAATACTGCAATAAGTACTCCTGTAGTCAAGCTAAAGTTGGGAAAATCCCAAGAGAACTTACAAGTCAAGTTGGCAAACCCACTACAAGTGGTGTAACCAGAATAGAGTTGGGAAATCTATTGGAAAATATTAAAACTGATATCCTTAGCACAATTAGTAACCAACTAGATACCCTCAATAGTAAGAGGAAACAAGAAGAGGAAAACATTTCTTTAGCTATCTTTTTCCCTCATTGTAGGAAGAAGCATCCTGAAAAAGAATTCCCTTTTAATGCCATAGAGGTTTGTGGAATTTGCATGGATAAACACCCAACTAATGAATTCCCATCATTACTTGGGTTGCAAGCCATTTAAAAAGGGGGAACATAACCACAAGATCCATCTTATCCCCCTAGGAGACCATGGAGGCAACAAAACCCCTCCATGTTCCACGACACTTCCATGTAGTTTGCACAACCACAACGGGCCCCTGAAATTCCTTACTCCTAGTGGGGGCCTCAACCATCACAAGGAAATGCTTGGAAACAAGGTTGGAGGGGGAAAACCTATGGGAATACTACTTCACAACCACAACAAGCATCTTCTTATCCAATATGCACACAATATCCTCCAAATATTTCTCAGTTATTTCAAGGGTTTAACCCACCTCTATTACCTTCATTTACTCAACTACAGTTTCCTATGAAATAAATATTAGAACAAACTTCTCTTCCCATGAATCCAAGTCAACAAAAACTGCCTATGAATTCAAGTCCACAACAAATTTCTCTTCCCTTGAATCTAAATCAACAACAAATGCCACCAAACCCTAATCCTCCTCGAACTACTAAATTACCTACACATCCCATTCGAAACCCTAATAATAGGTCAGCTCAACCTGTACAGAATATAGAGTTGAAAACCTTCCCTACCTACACTATCAGTTCAATTCCAGTCAGTGAAATTCGACTAAGATCTGGGAAGGTCTTAAATAAATAAAATAGGACCTGTAATGATCATTCAAGAAGATCAGTCAACATAATCACCTCCCTAAGACAAGGACATACGTAGTTAAGAGGAATATTCTCCTCCCAATGAAGAGGAAAACCATCCCTCAGAACCCATCAATTCTACCATACAACCTAAACCATCTCAGGAGGTTATTGAACCACCCTATTGAGAGAGATTGCTTGTCAAAAAGCCTGAGGTCCCTCTAGGAAATGATATAGACGTTGAATTGCAAAATATTTATGTAAAGATACCCTTACTTCAAGCCATAAAAGATATTCCTATTTATGCCAAGATTGTAAGGGATCTTCACATTAAAAATATAGGAAGAAAAAGGAAGGATCTCCCTATTATAAAAGTAGTAGGCCAATTGTCAAAAACCATGTCAGAGATGCCTTCTAAATACATTGATTCTATGAATCTAGTAGTGACCATACATATTGATGGCATATCTTTACCAAACACTCTTGTCAGCCTAGGTGCAGCAATAAATGTCATGATTTTGGATATTATGCAAAATATGTAGTTAGAAGGCTTGAGGCTAACTCAAACACTATTGGAGTTAGTAGACAAATCCATCCTTAAACCTGCAGGAACCATCGCTGGCATAATAGTTGTACTAGCCTCTTGGGAATATCCTGTATACTTATTTGCGATCCATCCAAAATCCTCCAAACGTGGACATCTAGTGGTACTAGGTCGACCTTGGCTAGCCACTGTTGATGCCTTTATTGGATGTAGGACTAGAGAGATGACAATTTCCAATGGATGTCAAAGCCAAAAAATTACCTTATTTCCTCCTGCCCAACCTGCTATAGAAATCCCCTTATGGATAGAGAACCCATATGGAGAGGAGGAATGTATTGAACCTTTGTTAACAATTGAACAATCTAAAGGTCTTCAAGAACAAACTGAAGATCAAGTTTTGAACTTGTTCTTAATGGGACGTATTGATTTTCCACAATGTGAAGTCTATATAGATGGCTTCACAGTATATGAGGAAGATTTCCAACAAGCTTTATACAACCTAGATAAAATTTTATTCAAATGTCAAGAGACCAACCTTGCCCTTAGCAATGAAAAATCTAGGATGATGCTTACAGAGGGTGTTGTGTTAGGCCACCATATTTCTGGGACTGGGATAAGAGTAGATCCTGCTAAGATCAAAATAATAGATCAGATCAAAAATACCAGCTCTCAAAAAGAAGTCAGAATCTTTCTAGGGTATGTTGGATATTACAGAATATTTATTCAAATTTTACAACAATATCCACCCTTATGTTCAAACATTTAACCAAAGATGTAGAATTCTAGTGAGATTCTTAGTGTCAAATTTCCCTTGAAACTCTTAAACAAAAATTGTCAACTACTCCAGTTCTAAGAGGACCAAATTGGGCCCTCCCTTTTCACATCTGTACCGATGCCTCAGACATAGATTTGGGGGTTGTTTTAGGCAAAAGAGAGAATCAAATTCCCTATGCCATCTATTTTGTTAGCAAAAATCTCTCTCCTACAGAACTAAATCACGCGGTCACTGAAAAAGAATTATTAGTAGTAGTTCATGCCATTAATAAATTTAGACATTATATAACCGAGTATGAAGTTTTTGTAGATACAAACCATTCAGATATTAAATTTCTAATTAATAAACCTATTACTAATGCTCATGATACTAGATGGTTGTTACTACTGCAAGAATTTAGTATTACTATCATTGACAGACTAGGAAAAGATAATATTGTCACTAATTTTCTATCTAGACTTGTCCACACAGGTGACAGTGCAACAGTTACTGATGATTTTCTATATGAGAATGTATTTTTTATTTATATTTATACTCCTTGGTATGAAGATGTAGCTAATTACCTAGTTACAGGAAAGTTGCCACAAAACGTGTCCTCAACGGAAAAACAGATAATCATACATCTTAGCACTAATTATAAGTGGCATGAGGATTTTCAATACCATACTGGACCAGATCTGGTGATCAGAAGATGTGTACGAGAAGATGAGATGCAATACATTCTAAAATATTGACATAATGAGCCATGTGGTGGAAATTTCCCCGACAAAATAACTACATATTGTTACATAACATTTTGCCATTGTCCCTGTACTCCTCATTCCTTGATCCTGGAGGACCTCTACAGTGAACCCTTCATGCTTTCCCATGATGAAGAAACTCCCATTGTGTCCCTCTTCATGAGCAGAACAATTCCCCTTTACATCATTTTCCCAAAATCTTCTATTTTTCCCAGTTTACAAGACTGGCGCTAATGACCCGTGTCCTCCCCGCACTGATATGCGGGGATTACAATTGTCACTCATGCTGACCAGAGTGACTGAGCCTTTTCCCAGTTGCATCGATCCTCTTTTGGAAAGTTTTTTAAATTTGATGTCGAAGCTTCCAGCTCTAGAAGCTTCGTAACGAAATTCTAGTAAATGGTTAGGCCAGATGGAACCGAGGAGGTCAGATTGAGCTCCTTTACCCTATTAGGATGGAACTACCTCAAGAGATAAGACCTTATCCCATGTGAAGAGGAACCATCTCCCATCCATTCAAGCTATATAAACCTCCACTTTTCCCAAGCACAAGCTAGTGTTGGTGCGTTAGTGCTAATTAAGTTTGAAGAGTAATAAAAAACTTATTCATAGTTGTAGCTCTCTAGTTGGGTGTGAGGGAGAAGTGTGAATTTGGTTTAGTGTGAAGAATAAAGGGAAGAGCCTTAAAACTACCATTGTTGAGGCAATCATGGAATGCTAATGGAAGTGTCTGGGAACCCATATTTGTCGGAGGAGAACAGCAACGTCAAGACAACGGTTGTAATCTCTTCTTGATTTAATACATATGCAACTATCGATTGATTTCCTACATAATATGTCATCTCACATGTTTATGGTTTAATGTTCCTTGACCTGTTAAGTAGGTTGAAATCAATTTGTCTATTATCAAAGTTGTTGTTCACTATTGTTTACTTGTTTTAGGCGTTTGAAGAAGGAAATGAGAGATAGTTGGAGCGAGCAAGCAAGGTCATCATCAAACGGGATAAGCGTACTAAGAGGTAGGCCCTCTTAATTGGTTCTAACCTAAGTAAATCTTCCATAGAATGTCTTGTTTGTGGCTAGAGCCACTACTAGGCTAGAGAAATTGTTTTTGTCTGCACTTAGAATTTTACCTACACCACAAATTGATGACTCCACTGGGGAACCAATCCTTCTGTTTGCTTGTTTGTAATTTCATGGTTTTGTGTGAACTTTTCTAGTATCACCATTTCCCTTTAGTTCTATCTGCTTTACCTTGTTTACTGTTTAGGGTCTAAAATTTATAGTAGCAAGTCTGGTGTCAACCTTTGAATTTTTTTTTATTTTTTCCTTGCATCCTCGGTCAGCATGCTTATTTCACTAACAGTCACACCGATCAATGCGATATACTCAAAAACAATCGCACTGACACCCTTTTGGTGCTTGTTGTCAGTTCGGCAGTCACGCTGATGCTTGTAGGTGAATATTATGGTTCACTCGAAATCTCGACCAGTGTGTCTTTCTCTCTTGATTTCTACCTTGTAGCTTGTTTAGGTTGTGTTCTCCCTGACTAGAAAGCTTCATTTAGCTTGGTTTGTGTGCTTTCTTAGTTTAGCCCACCCTCTGATGTGTTAAGTCTGGCCCTGTGTGAAGTTATTTTTTATTTTTTCTTTGAATCCCTCGATCAACGCTAGTTTTTTCTTTGAATCCCTCGATCAACGCTAGTTTTCAGTTAGGCAGTCATGCCGATAAGGCCATCAGTGTTAGTTGTAGTACTGGTCAGTCGTGTCGGTCGTGCCTATCAGCACTAGTTGTCAGTTAGGCAGTCACTCCAGTCTCTAAGTTAAGAAAAAATCAAAATTTCTCCCATTCTAGTGCCAGTGTGTCTTGACCCTCAGACTCTCTTCTTCCTCCCAGAAGTGACTAGGATGCTTTGTTTGCTGGTTTTGATTGATAGATTGGCTTGAAGTTTCATTTCTTGATTATTTTTTTTAGTTTTTTGGATGGTTTCTATGACCCTAGGGCATCTAGGTTAATTACCGTTCATTTGTTTGTTTACTCATTGTGTCAATTTTCTGATTTGATGCTTCATTTAATTCATCTTTCAGTTGCAACATCTTCATTGCTTCATTTTCAATTGAATGAGTGAAATAGTCTCGTTTGTTCTCTTATTTCGAGTGTCTCTTTTCTTTTACCAAGCATATATTACATTGTTTGGTTTGTCGATTGAAGCATTTATGTGTTTGGTTTGTTCGATTCAGGGAAGAAGTTGCTTTTAGTTTCATTTATCATGCTTTGGGTTTGATCGATGCTTATTTGTTTGAAATTGGGAAAATTTTCATTAAAGTGCTTTATGTGAAAGATTCATTTTGCATTTTATGAAAAGAACATCATTCTAGTTTACTTAATTGAAAATATTGCATTAGTAGCATTATTGAGAAGCTATAATTGCATCATCATAGGCATGGAAATGAAATGAAACTTATTTTGTTGTTAAGGGAAGATTAAGTGCATTTAGGACATATCTTAGTGAAAGATTTCATTCTTTGATTGTTGCATTGATTGTGTGCTCTCTATCCCTCAATTAGTGTTGATTTTCATTGAAGACAAAGATCTCTTTTCTCATATAGTTGCATGTAGGAGTTTTTTCAGATGACAGTGGTAGGGCCTTGTAATTGAAACCTAATTCAAGATAAATCATTCAAATTTATTGAATTAACCTAAAAAAGCATTGAAACTTAACGCTCACATTTAGTGGTCTAGGCTAAAGACATGTTCCCATGTCTTTAAACCTAGCAGTTGTCATTCGCTTCGGCACTAAACAACACTAGTACGAACTTGTGCTCCCCATACCGTCGTGTATATGAAGGGAGACCCCACTAGGTCTACAATCCTTTATCCATAGGAAATCAAGTCTGTCGCCTTGTAAATGTGATACATTGAACACAACATTCGAGGAGATTGCTTGCCCGTACTTCTCGGTTCGCCGGGAGGTATTCTATAGTTCACGGTTACCTAGTAATCCTTGTGCCTAGATTATCTGGAGTAGTCATTTTGGTATTTTTGACTCGTTAAATTTAAAAGATCATCGAGCACTTGTCCTTTCAAGCTCGTTAACTTCGAAAGCAACTAGAGTCACCTTTTTCCCTTTTCTCGACTCTTAAAACATGAAAAGTCAAAGTTTTGTTTTAGTGTTCTAAAATTAACTTCCCACGAAATATTCCTGGTTAAAGTTATATTCCTTAGTAATTCTTTAGGTTCGATTCCAATGGCAATATTTCCAGATTCCACCAGTCAAGGATTCCCCTCGAATGGGAATCCTGGTCCTTTTCCTTCTTTTGGAAACGCTGGTGCTCCATATATGGCGACGTTGGTCCTTCCCGGGTTAACCATTGGTTTACATGTCTGTTTGTTTTCGACCTCGATGGTCCCGAGCGTCCCAACTCCTATCTAAACGTCTCCTTCATTCAAATCACATCACAATGATTCTAAGGTTGACCCCTCACCCTTGTCCCCCATTTATTTACCCTCCTCTTCTACTTCTCCTGGTGAAAGTTTCAAATATCGTAACCAAGAGGAAAAGAAGAAGAAGAAGACAAAGAAGAAGAAGTCAGATAAGCGAGAGGCCAACTATGCAACTATTGTTGTAAATGCACTTCCTGTCGACAAACCTTTCAATCCTCCACTAAAGGTCAAGTTCCCTTGCAACCTGTATAAGGTTGACCATCTCCTTCGAGACTGTCCTCACATTCCCAGAGTCTTAGAGGTATGGTCTCAAAATCTAGATCGACCATTCCCATTGACCTTTGGTGATCATGTTGATGCTACACCCTCGGTTAGCGATGGTAACAACAAAGGGAAGATTAGATTCCCATGTAGGTTATGTGAAGGAGAGCATCTTCTTCACCTTTGTCCTCTTATGGATAAAGCTTCCAAAGTTTTGGAAAACCTTACAGCTCCTCAACCCCAACTTCCTGTTGGTTATCAGAGGCTTTCTTCTGAACCTCTCCTTGTTGGTAAAGAGATTGACTTGGATTCATCTCTTGTCCATTCTTCTCTTCCTGAGCGAGACTCTCTTGTGTTTGTTCTCAACCAACCATTGGTCAAAAAAAGTGTCGACTCAGCTCTGCCTTCAATTGTTCACTCTGTTCTCGCCGAGAGTAGTGATCATATTGCTCATGTTCTTCTTGTCTCCTCAGATTCTCATGAATCGAAGAGTGACCCTCCCATCCTAGTTTTTCAGGGGAGTCCTTCGCCTTCTTCTGTAGGGCATGGGGGCAATAATATGATACCCCCACCAAGTAGTTTTGTCATTTCTTTTGATTGGAGCCAATTGACTGCATTTTGTCTTCCATCTTATGTGCCTTTCCAGATAACAGTACAAGCCTATAATATGGTAGTACATGGCACTATATTAGATGAAGGCACATCTTTTAACATCATGTATTCTACTACTTGGAAAGCTTTGGCTTCCCTTCAGCTTGTGCCTGTCACCCATAATCTGTTGGCTTTCAACATAGGAACCAATCAACCCTTGGGGGTCCTTTTGAAGTCCCCTATTACTTTGGGAGAAAAGACTGTCTATATAGACATGATGGTAGCCCAAGGTCCCTTAGATTTCAATCTTCTCCTTGGACGCGACTATGTTTATGTCATGGGAGCTCTTATTTCTTCACTTTTCCGTGTGGTTTGTTTTCCACATGAAGGGAGAATAGTGACCATTGATCAATTGTCGTTCATTGGTCACTAGGTGCCTCCTTTGCAACCATCATCCCCTATTGGCTCTTGTTTGCAAGCAGTACCTTCCCCACCACAAGTCAATTATGTGGCTACCCGTTCCGTCTCCACATTTGTTGATGATCACATAGATGGTATTGTACATTATGTATTGGGGGCATTGGAACCCGATCTATCTTTGGTACCAAATGACATGTATTCCTCCCAGAGTGTGGTTCTTTCGTCTAGTGAAGACCTCTTGGGAGCCATGTTCTCTTATGGGTCATGAATAGATATCGTGAGGATAGTTCCTGGTCTTGTGTCAACCTCGTTAAAAAATGAAACAAGGATTCATGAGGATGGTTCCTTGTCTTGTGACAACCTCGTTAAAAAATGAAACAAGGAATGTGAGCATAGTTCCTTGTCTTGTGTCAAGCTCGTTAAAAAATGAATCAAGGAGTCCAAGGATAGTTTCTTCCTATATCAACCTTGTTAAAAAAATGAATCAAGGAGTGTGAGGATAGTTCTCGGTCTTGTGTCAACCTCGTTAAAAAATGAAACAACTCCCTTTTCCAAATCAAGTCTTTGATTAATATCTCGTAAAATCCTGGATCTCAAAAGTGAACCCGGCATGTACCTCAAATTGAGTCATTATGCGGGGGGCATGCGAACTTATAGCAAGCATAGTTTTCCATTTCAAGCTTGTGTAAACATGAAACCGAACCCAAGCAGAGGTCTCCACGGTTCAAGCTTGTGTAAAAATGAACCCATGCCTGATTTACATCTTGTGATTTCCGTTTTTATCAGCTAATTTTTGCTAGATTAGCCTTGGTTGTTTCATTCCATTGCCACCATCTCTTTGGCTGATAATATTCTTTCACTTGGTTGTTTTTCCTTTCCTGAGGGACTGCAGCGATGAGTGGTTTTATTAGCCAGCCTCTTGACCATTACATGTTTTGAGCAGTTCCACCATTGCCGGAACCAATTGCTACCCTTTATACCACTCATTCCTCCAGGACGAGTTTTGTTTCAACTCTTTTATCGACTCGTAAATCTCTAATGAAAATATCACAGAGTATTTTTCCCTTTTTGACTCGTAAAAGAGAATAAAATGGGGGGTCTGCTTTCAAGCTCTTTTTTGACTCTTTAAACATGAAAAGATTGTCGAGATCTTGTCATTTTGAACTCGTTAAAGGCTGTGAAATTTCTTTTACCCAGTATGTGTTTACCCCTTTTTCGGGCTGGGATGAACTATTTACGAAAAAGGTACTCCTTGACTGAAATGGTCAAGCAGTTCTCTCGAGTATCATTTTCTACCTTTCCAAGCTCGAGAGACACAAATGTATGAAAAGGGACCATGTGGAGTTTTCTTTTCCATGTCTTTCTCAAACTCTCTAAACATGAAAAAGATACTGAGTTACACCTTTGTCAAACTTGTTAAAATATTAAATGACATCGGATTTGTCACCATCACGAACATGTGCTTCTCCTTCCTAGGGCTCATTAAACTTACTAGGTCGGATTCATCCAAAGGATGAAATTACAGTGCAAGAATATGATATCCCCTTCAATCTTGCGATTAAAAGAATAACTGGGTTACCTGCCAGGAATGGTGAGGGGGGATTTGGAAATTCAATCAGTTGTGTTGGCAGCTCACTCTTGAACATGAAACCTTATGCTTCATGTCAGGTTGGGATATTCTCACTTCATCTTCGACCTTCCTAGGTTGGGTCCTCTATTTTTTCCTTCCATTTGATCTCTGCCACATCATCATGACCACCAATCTTATGGATACAAAAGGTTCCAAACTTCGAGTCGTGTCGCTAATATGTTCAAGAGTTTTCCTTCTGCAGTTACATTTACCCCTGATTCTCTATATCATCCAAAATCATTTTGCATCGATTTGTCTCGTGTCACTAATGTGGGATACATCATGGCCCTCCTTCGACACGGTCGCTTCCTGTTGACTTCAGCTCATTATGCAGGAACTTGACTGAGAGACTCCCTTCCAGTACCTTAGAGCTTGCATGCCCTAATGGCAAGTTCTTCGCACTCGACGATAAGTTCACATCATTGGCTTTCGATCGGGTGATTTCACAGGTGTTTGACTATAGCTCCTTTATTCAAACTCCGTGAATTGTGCTAATAGTACCTTGAGAACCATTATCATTATTGGTGGTTTCCCTTGTGCTTGTTAACAGTTTACATCATTGGTTGGTAATCAAGCGATTTTCTAGCATGTTTGACGTCAACACATCTATTCACATGTTAGAATTTGTACTTTGATCGGGTCGTGTTGGAGCACAAGACCCTGGGCCCATATTACAAAAATCCAAGTTGCAAGGCGGTGTCACATGGTTGTACTGATATACGTGTCTCTTTTAGATGGGTGGCTACGACCATACCGTGACTTGTCATATGTGAGCCTTCTCATTATTGGATGGATGCGACCATACCTTGGTTTTGATATGATCCTCTTTATCGGATGGCTGTGCCCATCCCTGGATCCATTTGCATGATCTTTCTCTGTATGGCTACATCCATACCATGATCCATGTATCATTTGACAGAGTTTTCAGTTATGTATATGTATCTGTACTTGCTTGCAGGTTTTCCAAGATAGACTTCAGTTTCCCGCGCTGATTCATAAGCATTTCACCCCTCACTCTAGTTCGGCCTTCACGCTTTAGGGGGCATTTGTTACACAACATTTTGTCACTGTCCCTGTACTCCCCGTTCCTTGATCCTAGAGGACCTCTACAGTGAACCCTTCATGCTTTCCCATCATGAAGAAACTCCCATTGTGTCCCTCTTCATGAGCAAAACAATTCCCCTTTGCATCATTTTCCCAAAATCTTCTATTTTTCCCAGTTTACAAGACTAGCGCTAATGACCCGTGTCCTCCCCGCATTGATATGCGGGGATTACAATGGTCCCTCACATCGAATGGAGTGACTGAGCCTTTTCCTAGTCGTGTTGATCCTCTTTTGGAAAGTTTTTTAAATTTGGAGCCGAAGCTTCTAGCTCTAGAAGCTTCGTAACGGAAGTCTGGTAAATGGTTAGGCCGGATGGAGCCAAGGAGGTCAGATTGGGCTCCTTTCCCCTATTAGGATGGAACTATCTCAAGAGATAATATCTTCTCCCATGTGAAGAGGAACCATCTCACATCCATTCAAGCTATATAAACCTCCACTTTTCCCAAGCACAAACTAGTGTTGGTGTGTTAGTGCTAATTAAGTTTGAAGAGTAATCAACAAGTTATTCATAGCTGTAGCTCTCTAGTTGGGTGTGAGGGAGAATTGTGAATCTGATTTAGTGTGAAGGCTAAAGGGAAAAGCCTTAAAACTACCATTGTTGAGGCCATCATGGAATGCTAACAGAAGTGTGTGGGAACCTAGATTTGTCAGAGGAGAACAACAACGTTAAGACAACGGTTGTAATCTATTCTTGATTTAATATATATGAAACTATCGATTGATATCCTACATAATATTTCATCTCACATGTTTATGGATTAATGTTTCTTGACCTGTTAAGTAGGTTGAATACAATTTGTCTATTATCACATTGTTGTTTGCTATTGTTTACATGTTTCAGGTGTTCGAAGAAGGAAACGGGAGATAGTTGGAGTGAGCAAGCAAGGTCATCATCAAATGGGATAAGCGTACTAAGAGGTAGGCCCTCTTAATTGATTCTAACCTAAAGAAATCTTCCATAGAATGTCTCTTTTGTGGCTAGACCCACTATCGAGCTAGAGGAATTGTTTGTGTCTGCACTTAGAATTTTAACTGCATCAGTGAAATTCGACTAAGATCCGGGAAGATCTTAAATAAAACAGGTCCTGTAATGATCATTCAAGAAGAATAGTCAACATAATCACCTCCCTAAGACAAGGACATATGCAGTCAAGAGGAATATTCTCCTCCTAATGAAGAGGAAAACCCTCCCTCATAACCCATCAATTCTACCATACAACCTAAATCATCTCAGGAGGTTACTCAACCACCCTATTGAGAGAGATTGCTTGTCAAAAAGCCTAAGGTCCCTCTAGGATATGATTTAGAGGTTGAATTGTGAAATGTTTGTGTAAATATACCCTTGCTTCAAGCCATCAAAGATATTCCTATCTATTCCAAGATTGTAAGGGATCTTTACATTAAAAATATAGGAAGAAAAAGGAAGGACCCCCCTATTATAAAAGTAGTTGGCCAATTGTCAGAAACCATGTCAGAGATGCCTTCTAAATACACTGATCTTGGGAATCCAGTAGTGACCATACAGATTAATGGCATATCTTTACCAAACACTCTTGTCAGCCTAGGTGCAACAATAAATGTCATGATTGTGGATATTATGCAAAATATGTAGTTAGAAGGCTTGAGGCTAACTCAAACACTATTGGAGTTAGCAGACAAATCCATCCTTAAACCTTCAGGGAGCCTAGCTGGGATAAAAGTCGTACTAGCTTCCTGGGAATGTCATGTAGACTTATTTTTGATCCATCCAAAATCCTCCAAACATGGACATCTAGTAGTACTGGGTCGACCTTGGCTAGCCACTGTTGATGCCTTTATTAGATGTAGGACTAGAGAGATGACAATTTCCAATGGATTTCAAAGCCAAAAAATTACCTTATTTCCTCATGCCCAGCTTGCTACAGAAATCCCCTTATGGATAGAGAAACCATATGGAGAGGAGGAATGTATTGAACCTTTGTTAACAATTGAACAATCTAAAGGTCTTCAAGAACAAACCGAAGATCAAGTTTTGAACTTGTTCTTAATGGGACATATTGATTTTCCACAATGTGAAGTCTATATAGATGACTTCACAGTATATGAGGAAGATTTCCAACAAGCTTTAGACAACCTAGATAAAATTTTATTCAGGTGTTAAGAGACCAACCTTACCCTTAGAAATGAAAAATCTAGAATGATGATTACAGACGGTGTTGTGTTAGGCCACCATATTTCTAGGATTTGGATAAGAGTAGATCCTTCTAAGATCAAAATAATAGATCAGGTCAAAACTTCTAGCTCTCAAAAAGAAGTTAGAATATTTCTAGGGTATGTTGGATATTACAAAAGATTTATTCAAATTTTACAACAATATCCACCCCTATGTTCAAACGTTTAACCAAAGATGAAGAATTCTAGTGGGATTATTAGTGTCAAATTTCCCTTAAAACTCTTAAACAAAAATTGTCAACTAATCCAGTTCTAAGAGGACCAAATTGGGCCCTCCCTTTTCACATCTATACCAATGCCTCAGACACAGATTTGGGGGTTGTTTTAGGCCAAAGAGAGAATCAAATTCCCTATGCCATCTATTTTGTTAGCAAAAATCTCTCTCCTACAGAACTAAATTACACAGTCACTGAAAAAGAATTATTATCAGTAGTTCATGCCATTAATAAATTTAGACATTATATAACTGAGTATGAATTTTTTATACATACAAACCATTCAGATATTAAATTTCTAATTAATAAACCTATTACTAATGCTCATGTTACTATATAGTTGTTACTACTGCAAGAATTTAATATTACTATCATTTACAGACTAGGAAAAGATAATCTTGTCACTGATTTTCTGTCTAGACTTGTCCACACAGGTGACAGTGCACCAGTTACTGATGATTTTCCGAATGAGAATGTATTTTTATTTATACTTATACTCCTTGGTATGGAGATGTAGCTAATTACCTAGTTACAGGAAAGTTTCCACAAAAAGTGTCCTCAAGGGAAAAATGGATAATCATACATCTTAGCACTAATTATATGTGGCATGAGGATTGTTAATACCATATTGGACCAGATCTGGTGATCAGAAGATGTGTACGAGAATATGAGATGGAATACATATTGAGCCATATGGTGGAAATTTCACTGACAAAAGAACTACATATAAAGTGTTACAATCTGGGTATTATTGGCCCACCATTTTCAAGGACGCAAAGAAATATGTGGCCAGCTGTGATGATTGTCAAAGGATGGGGAAACCTATCCCAAGCAAATGAAATGTCTCTTCAAGTACCAGTATTCATCAAACCTTTTCGTAAATGGGCATTAGATTTTGTAGGACCAATTTCTCCTATGTCCAAAAAGAAGAAATATATTCTAGTATGTATGGATTATGTAACCAAATACGTAGAGGCTAAATCACTATATTCTACTAATGAACAATCTGTTGCTGGATTTTTATTTGAAGAGATATTTACCCATTTTGGTGCACCAAGGGAAATAGTAACTGATCAAGGTACTCAATTCACTTCCAAATTGGTCAAAGTTATTACAGATTAGTATAAAATCAGACACTGGAAATCTACACCTTACCACCCCCAGGCGAATGGACAGGTAGAGTCTACCAATAAAGTAATCAAGGCCATTCTCACTAAGAAAATACAACTGCATCATAAAGACTGAGCTGATAGGTTACTAGAAGATTTGGGGGCCTATAGGACAACCTAGAGAAACAAAACAAGACACTCTCCATCTGAGTTGGTTTATGGAAAACAAGTTTTGCTTCCTATAGAATTCCAAGTTAAAACCTTCAGAAATAACATGAAACTAGGAATGGATTTAGATGAGGTACATAAACAAAGGATAATAGAATTGAATGCATTGGATGAGATTTGTTAAGTCACTCTTTGATGAGCCCCAAAAATGGATAATTATATGGGCTCATTTAGCCTCCTAATTCGACTTAATCCACCATTCTCATTAGTTTATTGCATGTTTTTTATTATATTTATGCTAATAGAGTGAATTGGGTTAGTCATTATGCCAACAAGTCTAATGTGTGCTTTACGCAATGTTTTTGGTCAATTTGGAAACAAAATCAAAGGTTTAAATGAGCACTTGGCAGCCAAATTCGTGGAGATGATTTTTAGGAAGGTGTCCCCTTCATTTATGGGCCCTTACCTCAAATTCTCCACCATCAGCTCGGATTTCAAGGGCCACCAAATCGATTATCAGAAGGGCAGTTGAGCAAGGGCTAGTAAAGGTGCTGTTAACTACAATTTTTGGCAGCCGAGTTCCTAAAGTTTAGGAGGGTTGTTGGGGTCCTCAATTTGTATAAATAAGAGGGCTTAGGGCCTCATTTTAGTTAGTCACTTTGTAGGCAGAAGTTAGCTAGTTTGTAGTTCGATTTTAGTCATTTTTTAGGCAATAGGTTAGCTTTGCATTTTAGCACATTTTGAAGCTTTTCCTTGTAGACAGTTTTTGATGTAACTATTATTTCTTGCTCAATAAAGATGAATCTAGCTTTGCACCAACTCTAATCTCTCTTAGCAGGTTGTAGCTCTTGGGGTTGGGCCCAACCCAAGTGCCCAGTACCTCCTTTGTTTAACTTTATGTGTTTTTGCTGCATTCTTAGAATAAAATCTGCTATTTAGATTTAAATATTGTTTTGTTATTTAGGTTGCTTTTGATGATTAAAAAAGGATTTTCATGTTCAGATTGAGTTGATAGGTTATTAACAGGGAAGAGCTTTAGAAAAAGGCCATCAAGCACCTCTGATTTCACCTCTCCCTCAGTGGGATCAGGAGCTGGGATCAAGGTGACCTTGCTGCCCAAAAACATTGTCTTTGCTTCACCATGCAATCATTAGTGTTCGATTTTTATTTGCAGAAGTTGGTTACATGTTCAGATTCTTGATTGCTTCGTTGCATAGTTATTATACATGGTTTCATTGCAAATAAACTTCTGTTCATTTCCTTTGCTGTTACTTAGGCCAGATTAGAATAAAGTAGCTAGGTCATCGGTTTTTCAAGTCATTGTTTGTTCAGTTTGAGAAGTAACTTGCAGAGCACCTGTAACACCTCTCCATCTACCCGTACTCCATCAATCCCATCTGCTCCATCCCCTAACTCTGATTCTTGCCTCACGTTTGCCACATTTGCTCACATAACCCTAATTTTTGTGCAACATTGCTTCACTCCTCCTTGAACAAATCCAGCCATCTTCAGCTCTCCTCAGCTCCATCCACCAAGTCCTGGACCTCCTCACACCCTTATCCTACCTCCATACTCACTCCTTCACCTTTCTCTCTCCATCCACCCTCCAAAATCCTCTTTTCGGAACATCCTGTAGAAATTACAGAACATCTTGTAGAACCCCTGCAGACTTCCTGTAGAAGCTCATGAACGTGGTTTCTTGATAGCCAAACTTTGTGAAACTCTTTGGAAGGGTGCTAGGGACCCCTTAGGCCCTCTTTGAACCTTCCCAACCTTCTGCAAGCATTTCCTCTCACCAATCCACCTCTGCACAGTCAAAACCAGTTAAAAGCACATGCATGATAATTCTAACAACTTATTCAAAAATACAAAAAGATGTTTTTTTTAGATGTTACTGTAGAAGTAGCTTAGACACATGCATTTTACCTTCCTAGAAGTCAATGACATCTCTTTCAGTAGCTTGCATCCTCTTTCCTGCATCAGTAGGGCTAGCTGGTAAAATTAGGGTTTGCTAGGGTTTATATTTCCTTTCAGCTTTCCAGTTTCTTTCTGCAAGTAGATTAGCCTTCTTTGAGTTAGCTTTCGTCCATCAGTTAAAAAGCTTCTTCTAAGAGCTCATAGAAGTTGGCTTAAGCTCCTAGCGGACTTGTGCCAGCTGACCAAGTGACAACCGCGACAAGAGCTAGTACTTGTGCATACAGCACCGTCACTTCCAAGTTTGTTACGAACTACCGAGTTGATAAAATTAAAGAAGGGAGTTCCAGGAGTTGTAGCATTATTGCTGCAATACTGGGGCCTGCCACTCTTCAAAGGACGATGCTTGTTTAGGATCAGAGAACCAAATGACACGATAAGTTTATTAAAAAGAAATGTTTTCAACCAAGTGACTGGGCTCTGTTGTATGACAACATATTTAAGGATTTCAAAGGAAAATTGACAACACGGTGGCTTGGACCTTATGAGGTAGATACAGTCTATGACAATGGCTCGGTCAAGATAAAAACTATCGATGCAAATCAAACTTCCTTTGTCGTGAATGGACATTGATTGAAAGTTTATCATAAGCCACTGTCCAAAGAGGATTTCACCAAACATGTTCTTCAAAATCCTGAAATGCAGTTGGTTAGAAAGGGGAGTTCTCCTCTTGCTGATCCACCACTATAAGTTTTTTTGTATAATTTAATTTAACTTTGTATATATGTATATAGGTGTGTCTCTAGATAATGATTTTGGTATTATTAACTGTGCTTCCTTCCCTATAGATAGAAAATAAAGAAGGATATTTACCAGGTGTAATTTTATTCCTTTAACCAGCCCTAGTAAATTATTTATGGAAAAGGAACCTATGGAGTTTTCTTTAAGTTTTTTAGACTCCTTAAAATTGAAAACATCAACGAGCATGAATTAGCGAGGGCTTGAGAAAAATCCATGGGTAAGTGAAATGGGGTTTTCTTTAAGTTTTTCAGACTCCTTAAAATTGAAAACATTGGTGAGCACAAACTAGCTCAGGCTTGAGAAAAATCCACGGGTAAGTGAAATGGAGTTTTCTTTAAGTTTTTCAGACTCCTAAAAATTGAAAATATTGACAAGCATTAACTGATCTAGGCTCAAGAAAAATCCACAGAACAATAGTAGTTAGGTTTATTTGTCAATAAAATGGAAGTGGCAATAGGAGCAGTGGTTAGTTTGGTTCCAAAAATAGGAGGTTGTCCAACTACCAAATACCTTCTTGTTACAGAGCTTGGAGCCCGATCATTGAATTATTTTTCCTCATTTTCTGACACTTCCACTGCAATTTCAAAGTTCCTATACCAATGTGTTGTTTGTAGTTTTTCCAGTGTAATCCTTCCAGCAGAATAAATTCACAAAGTAGCATCAATAATCACTAGCACCTACTCCATCTTGACCCTCAGAACATGCTAAGCTACAAGGAGAAGCCTACAGGATTCCAATTTGAAGACTATGCATCTGGGTATCTTATTAAAATTTCATCTGGCACTGAAGAAAAACTCCCAATGTTCATCCGATACTGGAAGGAAGTCTCCTGTGTTCATCTAGTGCTGGAAAGCAGTTTCCTATATTCATATGACACTACAAAACAATTTTCATCCGGTACTAAAATATTTCCTGTGTTAATACGGTAATAGAGTTATGAGGTCAATGTTTTATTTTCTACTATTAAGATTCATATTAATCATGTGATGAATATATAATTACCCTCATAAACTTTTATTACCATTAGTTGTTAAGCCCCTATCCTAATCCTAAAGTACTCACCTTTATTCCCTTGTTTTCTAAGAAGAAAAAAAATCCTTTTTTTTATATGATCGAATGGGATAATCATGAGTGTGATTGGGTGAATGCCAATCATAATTCGAGAAAATGTATTATATGTTGAATATCTCATGATAGAGATTCTACCTTTGTGGGTTGTTTAAACAATAATTTTACCACTACCCCATAACCATAAACTAAATGATTGTGATGAATGATCAACGGAACCATGACATTGACCGTCTTGTACCAATGTACCGGTCCAATCAACCACATTCTCTCCATCATGTCTAACCTACACTTGAATGAAATTTGACATCATTAACAGATATGAATGTCTAAACTAGGTCTTCATACGACTTATTGTCACCATCCTATATACGCTCACCTTCTAATTATGGCAACCACTTGACCGTTACCATCTCCTCTCAAATTATAAATGCTCTTCTATATGGCTTCGCCATCCAAATGAGCACCATTCCCCTCTTGCATACTATTTGGCCTTCATTCCACTCATCCATCTAATGCTAGATCTGTCGCACTATTACCATAACCCAACTACCAATACTCTGTTATTTCCGGTACCCTGCTACTTCCGATACTCAACCCTTTCTACGCTTTATCCCTAGAAATTTTCCAAGACTCGTTTTTAAATCTGACATGGGGGTAGATCGACACGAACCAGTGTTCCAATTTTATCAAGAAACAGAGGAATATCAGTTGTGCAAAGAGAAATTTGAGCAAGTTGGTTGGATTCCATTCCTAGAGAAGTTTAAGGGATACCATGAGGGTATTTCTCATGCCTTCACTCAAAGTTATGATGGCCAATATGTTCAGCTAGGCGGTCTGCAATTAGAGATCACAGAAGCTACTATAGAGGAAGCTACAGGATTACCGATTGTAGGGGAGAAATACTTCAAGGGTGTAAATATCAACAAAGAGCTATGTCGAAAGTTCTTGGAACTTGAACATGTGAACCCTGACTGGTCTAAGGGTATTCCTAGGAACTAGATCAAAGAGGAATATAGGTTGATGATTAATATCTTGCATAAATTTTTAACATGTGAAGAAATGTATGCAGTCATTTTTCCTTACCATTTGAGACTTTTGTTACATTTTGAAGGGGGACCGTAGATAACTTCCATATTTCTTTTGGATGAGTTTGAACAAGATGGTAAGAGGGGTTAAATTAGTTTCCAAAAAGGTTGAGACCAACATTTATCATCATGGATTAATAAAACTTTTAGTTACTCATGAGATAAGAAAGCAGAGTAGCAGTTGGAAAAATTTACTCAGACAGAATTTTGCTCCAAAAGGCAGTTCCAAATCCATAGAAGGGAACAAGCTAGTGGATAGTAATAAGGATTTGGACAGTAGGCAGGAGAGTAGTAAGAAGAAACAGAAGAAGTCAAGAACTAAAGAAGACATTGTGGGCCCTACTTCACCAAATATGTGAATTAGTTAGACAAGGGTAAAGCGATAAAGGAAGAGGAATCTCCTACACCAACAAGGCGATCATTAAAAGGTAAAATCCCTTATCTTGATTTAACAACTCAAAGTAAAGCCTTGAAGGGTGAGAAGAAGAAAAGGAAGCAAGCTTACAGTGCTGGAGAAGAACTCACAGATACTGTTTTAGAGGTAGTTGTTGAATTTATTCAATAGGACACTCTTGAGCCAAGGGTTAAAAAAATGAAAAATCCTAAGACAAGTGAGAAGGGTGGCATAGCGCAAATTGTTGAAAGAAAGGAGAAACATGCACAAAAGGGAGAGATCTCAGAGTCCATGTCACAGACCAAAAGAAGAAGAGGAGGTTGTTTCAAGACCCTATCCTCACTCATGACAACAAATCTGGTGAGTCATCAACACCTACACGATGAACTACCAGGAGCATGGCACATCAGGTAATGGCCACTCATACCCCTTCTTTTCTAGAAAATCCAATAGATGTCTCTGCTTCACCTACAAAGGAACATGCATAGGTTGAAATGCTTAGTGAAATAGAGGAATTAGTCATAGAAACCTTGAAAGAATTGAGGAAAGAAGTTAAGGCTAGTGAAAAATAAATGAAGTCTAGTAAAGAAACCACTAAGCATGCAACATTTGAACCTGCTAGTTTTCTAACTAATGATCAGATAACAATTCAGGAACTTCAGATGGAAAATGAAAAACTAAAGGAAAAAGTGAAAGAGTATAAGCTGTTGGAAAGGTATATTAAGAAAGAGAATGAGCAATTAAAGGAGAATAGTTAGAAGTTGCAATATGAGTATGATGAGGTCTCCACTAAGCTCAAGAAGGTTCTTCGCCTCATACATTATACCAGGGTTATTAAAAGGGAACTCAAAGAAGAAGCTTCAGGTGTGAACATATTAGATCCAAACAACTGATGTTTAGGCAAGTTGAAAGAAGACTCCATTTTTGAAATTTTGAGGAATGGTTCAATACTTTTTGCATGAGGACATGCAATGACTTAGGCATGGGGGAATGTTGAGTCTCCTTTTTTATGCCTTTCATACCCCATATTGTCCTTTATTTTTTACCAAATTTACCTCAAAATCTACTCACCACTTGCCTACCTTCTTCAAGAACATGACTTTTAGCCTCCTTGTGTATATATGAGGTAATTTATATTTTAAAGCATGGTTTTTATGATTTATTGTTAGTAGGAATGAAATAGTTGATTCTTTGTACTCTCTAACTGATTGGATTGTCTCACATTGCTCATCCGGTACCCGTGTTCCTACTTATCCAGTACCCGTGCCCTTGTGTTCACTTGGTACCCCTACTCGTCCGGTACCTGCGTACCATTATTCATCTGATACTTGTGTTCATCTGGCACTGATATCACTCATCCAATATTGATTGTGTTCATTTGGTACCTGTGGTCATCCTGCACTACTTGCGTTCATCTGGTACCAGGCCCGACTCTTTAGCTTCGATGGTTTGAGTGAGCTGCCTTCGATGAGACCGAGGGAACTAATGGTCAGCGCATTACCTTTTTATGGCAAATCAAGATGATATGCTTCATCACTCATGCATTGTGTGTCATGAGGATGAATCCAAGCATGTAAAAGAAAGCGAACTGTATATTTTTATAACGATTTGATCTTATCTTTTAACATTGTATGTAACGACCATTCCTCTATAAGAGAAGGCTCGTAGATGATAGGTGTTAGAGATAGTTGTAGTTAGAATTGGAGACAGAGAGTTAGTAACACAGTTAGAGTTGGAGACATAGTTTTAACATTATTGTTATGTTGGAGACTTGATTTTGTAATCCTTTCTTTTGAAATCAATGATATAAGCAGCAATTGATGAATTCGATGTGTTAGTAGATTCCTTAGTTCTGTAAATTCTTCCAGGTTTCCTTGGTAGCTCGGCAAGGGCCCACCAAAGCCATCAAGGCAAGTTTTTATTACAATTATTGTGAATTTAGTTTTGTTTGTGTGAAGAGTGACTTAGTGTGATAATTCAATTTCAGAGTGTTTGATATGATTCCAGTTTTGAGTAATCTATTGGAGAGTGTGAGATATAAATCTAGAGATGTTAATTTCTAAGTGATAACACATTGGTTTTATGAATGCAAACTTATTTCTCAGGTTGTAGGTTTAAGTGTTGAATTCTAATTGGAAAGAACAGGAAGAGTTAAGAACAAAGATCTAACCATTCACCTACATGTGTTGTTAAGTGAAGACTCTTGTCATACCTAACATTTCCTATACAAGAATGTATGGCTTCCTTTAGAACTAGTTAGATTAGGAATTCTTTGATTTGATGCTTGATTGTAGTAAGTTAATTGAAATTAGTTGCTACAGGAAAACAGAGTTGAATCCATCTTTTCATTTCATGAGCCTATAAATGGAAAAAATTGTTACCTGAGAAAGAACCTTTAGATTACATTCTTATTAAGATTTTGTTTCTAAATTTCATTTTCTAAATGTGTGGGGAAGTTAGATCGAAATTTGTCAAATGGAGTATTGGTTTTGAATGCTTCTTATCTAGGTTATACTCATCATACATAGGAACTTATCTGTTATCGGCATATATAGTGTATCATCTCTACTGATTACAAATCCCTATTTGATATTTAATTTGTGGCGATATATCATTCACATAATTTCCCCAACACCACATCTATGTGTTATTCATCTTAGTTTACTGGATAATGGGATTTCTTTTTTCTCTCCTAAATTCGTTTAGAGGGGAAAGTTTATTTGAGCTTGGGAGGAATTTGATTTTTACTCATTATAAAACCATAGGGCAGGAAAACCTGGGCATATAGTAATTAAAAATCCTTATCACCATTCTCTAAATGTGGGAATTTCTTAAGAAACAAAGACCTCATATTCTAAGTGATTTGGAAGACAAAAAACCTTTCGTGATGCATAGAAGTGACTTTGTACCTTTCTTTCTCGCCAAAAATACTTGCTAGTCCAAAAGCGGCGTATGCCTATCAGGATGGGAAATTCCCCTTATAAATCAGGCGTATGTGGGAGGTAAATGAAAGAATAAAATATGGTATAAAGGTATTTGGATGGATGCACAAGCAGATTCAACCATATTAAACTAAAAGGAGAGGAAAACTATGTCGCAACCAGCAAGCAAGACCACTTCTACCATAGGTCCTTTGAGTCATGGTAAATTGCCTAATTCAAGGTGTAAGAAAGGCGTAGAGATTTTTGTATTTTCCTTGGTTACAAGTTGGGTGGGAATAGATAAATAGTAGCAGACTCTAGGGGGGTCAAGTCACTTAATGTCTCTCACCCCTTTTCAAAGTGGTAAATTCCTTAATTCAAGGTGGTGTATCAATGGTCACGAGTCACTCTATTGAGGAGTAAGGGCCCTAAAAAAATGTAGGTGGAATATGTGGTAAGGTAAATATTTGATTCATAAGGGGGTGGGGGACACTGGTTCAGACTCAATGGATTCATCAATCCATTCATCTCATTTGGTTGGCATTCAGGATAGCATTCTGAATTGGTCAATGGCTCAATCAATTGATTAAGGATGACAATCATTCTCAATTGCATTCATTCTGGATGATTGAATAAATCACTCAATGGCTTAATCAATGCATGGTTGGTGAGGGAATTTGTGGTGGTTCTATGGGCACTTAATCCCCCTGATGGTAGAGAAACTATGACGGTAGCTTCCAGGTGGATCAATAAGGCGGGATGCATGCATTCTTGGTGTATTGAGGTTAGTATGATTTAGATGTGAGGTCCATCCAAGGTTAGCATGCATTAGCTCCTCATGCCTGCCTATGCTTGGGATTCTTGGTTTCATAGGGTGTAAATGCAGGTTTCTTTACAACGTAGACTGCAGTCACTATCTCTAGCGAGCTCTATGTTCCTCTAGCGGCTAGTTTCTTCTATCTCCAGTGATTTATTTATCCAATGGATAGCTCAGTGGTTTCTAGTCGGTTTTCCATGGTGATCTCAAAGGTCCTAGGGTTTCTATGGTTAGTGAAGTTTTCTAGAAATGAGGTGGTTCGACGAGGTATCTAGCATCTTCTCGTGATCCAAGTGATCATAAGTCATGCAAGTTGGGCAAGTGAGATAACATCTCTCTAGTAATGCAAGTTGGGCATGGCCTTATCTAGGTTATCAGAGGTAAGTCTCTAGTTCTACTAGTGATCTAGCTTATCAAGTTCTTTTCTTAGCAATTTATCCAATGTTCAAGGTAGAAACATAATCCCCGGTATCTAGGCTTCATTAGTAAACTAGGCATTCATTCTTCTTGTTTAATGGGTATCTAAGTATATGGGTCATGGTTCTAAGATATTGAAACATGTGGCTAGCTAGACCATCTTCTTTCTATTGGAAATTATAATTAATCCCACATGAAGATCTAGCAAGATCGAAGTCGAGTGATGCATGAAGAGATAAGTTGAGTTAAGTGCAGTCTAGATTTAGAGTTTGAGTTAACTGAGTTAAGTGCGAGTCGGGTTGAGTTCAATCTATATTTGGAGAAGTCCAAATTTAGTTTGTGAGTGCATGTTAAGTTATTTTGTGAGTCACTAGCTAAAAATCATAAATACCCCAGGATGGGTTCAATGTACTCAAGTCGAATTAAATTTTATGTGTTCAATAGAAATGAACAACAACTCATATTGTGTATTTGTGTGTCAATTTTGTGTCTTTCCTCCTCTGCCTTTCCAACAAATTGGGATCAGAGTTGATTGAAAGATCAGAGGGAAAGCTAAAGTCTATAACAGTGGTTTGCGTGTGAAAAGAGATTTTTTTTCGCTTGATTGGAGCAGTAAAACGGCCCTATAAGTTGGTAAAACGACATTATAACCGCGAGACACGTTACAATTAAAAAAACAGCCCCAAGTTGTGAGCACATGGGTTACTTCTGTTGTCGGGTGCGTTAGAGAAATATCGCAAGTCCTTTTTATCATGGAGAGGGTTATCTCACGATGCGTTAACAAGTCGAAAGGATTTGCGAAGTCAAACATACTAAAGGCAGGTGTGAGCTTTTAAAGCAGGTTTTAGAGATATTTTATTTTAAAGACACGTGGGCATATTTAAAGATTTATTCGCAAGGTTGTTTCAAAATTAAAATGATATTCTAAAGGTTGTTCTCAAAATGTTTTTAAGGCGAAGAAAAGTCAACTTTATATGTTTTTAAAAAACAGAAGTACTTTTTGAAAGGGAATGTATGAGTGGTATAAAAAAAAATTAAGTCTTTGTTATATTGAAACAAGTGTTTCTTATAAAGGTTCTTTTTAGAGGTCCTTATAAGTAAAAGGGGTTTATTCATACACATGATAAAAGTAAAAGGTTATTTTTACCTGGGAAAAAGAAGGGCATGGTATGAAGGTTATTTGAGCTGATACATGTTTGCAAGAATTTTATAAAGTGAAGCTTGGTTTTTAAATAAAAGAAAAGTTTTATTGGAAAGTGTGTTTAAGGTTTTGCGAAACTTTATTCATTTGCAAATATTCTAGTGTTTTGTTAAGCATGACAATGTTTTTTTGGGTGACTAATATGCCTTATGGGGGCACATTGAAAAAGATATTTTTTTCGATGGCAATATGGAAGATAGTCTCATGCAATTAGGAAAGAAGGTATAAAGCAAAGGAAAGACAACAGACATGGGTCGCAAAGCACGATTGAAGAAGATTAAGAAAAGGAATCGAAAAGAAGAGGTAGAGATCATTTCCATGTTTAGAGGGGTTCAAGCAGATGAACTAAGCAATCTGACAGAAGAAAAATAAGAAATTTAGGTTGATTGATGTAGATTTGATCTGATACCACCTCTTATGCTTACTGGTAAATATTTTTATTTTTGTGTTATCAAAATGATAATTTTTCTTCAAGCTAAAGAGTTAATTGAGTACGAGTCTAATAAAGCATATGATGAAGTATATGATGCTTTAATATTTTATTTTATAAAATAGGCATTGGATGAGATTTTTATATGCAAGGTAGAAAAAACTACAACTCCCAAGGAAGCATGGAAGATCTTGGAAGAAGAATTCGGTGCAAGGGGAAGTGACATGAAACAACATGTTACGTCACAGGAAGAGTTGTCAACCGTAGATCTGAGAGTAAATGAGCAAGACTCTGGGAAGATAACAAAGCTTGGATAATCCCACTCAAAAGTGAATGATGGTCGTGAATACTATAAAAGTGAAACCCATAATGCAAGCATGCATATGGATGAAGAATATGAAACAAATATTTCAAAGAGAGAAGTTGAATCATTTTTCAGTGAAGCAGAGAAAGAGCATATAAATGCTCAATGGCTCCATTATCATGTGGATGGTGTAGATGATGGTGAATACCACTGTGACGAAACACATGTGGATGATTACTACAAAGTGAGATGTGAATTGGTGAATCTAGCCACAACTAATGGATTTGGTGAAGTTGAAATTTTCAATGAGCACGTGCATGCTCAGATATCCCACCAAAGGGTGGATGAACATTATGTTGATAATATTTGTGGTTTCTCTTTTGAGATAGTGATTGATTGTGGAAATATGGTAAGCACCATGTTTGATGAACCATTGAAGGTTGAAGATGCCAATGTGTTAGCAAGATATAAAGAAGTTGGAACTGCTCATTAAGAAGTACATGATATAGCAGCAGTTAATGATTAAGAAGAGGATAAAGTGATTGAGATTTTTTATGAGAATATCCACTCACATCATAACAATGAAAGAAAACTTCCATAAAATGGAAAAAAAGGCAGAGAAGGAAGAGGTAGAGTAGAAAGATTTCATTGTAGAGCATAATGAAGATTTTTTTAACATTGTTTTTAAATATGAAGGTGTTCAAAATACCATGGGAGTTGAAGTTGAAAAAAAAGTTATTAATAAGTTTGATGCAAATTTGAAGTTCATTGAAGAATGCATTGAGAATCCAATTGAACAAATTGATGAGAGTATTAACGTAGCAGCTGGAATAAAATAGTTAAATGAGGTGGCGAACAAGAAAAACAAGCATGATTGTGATTTTACATGTAAGCCTAATGATGATCTTCAGTGTGCAGACCACAGGAAAAGAGAAATTGTACCTGATGATGAAAGTGAAGAAAAGGACATGGAATTTTCTGAAAATGAGGAAAAATGCATTAAAACCATTTTTCAATAATGAAGTCAAGAAGATATAAGATTCTTCTATCAAGAAATATGGCAGAAAGAAAGTTAAGAATATGAAGCACAAGAAGTAGAGCAAAGAAGATAGTTTGAATATGAAGAGTTGTGGCAACACTCCATAGTTGAACGAATCTTTGAAGATGAAGTTGTAGAAGATAAGATCAGAATGTTGTGCAACACAAATTCAAGACAAGGTAAAGAAGCATTGTAGCAACAACAAGTAAATAAATATGGAGCCTACAGTAAGAACGAGCAACAGAGAATGAAGTAATTTCAAGGATATAGAATATGGAAGAAACGAAAAATAAAATGCAAAATTGTAAAAGTATTGAGACTTTGTAAGCCTAGCTGAGACTTAGACTAGCAGGCATGTTTGAGTGATGATTGAGTCAATTTATATTGTAAGGCTAGCCAACATAGTTGAGTCATGTTTGAGTTATGTTGATTCATATGGTCACAATTAAGGGGGAGTGTTGGAAATATTAATTACTCCCGCATGAATATCTAGCAAAATCGAAGTTGAGTGAGTCATGAAGAGATAAGTTAAGTGCAGTCTAGATTTAGAGTGTGAGTTAATTGAGTTAAGTTTGAGTCAAGTTGAGTTCATTCTATATTTGGATAAATCCAAATTTAGTGTGTGAGTGAATGTTAAGTTATTTTGTGAGAGTCACTAGTTGAAAAGCATAAATACCCTGTGGTGGGTTCATTGTAACCAAGTCGAATCACGTTTTTTCATGTTCAATAGAAAATAGCAACAACTCATATTGTATGTTTGTGTGTCAATTTTGTGTCTTTCCTCCTCTGCCTTTTGTTTTCCAAGGTGATCTCAGAGGTCCTAGGATTTCTATGGTTAGTGAATTTTTCTAGCAATGAGGTGGTTCAACAAGGTCTCTCACATCTTCTCATGATCCAGGTGATCATAAGTAATGCATGTTGGGCAAGTGAGATAACATCTCTCCAGTAATGCAAGTTGGGCAGGGTCTTATCTAGCTTATCAAAGGGTAGGCCTCTAGTTCTACCAATGATATAGCTTATCAGGTTCTTTCCTTAGCAAGCTATCTAATGTTCGGGGAAGAAATATAATCCCCAGTGTCTAGCCTTTGTCAGTAAACCAAGGATTCATTATTCCTAGTTAATGGGTTAGAACCATATGGGTCATGGTTCTAATAGATTGAAACATGTGGCCAATTAGACGATATTGTTTCCACATGTTCCTAGCCAGCTATACCATCATATTTCACTCACATAAATGGCCCACTAGACCGCCTGATTTCCATGTGTTCCCCACCAACTATCCTTCTTTCAACATGTGGCCAACATAGGCTAGAAAGTATCATACCATCCATTGAGCTTTCTTCTCTATCTCTCTATTGGGGTGAGGCTGCTATTCATGCAGTGTTTCATTTGTTCTCTTGGGGTATTTTAGTGACCCTTACAAAGAGCAAGCATTAATTACCATTCAAGAGCCATTCATATAACCAGCAGAGAAAGTAGTAACTTCAGGCATAGATAAGAAATCTATGGATCCCATGCTAATTGATCTAGTTGTGAATTCTTTTATTTTACACTCTCCAGTGATATCTTCATAGTGAGAAATTTTACCCGCAATTACATATTAATATGTTATGGTTACAGAGTAAGCAGAGACAAAGGTTGGGGTAGAGGCTACGTTTATATGTGCTAGGGAAAAATCATCTATAGGGACAACATATATAATGCATATACCATAGTTTCTACAGCATAGGAGCACCTACTGAGGGTAAAGGGGTAGGCAGTGATATTGATAGGTTGATAAAGCGTAGTTCGATCCTTCCCTGCCTTGGTTGGTGGGACCAATTGGATGGCAACAGATACAAATTCATAACTCATTGGGGTTGCCCCAATTAACCCGAAACCACTTATAGTACCATCAAGCAATTGACCGAGTGGATAAAGAGTTTATTAAAGATCAAAACCCATAAGTAGGGTTGGGAGCAGTTGACCTAGATCCCGTTGATTCGGTTGACTCATTGACATATCCAGTAGTAGTTTAAAGGTGAGCTTGAATAACAGTTCCAAAACCACTAATTTTATATATCGATTGAGTTTATTTGGTTATAGGTGTAGAGCCAATTGATTAAACACCAAAGGAAGTAAAGGTAACATTTGAGAAATGAGTAGAAGCAAAGGTAGAAAAGTCTGATAACTAAAAGGCACATAAGGTAGGCATAAGATATTATCAAGGTGAAAGGCGAGATAAGGGTGGTCCAACTAGCCAATCATATAGCACTAAATAATATTTCACATCATTCATTTGGTGTAGCACAAGGTCCCAGATCTCACAAGGTATGAAGAATTGTATTAGGGGCAGACAAAAATGCATTTGTTCCAACTTAAGTAGTAAAGCCCCTAGTTTTAAACATCCTTTGGACTCAGTTTCTATTTCTCTAGTACCATCTACAGTTATTTCTATCCCAGATGCATATGTGTGTGCCCAAGTAAAAGCACCAGTTTGGAAAATTAATCCATTAAGGGAAAAGGAAAAGGGGGCTTTCAATTGGTTAGGTTCTTGATTCACTCTAGTTTCACCTTGTCCTTCCTCCATCTATGCTTCCATCCCTCGGTGCCTATTCTAATTATCTCTCCCATAGAAGGAGAAGGGTGCCCTCCCTGTCAAATTATGGGATCTTCCGGCATCCTTCCCATTAATTAATTAATTATCTTTATCCAGTTCTCACCCTAAGACCAGACTTCCTTCGATGTACCCTGTTGCTTGCTTATATGTGTGTTGAAACAAATTTTTGTAGCTTATTTGTGCTCCAATTCATAGTGGATATAATAATGTATTGCTAGTAGTTTTGGAATTGTATTTTATATCTATTTAATTTATAGTGCCTCCCACCCCCCATCAATTGCTAATATCTCAAGCAATGTGGTATCGATCACTAAGTTCATGTGAACAACCTTTACCCCCACTCATAAAGAGTTAGAAGAAGTTGTGATTAGTAGTAGATGTGTAGCATCAATTCGTTCTAAAGCTATGAACACCAAAGCAATAAACCCTACAAGGTAGTTAAAGTAGAGTGTGGTAAAGTCAGAGTGGGTTTTAGTAGAAGTGAGGTTTTGAGTTTCAATGGTGAATGACTCTTAGTTGAATCTTATCTTCCCTTTGATTCAAAGTAGAGAGAAACAATTTCTCTTATTATACTATGCACCCAGGTTGATTTAGCATAATAATGAGCATCTGATGTCAATTCAGATTAGAAACCAAATGTGGATATTACATAGTATGATGCACCATGGAAGGTGATAGATGGATTCAATTTGATCCCCAACTCACTATGTGCTAGCTAATTTCCCAAGCCACATTTTCGGGGAGTAGTCAGTGCAACATAACAGATAGACAAACAAATATGTGTTTCCAAATAAGATAAGGTGGGGCATATTTCTTCTTGCTCCTTCCACAACGTTGCTTAACTAGGAGTTCGAATCACTAAATAATCCCCTCTACAATATGTATATTTGGTGAACTTCTTTGTGAAAAAAAGGTATGTCCATGTTAATTCCAAAGCCACATTTTCGGGGAGTAGTCAATGCAACAGAACCGATAGACAAACAAATATGTGTTTCCAAATAAGATAAGGTGGGGGCTATTTCTTCTTGCTCCTTCCATGATGTTGCTTAACTGGGAGTTCGAATCACTAAATAATCCCCTCTACAATATGTATATTTGATGAAGTTCTTTGTGAAAAAAAGGTATGTCCATGTTAATTCACCCTAATTTACTCAGTTGAAGTGCATAGTACAAAGTGGAATTCACCTGGTGGACATCAACGTTAATACTACCGAGAAACACCCCCATCTAGTATCTCTTGCACCATGGAAGGTGATGGATGGATTCAATTTGATCCCCAACTCACTATGTGCTAGCTAATTTCCCAAGACACATTTTCGGGGAGTAGTCAGTGCAACAAAACCAATCGAAAAACAAATATGTGTTTCCAAATAAGATAAGGTGGGGGCTATTTCTTCTTTCTCCTTCCACGGCGTTGCTTAACTGGGAGTTCGAATCACTAAATAAGACCCTCTACAATATGTATATTTGGTGAACTTCTCTGTGACAAAAAGTTATGTCCACATTAATTCACCCTGATTCATCTGGTTGAAGTGCATAGTACAAAGTGGAATTCGTCTAGTGGACATCATCGTTCGTACTACCGAGAAACACCTCCATCTAGTATCTCTTTTGACTAGTGAAGTTCCTCATACTTCTAAGTAGTATTGGAAATATATCGTATGATAGATGCACACATATTTTTCCGTAAACCTGGTTACGGTACACAAGGCTAATAGGGTGTTGATACTTGGCTTATAATTATGATTATCCAATCGAAACACCACCTTACGTCTACATGGACGAATCGTTTGAATCATGCCTATTGGTGGAACTCAATAAAGAAAGCATGGGTACTATGATAGTGGTAGAACCAATAGACATTGTTGGAAAGAGTGACTCAAAGATTGATTAGAAGGTAGAAGCTATGAGCTTATAGACTACTCGATCAAAAAGGGAAGGTAGCAACTTCTTTGACAATTTGAATGAGCCCTAATGAAAAATGTCTTTGAAAAGTGGGTAGCAAATGTCGTATAGAATTTCCAGTACTATAGTTGGTGTGATGTCCAAAAGCTCACAATTATTATGGAATTTGGTAAGTATAGAGTTTTAAAAATATGTGGATTTTTTTTTTTTTATACCTTAGATTTCTTCAAAGTTAACAATTTATTAGTTAAATTGATCATATTTGAAAAATAGAAGGGAAAAAACTTTGAATAAAAGATATATATTATTAAGTACGATAATTTGAGTGTTGTCATGTGGACCCCAAGGTCTTAATATATTTATTTTCAAAATGAGAATGAAAAGATAAATACTCTACAGGTAGGAAAGTGGTTCTAGGTGAATGGTCCTCTAGCTTCATGGGAGCGAAAATGGGCCGAGAGCACGCAGGGGTTCTATTCGAATTTTTTTCCCGCGCGGCCTTTCATGGCGGCCATGACTGAGTTTCTGGAGTTTGGCGCAGTGGGTCCGAAGGCGATAGCATCTAGGGATTTTGTTTTTTCTGTCTGGCAAAGATGGCGTTGGGTGCAGGTGAAAGGCGGATGTGCTTCTTACAAAAGGAATCTCTGGATATCGATCCGTCTCCCGAGGACCTCCTTGCATGTTGGGGTCTGGAAGATTCAGAGGAGAACCTGCAACACTTCTTCCCGATGCAGGCAGTGTTGTCAGGAAACGTGGATAGGTCAGCGGATGCGGGAGTTAAGGCATCAGATGCCATCGCCCGGAGTCCTGGGGGAAAAATAATGAGGGAAGGGCAACTTCCTAGCTCTGCTCGGCCCTCGTCTTTTGAAAAGCTGGGATCAGATGCTAAAGTTGCAGGAAAAGAAAGACAAAATCTAAGTTACCTGGAAGGATCGGCGGGTGGGGTTTCCAGGTGGGCTGAGGAACCAAACGAAGGCAGCTACCTACAGTCTGAAAAGCGCTCTGTGTCTTTCGAGGCTGTAGAGGGAGGAGATAAGCTGGAGGATCTGGGTGGAAAGAGGAAGAAGCCCAAAATTTGCAGGAAAAAAGAGGCAAGGCCCAGTTGTGTCTTTGGAGTGGATATCCACATAGACAGGGCGTTGGAAGCATCGGAAACCCTTCTTGTCGGCAGAGTTGGTGGAAGGAAGTTCACGGTGGCCTTCATTAAGAAATGGGCTCTGGCTGAATGGAAAGAAGCTCCTGGGCAACCAGAAGAGGTCAAGATTCTTGATAGAGGGTGGTTTTGTCTTCGGTTTGGGCAAAAGGAGCATGTCGAATGGGTGTTGTCAAAGCATTGGAGCCTTGAGAAGAGGCCTGTGTTATTCAGGAAATGGACGCCTCTCTTCGATGCCCAGAAAGAAAAATCAGAGGAGTTTCCAGTCTGGGTCAAACTAATGGGACTTCCTATTCACCTCTGGACCGATTCGGTTTTCTCCTCCATAGGAAATACTCTGGGTAAGTACCTCGAGGCTGACAAATCCTATCTACATTCACATGACTGGAGTGCAGCCCGCCTTATGGTAATTTTAAATCCAAAAGAAGGTTTGGCGGGAGATATCCTTCTAAAGTATCGAGGCCAAGAGTTCATCCAGACCCTGGACTACGAAAACCTCCCGTTCAGGTGTCACCGGTGCAAAGTATATGGACATCTGGCTCGGGATTGCCCTCATGGTCATCGTAGACGTCGAAGGCAGAGGAAAAATGGTTTTAAGACAGAGGAAAAGGATCAAATGAAGATCACTGCTCAGAAGGAAGAGGTTCAGTCCAAGGAGGCCGAAGCTCTGGCAAATATCCAGGAGATAGGATCGGAACCTATGGAGGGCATTGGAATATCTCAGACTGAGGTGATAACGAGTGCTATTGTTTCAAATCAGCTCTCTGCAGCTGGTGTCCCAGCAGCCATTGCAATGGAAGAACTATATCAGGCTTGTCCTCTCCCCCCTAAATCCTCATCACCTATCTTATCAAGTGATTTGCATGTGGCGTGTAGTGGTGAGTTAGATCGTTTATGTCAACTCTCACAAGTTATAACAGACTCGAAGAAGGGACAAAACACAACTGACAGTGTTTTAATGACGGTGACATCTCCCCTTCCTCTGGCTCCGTTGCATTCCGGAGAAGGAGGACGGGATCCTCATTACAATCTAAGGCCTTTAGCTACCAGAAAAGGAAAAGAGCTAGTTGTAGGCAGTTTGGCAATAGATGAGGTGTCCATAGGCCCAAAGAAGTTAAGAGGGAGGAAGTCGGACTTATCGAAAGCTAAGCTGAAGGCTATCATAGATATTGCTGGAGGAAAGCAGTTGTCCCTGCCAGGGGTGCTTAGAGCAAAGCAATCACCTCCCGAAGGTTTTAAATGATTATTTTATCTTTCAATTGCAGGGGTCTTGCTAGTACCCCCAAAAAACTAGCTCTGAAGGATCTGGTTAGGGCGAATAAACCTGACATCCTCTTTCTTCAGGAAACGCTTGGGAAAGGAGATGATATTATAGGCTGTCTGCATAAACTTTTGCCGGGATGGAGTTTTCACGCAGTGGATGCTATTGGGCATTCAGGAGGTGCGGCTCTGGGGTTTAATATGAAGGTAGCGCGTGAAATTTCATCTTGGGGAGCAGAAAACGTTTTGGCGGTGGAACTCTATTCCAACGAACTCTGTATTCCTTTTCTTTTTCTGAATATCTATGGCCCTAATTTGGAGCGGGAGAAGTTCTGGAACTCTTTCTTTGCGAAGTCCTTTTTGGCGCATCCAAATCTTATTATTGGTGGAGACTTCAATTTCTCGTTGGGCTTGGCTGAATCCTGGGGTGTTAATGCTAGAGCGGACCCCCTCTCTGCTTTCATACATCAGAAATTGGCCTTATCGCCTCTTGTTGATGTTAACCCATCAAAGATGCGCCCCTCTTGGAGCAATCGAAGGATTGGCGATGATTGGATTGGGAAGAAATTAGACCGCTTCTTAATAAGCGATTTGCTGACGGAGAAACTTCAGGCGTTTAGGCATTGGGTTGGAGATGGTGGCCTCTCTGATCATTTCCCGGTTCTTCTGGAGGTGAAAGGTAATTTAACTAAGCCAGGTATCCCCTTCAAGTTTAACTCCTCTTGGCTTTTGGATGCATCTTACATTAGTCTTTTTCATAAAACCTGGAGGAAAGCTGTGGTAAGTGAGAATGAGAACCGAAGTCAGCTGTTTATGGAAAATTTATTAAGGATGAAGGCTGCTTCAAAAAGCTGGGCACATCAAAAGAAGCTAAAGGAGGAAGAAATAATGCAAGCGGTGAACGCAGAACTTGCCCTTCTTGAGGATCCAGACAGTCAGGGCTATGGCACAGGTGCATCGCGCTCGAGGATACATGAGTTGGAAATGGAAAGAAGGAGAATTCTGCAGCTGAGGGAGCAAAGTTGGCGTCTTAAAAGCAGAGCGATCTGGTTACAGGCAGGGGATGAAAATTCCAAGTTTTTTCAGAATTATGCCAAAGGGAGAAAAAATACAAATACAATATGGGAAATGAAGAAAGCAAACGGTGACATAGCGCTCTCTTTTGAAGATTTGGCCACTGAAGGGGTAAACTATTTTAAACACCTCTTTAAAGCCCCAGGTGAAGCCACAATCGCAGAAGTTATAAGGGTTGCCCAGGTTTTTCCTCGGTTCATAGAGGAGGAAGATAATGAATTTCTCATGGCACCTATTACAAAAGAGGAAGTTGAAAGCGTCCTCAAATCGATGCAAAAAGAAAAAAGTCCCGGGCCGGACGGCTGGACTGTTGAATTCTTCCAGCATTTCTTTGAATTCATTGGCGATGAGTTAGTGGAGGTGGTGGAAGAATCCAGACTCTCAGGTTCTATCTATCAACCCTTTAATGCTACATTTCTAACTCTCATTCCCAAATCTGATATCCCAGGTTCTTTTGCCGACTTCAGGCCCATCTCTTTGTGTACCTGTGTTTATAAAATTATTGCTAAAATCATTGCTGTCAGGATAAAACCCTTCCTTTCTAAAAATGTTTCCCTGGAGCAGTTTGGTTTTTTAGATGGCAGGCAAATTCATGAAGCTGTGGGAGTTGCTCAAGAAACGCTCCACAGTCTCAAAGTTGGAAAGAAAAAAGGAGTCGTTGTAAAAATAGACTTATCGAAGGCTTATGATAGAATCAGCTGGATGTTCCTGAGACTCTTGCTAACTCATCTGGGCTTTAGTTTTGAACTTGTAAGATGGATTATGAGCTGTGTCTCGTCTTCTTCCATAGCTGTTCTGATCAATGGAGCAGCCTCCAGTTTCTTCAGTCCTGAACGTGGCCTGCGCCAAGGCTGCCCACTATCTCCCCTCTTGTTTTTGTTGGCAGCAGACGGAATCAGTCGTTTGATCCATGAAGCAAAAAGTCAAGGTTTATTGAAAGGAATTGAAGTTGCTCCAAATTTTTGGGTCACTCATCTTCTATTTGTGGACGATATTATACTCTTCAGCAATGGCAGCCTTGATGATTGCAGGATGCTTAAGAGGATCTTGGACCTCTTTTTGAAAGCGACTGGCCTCTGTATAAATGAGAGAAAATCTACTATTACCTGTTCAGGTCTGGCTAGAGAGGAGGTGCGTCGGGTGTCCTTGGTTCTGAACTTTGAAGTTAAAACGCTTGAGGATTCTTTCAAATATCTGGGGTTCTATCTGAAGCCAGATAATTACAGGATAAAAGACTGGCAGTGGATCCTTGTAAAATTGGAATCGAAACTGAAGCATTGGAGCCACAAGTGGCTCTCCCGGGCAGGTAGGCTTGTTTTAATAAAATCTGTTTTAATGGCTATTCCAGTCTATTGGGCGAGCTTGACTTGGGTGCCCAAAGGTATTATAAACTCAATTGAGAAACTTTGCAGCAGCTTTCTGTGGGCAGGGTCTAAGTCTGAGAGAGTTACCCCGTGGATCGCATGGGATAAAATTACCCGCCCTAAAGAGTGGGGGGGCTGGGGTATAAAAAACCTTGCCAGATTCTCCCAATCCCTTGCAGCAAAGTTGGCTTGGAGGATCATTACAGCAGAGAATCTATGGACTACAGTGACTAAAAGGAAATATATAGATCCATTATCAACATTAGATTGGATCCGACAGCCGCAAAAGTCGTCCAAAAATTCCTCGGTGGTCTAGAAAGCAATGATCGCTTTTGTTAACATCATTGAGAAGGGGTTGGCTTGGTATGTAGGAGATGGAACTCAGATCCGCTTGGGGCGCGATCCTTGGATTGGCTGTTCTGAGGGTTTTCATCTATCACAAGATTTGGTGGCAGTTTTAAAAGATAGAGGATTTTTCACTTTAAACCAGATTGCTGATCCCAGGGCCTCTTCCATTTGGAATCAAGGGTGGCTTAAAGGGCGAGACTTAGATTTGATTGAAGACAGGTTGGAGGAATGGGACAGGTACATAAGGAATCTCGTCAACTCTTCGGTGCGGCTTTCAGACTCTCCGGATGAGTTAAAATGGGTTTTTGCTCAGAATGGCTTTTATTCCCCAAAGGAAGGTTACAAATGGATGATGTCTCAAAAGGGGTGGGAAATTCCGGGCTGGTGGGCTAAACCCTTATGGAAGTTAAAAGGACCTGCTAAAACGAAACTTTTCTTCTGGTGTGTCCTTTTCCAGAAAGTTCCTACGTGGGATTTCCTTCAAAGAAGAGGCAGAATTGGTCCTAGTAGATGTCCTCTGTGTAAAGACAGCGCCGAAACTGCCCAGCATTTATTTCTCTTTTGCCCTTTCAATTCTAGTCTCTGGGCAGCAACGCTATGCTTAATAAACGTTCCTCATAGATGGGAAGGGCAGGGACTCTTAGAGGCCTGGCAGAGCTGGTGGAATTCTTCATTAAACGAAAGGGAACGATCCATTCCTTTAATCATTACATGGGGGACATGGCTGGCCAGGAACCTAGCCATTTTCAAGGACTCTGCTTTCCCTATTGGAAGGCTTGCAGCTGAGGGAGCGGCCATCTATGAAAGCATTCCTATTCCTCAAGCTCCTAATTCCTCCAGAGCTGTTTGTCAAGAAGTCATAAGACAATCTATGCCGTGGGCTTATTTTGATGGGGCGTCGGATATCAATGGTCGGTGTGGGGCTGGCTTGATCATACATTTTTCAGAAGTAAAAATTCTTAAAGCCTCAGTAGGTCTGGGACAGGGTTCAAATAATTTTGCTGAATTGAAAGCCCTTCATCTCCTCCTCAGCTGGCTTATCCTCCGAGATGTGCGAGAAGTTCAGCTTTTTGGGGATTCCATGAATGTGGTTCAATGGTTCAACGGGACTCATCGCTGTCATAATCTTACTCTGCTTCCTCTGTTTAAAGAAGTTTCTCGGCTCAGGAATTGTTTTATGGAGATTTCTCTAAGTCATATATACCGGGAAAGGAATTCTGAAGCGGATCGTCTTTCTAAAGAAGGAGTAGCTCGTGAGATGGGGTTGTGGACTGTCTCGGAGGTTGATAACGGGTTTGTTCGGCCTGTTGAACAACCCATCTTCGCTTAATCTTCCTTCACGCTTCCTCTGTTCCTGTATATATTTGTGTGTGTTTTCGTTTCTTTTTTCCATGTCTCCACTCTCTCATTTTTCTCCTCTGTCGTCTTTCTTGGGCTGTTTTCCCAATCTGTGGATGCCCGGGCAGAGTTTCTAGTTTTTTCATAGCGGCTTCCTTTTCCTCCAAGATCTGTGGATGGTTTTTTTGTTATGGATCCGCGCAGTCCTTCGTTTCATTGCTTGTTGACGGTTTGGTGCTATCCCCTTGCGGTGGCTCTTTACTGTTTAGCTGCGTGGACGATAGGACGTTGCTCAAATGCTTTGAGTGACTAGGGAGGTTCTCCCCTCCTGTGATGGGATCTCTGTCAGAGAGCGTTTTTGATTGCTGAGTCGCGCCTATTTTGATGGCGGTTTCAGGCTTGGTGTCATCCTTACATACTTTATGTAACCCTTTTATTAATAAAAGGTTGGAATTTTTTCTGTGGAAAAAAAAAAGGAAAGTGGTTCTAGGGTTTTTTTAGAAATATCTAAAGAAAAAATTTTCAAGATTGGATTAAGTTAGAGATATTCCTTTCAAATAAATATGTTGCAATGATATGTGTGGATATGGATCTCTATGAGATATTTCCAAAGGGAATTAACATAATAGTCGTGGATAATGAAATATGGCTAATGTTATACTATCAAAATATGTGCTTTAAATGTCAATAGTAAATTGTAAGGTCATTTGAACATATATATCCCCTTCATTTCGCTTCATTTCGACAAATCCCCTGTTCCACACATCAGGGTAGGTTTTACTCAAATGATGTTTCTGAGCAAGGAAATATGAATTTGGAAAAACTGAGAGATTTTTTTTTCCAAATCAGGCCAAGGAAGACAAACCTCCTTCACTTTTTACACAGGTGTCATGGTTTTAGAGAAATGTCAAAAATACAATTGCCTCGGGAGAATTGATGCACCTCTGAAGTGACCTTGGGAAAATAAAGTTTTCTCCTAGCTTGGTTTGCCAAATGATTTTCTTTCTGAGTCAAATGATAATTAGACACAAATATATTTCCAATGAGCTATCATGAGCTCAATTTGGAGTTGTGGAAGGCATTCAAAAGTTGACTGCAATAGCACTCTGCCTTGAGGCAGCCTCATTTGGCACATTTTGACAAGTCTTGGGAGATTTGATTTTTGACAGGGAAAATGAACTCCAAATTGAACAATTCTAGTTGGGTTGGAAATTAGACTAAACGACCTTTCCAACGCACTATCCTATGCCCAATTTGGACACCGGGAAGGCCTCCAAAAGGCTCCTGCAAAAAGGCGTGGCGCATTGGGGAGGCGCGGCGCACTGGGCTAAAAGGCCTGAAATTCATTGAAATCTTCCTCCAAATTGCAAATTCTTCATTCCACAAGTAGGTAGAGCCTCCATTTTTGTGTTTCATCCAAGTTTGTGCTAGGGTATGGTGGTTTATGGATGCTAATGATTGAAACAAAAATTCAAACCCTTTCATTTTGAATTCCTCACATGTAAGCTGCTGCCTAGGGTTTCAAAACTTGATTGCCACCAAAGTTACTCTTTTCCATTATTTCCTTTGTCCTTAATTCCCTTTTTTCCTTGACTCCATTTTTCCCCATCCCCTAAAGTTACTAAACCCCTATCCTAAATTCCCTTTCCCAAAACTTTCAAATGTGAAAACCCTAAACCCTATTCCCATACCTAAATTACTAAACCCACTCCCATATTTCCCAAACAAATTTCTCCCAGTAGTCCCTAATCCCTCACTATTTTTCCCTCCCCTTACTGTCCCTCATGTCATTGTTTTCTCTTGGTGACAAAGGTCAAGCACATCATCAAAGGCATTACAAGACAATGTGACATATCAACACCTATTTGTCCAAGACAGTTTGTCCACCAGCAGACATGACATCTGATCCGTCATATGATCATGAAGAAGAGACACACAGTGATTCACCAACAGAGGTACATGCATCCAAGAGGCCTCATAGAGGTGGAAAAACATCCGTGAAGACCAACAGGCTACCCAACGAAGCCTAAATGAGAGGACACCCATTCAGCAGGAGATAGAGGCTGATCGAGAGATTTGGCTCGAGAGGATCAACATCCACTTAGAGAAGCTGTTGGAAAAAGAAAACAAGGACAAGTACATGCTCAGGCACATGAAAAACCATTATTGGGCACGAAATCATGTTTGCAAGGCACGAATAAGGAATTTAAAGGCAAACCTAAGGAAGGCATCAAAAAGGAAAAAGAGGCAAAAAGAGCATGATCGACTCCAGATATTGGCCGAGGCAATCCTTGGCCCACCATAGCTCTTGATGAAGAAGCTCCAGCCCAAATTTCAAGAAATTTGGGGCATTTTTTGTATTTTTGCAAATTTTTGTACAAAAAACAGGGTTTTTCTCCCTATGCGCCGCGCACTTATGATAGGAAGCTCCAAATGAAAAAAAAATTGTATTTTTGGATTTTTCATGACAAATCATGACTGATGGTGCATGGCCAAGAATTTTGGGCAAGTTTTGAGTCCTCAGGAGGTCAAAAACACCCTAAAAATGACCTCTCTACCCCTAATTTCACACACAGTAAGCAGTCTTGGGAGATTGAGGTTTTGGAGGGAAAATGGGCACCAAATTCATAAATTCCACTTGGGTTGGAAAGTAGACAGGCAGGGCTTTCCAACAAGCATACTTGGGCTCAATTTGGACTTCAGAAAGTGCCTCAAACTCAACCTCAAAGTGGCACAACGCACAGAGAAATTGGCGCGGCGCACAGAGGATTTTTGCTCAATTTTTCACCTTCCAGCTCAGAAATTCGGCCAGTTTGACTAGTTTTGCTTTGTGATGTTATTTTTGATCTATCTTGATGTAATTGGATAAACATGATGTAATTTTGGAACTTATTTACTTGTTCTAGAGGGTTCATTCACTAAAAAGTGAAAATTTGATGAATGAATCAGTTTCATACCTTATAGAGGCAAGTTGTTTTGATTGCCTAGATTTTAGTGCTTTGTTTAGAATTAGTTGAAACAGCTCCTAGAATGATGAGCTCGGCCCCTAGAGGCAAGGGAATGGGTTGGGCTAGCTATATCATGTAATCTCTAAGTCATTTTTAGGGTTGGACACTTGGGATTTCTTTTGCATATCATTGTACATTCTATCTCTGCATTTTTGGCTAAGGAAAGGCCAGGGTTTTGCAGCACTGTTTGGGATCCATGTGGATTTATGTTTTGATGGTGTTCTTCTCTAAGTAATTGTAAGTTCATTAGTGTTATGTGTATCATTTTCCTATCTCTTCTTCTGAATTTTAACAAATGAGTGATTAAGGTGGAATCCATTAACTGCTATGCTCTGCCTTTGAATTTGTTTAAATTTCCATGTTTTCATCTGTTTAAGGAGAATTCTTGAGACTCTCTTGCTCTCCTTAGTTTCTCACCAATCTGATCTATCCATTCACTCAATTTAAAGAATCAAAATGATTACCTTCCTTGCCCCAGTCAGAACTCTGCAGAAACTATGCCTCATCCCCGAGCCCAATTTTCCTTTCCCTGTTTCCAACACAAAACCCCCAAAAACTCAAAACAAATCCTTGTACTTAATACCTAGCCTAAGATTAGCTTTTATTACAGTCATCTCGAGCCCCATCAATTATCTTTTGCCGAGATTGACCCGGAGAGAGCCCTCTCCTGTCCTCGTAGGGCTAGCTACGAGGCTGAGCGTGGTTTGATGTGGACTTAGAACCTTGTCTTTTCAGCTTGAGGCAAATCTAGGCTCTAACATAGTGGCGACCATACTGGGGACAAAAATGGTTTGCTTGTTGATGTCATTTGTTTTATAGCTAAAGACGGAGCCTGAAGTTATGCCAGGTAGCCTTCGAAACGCTTTTGTTTTGCATTAACGGAAGTAGATAAACGCTGCTTTAGTCAATCTCCGGTCTAGCTTGTAAATGAGACATCTAACTTGCAAATTGCCCCAGTAACATGTATCAAGTTTAGATCTGATTGTTGATGGTGGACAACGATCAGACACTAGAAAGGCTGAAATCATTCACCTGGTGACTCTAAATTAGTTTTGAGATCAGATCTAAAGACTCCACTGGAGGATGATCTTGGCCAGCAGAAACATGAAAGGAAAATATGGACAGATCAGGTATTCAAGTTGGAATTTCATCCAAGACATTTTGTTCTTTGTTGTAAATTATTTCTTCTCTTTTCCCGAGAATGTCAAGAATTTTTTGCAAAGTATACTGTATTTGAGAAGAGATCCTCGGCCTGCAGTTGATTCTTTCTCTTTGAAGATTATGAATACCAAATATTTGCATACTTTTAAGCTTGATCAAGACATTTCTTTTGAATCTTGTGATGACCGTCTTAAAAGTGATGAACCTCAAGAGACCAAAACTGATCCCGTAGCTCTTGTATATACTCCTACACCTTTTATAGTCCCAGATAGGTATAAACCTCTTGTTTTACCTTATGTTCTTCATGCTTTCCCCAAAAACTATGATCTATACTTGTCGAGGTTTGATGGTGAAAGTAAGAATGTCAATGCTGAGCAACATGTGCAGAATTTTGAGTCTTTTCTAGCCCTTTTTGAGGTTGATGAAGAGGGTGTCAGTGTTAGGATTTTTGCTCTTTCTTTGCAAGGCAAAGTCAAGAGTTGGTTCAAAACCCTGTCTGATGCGAGCATCTCAGATTTCCAGCAGTTCGTCAAAGTTTTTCTCGACGGGTGGGTGGTAGGACAGAACCTTTTCTTGATTATAGAAGAGTATAACCAGTTGAAAAGATTGCTAGGGGAGACAGTACAACAGTTTTCTGCCAGATTTAACCAAGTTTATTATTCAATGCCAGTTGATATAAGGCCTCCTCCTAGATCTGCTCTCTTGCACTATCCGGGTGCCTTTGATCTGGAAATGGAGTTTCAGCTGAGAGAAAGGAACCTTGCAACACTTGAAGCGATGCAGAACAGTGCAGTAAACGTAGAGGCTCATCTGCTGATCCGAAGAGCAAGGTTGAAAGGAGAAGAGACGAAAAATATAGATCCGAAGGAATCGACATCTCTAGAGGTAAAGCTTGACATTTTGGTAAGTGCAGTGGAAATGATGATGGATAAGATCAACTCAAGGAATGAGAATAATGTTCAAGCCCGTGGCTCGCTGATTGAAGAAGAACAAATGGCTGATCCAAAACATATTCTTTCTTATCCCAATTGTCATAGATCTGATAATGATTGTCTTATAGATCATCTTGGAGAAGAGAGATCTGTTGGTATGACATGCATGCTTGATGATGTGTTGTATACTGATGATTTGCCTCAGTTTGATCGGTATGATGACGATGATTATGTTCTCCAAACAGAAGCTAATCTTGCAGACAAATCAACAGCTAGTTTGTGGGAGGAGGAAGTTCATTTTCAGCAGCTTGAATACAATGTTCAGCCATCACATATCAGCTATGACAGTGACGAGGAAAGTGCAGCAAATTTTGAAGTAAGTGAAGGATCTTTGCCTTTTTGTTTTGATTCATGCCAGTTCATTAGAGACAACTTCCATGCAATCAAAAATCAGCTGTCAACAAGTCTTGATTTGGACCATCTTGAGGGCAATGAAAACCTTGTTCAAGACTTTTCATATCCAGATTTGTAGCCCCCGAATCCTTTGATTTTCAAGTTGAAAATAAAGACTTGGAAGCTGGAACATATGCTCAGATGATGCAAGATGATTCCATACCATTTTGTTTCGAATCATTTCAGTTTTTGAAGGGAAAATTGCATAGTACATCTTCAGTAAAGAATGAGCAGCATGTAGGCAATCATGTAATTACATTGGAACCAATAGAAAATGGGTTGCAGTAGTCTTTTCAAGTTTTTCATGATCCAATAGTTGATGTTTTGGATGAGTTTTGTAGTCAAAGTCCTTCTCCATTGACTACATGTGAGCCTGAAACGTGTACTGATATAAACTTGACCCGACAGCTGGTTTCTTTGACATTTTCAGCAGGAGTCTCATCACAAAGCTCAAATCAAAGCTTACATTCATGGTATGAAGAGAAGAGAAGTAATCCATTGGATGAGCTAAGTCCTAGTGTGCATTTCGAGATCCTTATGCAGTGTGAATTTCGAGATCCTTATGCAGAGTTTTTGGAGGCGGATAGAGAATCCACAGCATTCAACGGATCTGTTTCCAAGTTGTCATGGGAGTTGCCTTTTAGTAGTTCTCTCTTGTTGTTCATAAGCAAGCACTTGCGAATAATTCAAACAGCAGATGGAATACTTACTTGGTTGCATTGGTTGTTTCATTTCACTTCATCAGGTGATGAATGAAACTGTTAGAGTAGGTTTTGATGAATAAGCTCCACTTTGAGCATCATTTCCAGTTTGTCGGTTGTGTTTAAGTATCGAGTCATTTTTTAGTTGAGTAAGAGTTAGTTTGTGTTGGTTTTCAGTCATGCATTTTAGCTTGAGTTTTGATTCCATTGCCCAATGGATAAGGCACTAGTCTGCTCTCCCAAAGATCTGCCATTCTTGGCACCTCCAAGGAGCTACCATCCCCATTGGAGCCAATGTTAGTTTCAGTCTTTTCATCCTTCCTCCAGTGATCAAACATGATCTTACAAAGTGATTTTAAGGTGTCAAGGTCAAATTTTATCATTTCAGTGAGTCTTCAAGTAAAATTTGGTCATTAGGCATTAGGTCTAGGGTTTGCTTTCACTCCTTTCAAAGTTGTCCAAATGTCAGTCCATGTCACCATTCAGCTGAGTGTGCCATCATTTAGAGGGTTGTCATCATCATGTCAGGTTCCAATGGGTCATTTTACACCTTGTTCATGCTTCAGTTGCGCCTAGGTAAGGTCATTTCCCTCTCCTAGGGTTTTGAAGGAAATTTCTCTTGGACAGTCAAATCATCAGCAAAACTTGTATCCGGATGTTCATACACATTTCCCTATCCTTAATGTACCTTATTAAACACTTCCCATCATTGAGATCCCCCGAATTCCTCATTTTACAAACCCTAGTTTCTTGCTACAGCTTGGCAATTTTCTAGGCTAGACCTGTGTTTTTCCCTTTTGGACCCCTTCCCCTCACTCAATCTCTAAAATTCCACTTTCCCCTGCTTCCTAACATACCTCCCCACCTAGAAAAATTTCCTCAGGAATTTAGAAGCCCCCTATCCCCTTCATTTCGCTTCATTTCGACAAATCCCTTGTTCCACACATCGGGGTAGGTTTTACTCAAATGATGTTTCTGAGAGATGAAATATGAATTTCGAAACACTGAGAGATATTTTTGTCCAAAACAGGCCAAGGAAGACAAACCTCCTTCACTTTTTACACAGGTGTCATGGTTTTAGAGAAATGTCAAAAATACAATTGCCTCGGGAGAATTGATGCACCTCTGAAGTGACCTTGGAAAAATCAAGTTTTCTCCTAGCTTGGTTGGCCAAATGACTTTCTTTCTAAGTCAAATGATAACTAGACACAAAGATATTTCCAATGCACTATCATGAGCTCAATTTGGAGTTGAGGAAGGCATTCCAAAGTTGACTGCAACAGCACTCTGCCTTGAGGCAGCCTCATTTGGCACATTTTGATCAGTCTTGGGAGATTTGATTTTTGATAGGGCAAATGAGCTCCAAATTGCAAAATTATAGCTGTTTTGGAAATTAGACTCAAATACCTTTCAAACGAGCTATCCTGCACCCAATTTGGACACCAGGAATGCCTCCAAAAGGCTCCTACAAAAAGGTATGGCGCACTGGGGAGGCGTGGCGCACTAAGCAAAAAGGCCTAAAATTCATTGAAATCTTCCTCCAAATTGCAAATTCTTCATTCCACAAGTAGGTAGAGCCTCCATTTTTGTGTTTCATCCAAGTTTGTGCTAGGGTATGGTGGTTTATGGATGCTAATGATTGAAACAAAAATTCAAGCCCTTTCATTTTGAATTCCTCACATGTAAGCTGCTACCTAGGGTTTCAAAACTTGATTGCCACCAAAGTTACTCTTTTCCATTATTTCCTTTGTCCTTAATCCCCTTTTTTCCTTGACTCCATTGTTCCCCATACCCTAAAGTTACTAAACCCCCATCCTAAATTCCCTTTCCCAAAACTTTCAAATGTGAAAACCCTAAACCCTATTCCCATACCTAAATTACTAAACCCACTCCCATAGTTCCCAAACAAATTTCTCCCAACAGTCCCTAATCCCTCACTATTTTCCCTCCCCTTACTGTCCCTCATGTCATTGTTTTCTCTTGGTGACAAAGTTCAAGCACATCATCAAAGGCATTACAAGACAATGTGACATATCAACACCTATTTGTAAAAGACAGTTTGTCCACCAGCAGACATGACATCTGATCTGTCATATGATCATGAAGAAGAGACACACAATGATTCACCAACAGAGGTACATGCACCCAGGAGGCCTCATAGAGGTGGCAAAACATCCGTGAAGACTAGCAGGCTACCCAACGAAGCCTAAATGAGAGGACACCTATTCAGCAGGAGATAGAGGCTGATCGAGAGATTTGGTTCGAGAGGATCAACATACACTTAGAGAAGCTGTTCGTGAAAGCAAACAAAGACAAGTACATGCTCAGGCACATGAAAAACCATTATTGGGCACGAAATCATGTTTGCAAGGCACGAATAAGGAATTTAAAGGCAAACCTAAGGAAGGCATCAAAAAGGCAAAAGAGGCAAAAAGAGCATGATCGACTCTGGATATTGGCCGAGCCAATCCTTGTCCCACCATAGCTCTTGATGAAGAAGCTCCAGCCCAAATTTCAAAAAATTTGGGGCATTTTTGGTATTTTTGCAAATTTTTGTACAAAAAACAGGGTTTTTCTCCCTGTGCGCTGTGCGCTTATGATAGGAACCTCCAAATGAAAAAAAATTGTATTTTTGGATTTGTCATGAAAAATCATGACTGATGGTGCATGGCCAAGAAGTTTGGGCAAGTTTTGAGTCCTCAGGAGGTCAAAAACACCCTAAAAATGACCTCTCTGCCCCTAATTTCACACATAGGAAGCAGTCTTGGGAGATTGAGGTTTTGGAGGGGCAAATGGGCACCAAATTCAGAAATTCCACTTGGGTTGGAAAGTAGACAGGCATGGATTTCCAAAAAGAACACTTGGGCTCAATTTGGACTTCAGGAAGTGCCTCAAACTCAGCCTCAAAGTGGCACGATGCACAGAGAAATTGGCGCAGCGCACAAAGGATTTTTGCTCAAATTTTCACCTTCCAGCTCAGAAATTCGGCCAGTTTGACTAGTTTTGCTTTGTGATGTTATTTTTGATCTATCTTGATGTAATTAGATAAACATGATGTAATTTTGGCACTTATTTACTTGTTCTAGAGGGTTCATTTACTAAAAAGTGAAAATTTAATGAATGAATCAGTGTCCTACCTTATAGAGGCAAGTTGTTTTGATTGCCTAGATTTTAGTGCTTTGTTTAGAATTAGTTGAAACAGATCCTAGAATGATGAGATCGACCCCTAGAGGCAAGGGAATGGGTTGGGCTAGCTCTATCATGTAATCTCTATGTCATTTTCAGGGTTGGACACTTGGGATTGCTTTTGCATATCATTGTACATACTATCTTTTCATTTTTGGCTAAGGAAAGACCAGGGTTTTGCAGCACTTTTTGGGATCCATGTGGCTTTATGTTTTGATGGTGTTATTCTCTAAGTAATTGCAATTTCATTAGTGTTATGTGTATCATTTTCCTGTCTCTTCTTCTGAATTTGAACAAATGAGTGATTAAGGTGGAATCCATTAACTGCTATGCTCTGCCTTTGAATTTGTTTAAATTCCCATGTTTTCATCTGTTTAAGGAGAATTCTTGAGACTCTCTTGCTCTCCTTAGCTCCTCACCAGTCCGATCTATCCATTCAATCAATTTAGAGCATCAAAGCGATTACCTTCCTTGCCCCAATCAGAACTCTGCAGAAACTGTGCCTCATCCCCGAGCCCAATTTTCCTTTCCCTGTTTCCAACACAAAACCCCCAAAAACTCAAAACAAATCCTTGTACTTAATACCTAGCCTAAGATTAGCTTTTATTACAGTCATCTCAAGCCCCATCAATTATCTTTTTCTGAGATTGACCCGGAGAGAGCCCTCTCCTGTCCTCGTAGGGCTAGCTACGAGGCTAAGTGTGGTTTGATGTGGACCTATAACCTTGTCTTTTCAGCCTGAGGCAAATCTGGGCTCTAACACATGCGTGAAGAATGTGCTATCCTTAAAAGGCTTTCTTTATTAAGAAAAAGTTCCAAGACACATGTTTACAATGTACATTATTAGCCCCAATAGTGGGACATTTGAGCCACTCCTTACTCCTCAAAGAACTAGCTGATGTCTCTAATGCCCTTCGGGAGGAGCCAAGGTGAAAATTCCTTTGCTTATATAATGAGGGGGTATATTTAACCAAGGGGTGATGCTTCCCCTTTATGACTCTTTAACTACCCTCATGATTGTTCAACTTCTTATGACTTTTCAACTTACATGACTCTCCATATTCATGTGTGTCCCTTGGACTTCCACTTTACAATACATTTGAATATAATGTACATGGTCCACAATAGTGATGTGGCATATGACCACTCATGAAATGACATGGCATGGCATTGCTGACATGGACTTCTTGGTGATATGGAAATGTAAAGCCATCATTGCTACTGTGAATGATGTCTGCTTGAGAATATTCTTGTCTTCCACCTCCTCATGGCTTGGTGATAGGAATCTTCAATGATCTCAAGTCTTGGGTTGTGGTCGCAAGTTGGTGTCCCTTTGATTTTCCTTGATAGATCAGCTTGCATGCTCAGCTACAAGAATGTCCTTTGCATTTATTCCTCCTTCATCTCTTTCTTCATCATCCCACCAGGTTCCTATATCTACAATTCATTCATGACGAGACGACATCAACCCGAGAACCTCCTAGCCTAAGATGGTGCATTTTGGTACGAGGACTTAGCCAGAACTAAGTTACAAGTTGGGAAGGAAGGCTCAGTGATTGTGAATTAAGTAGTCCCAGTAGCCAGGGTTGAGGCTTGAGGCCTGGAACTGCACAATGCATAGTTCAGGATGGGTTGAGGGACAGACCGATGCATTTTTGAGAGACAGTGAGTCCCGCTGAAGGAGAGGCCACTGTGGATGCGCAATTATGGAGAGGAAGGCTAACTAACTTACGCGAAGCTCTAGGAGACAATGGGTCAGGATGAGGGGAGGACCATTGAAGACAACTCTTTAGCCGTTATGGAAGGGAAGGTTGACTGAAAGGAATGCGCAATTATGGAAGGGAAGGTTGGGTCTTGGGCTAAGGAATTGTGCAATGCAATAGCCTAGGGAGTAGGAATTATGCATTGCGCAGATCCAGAGATCAAGGTCATAGCTTTCTGACTAGAACTACGCATCCAGGTAGGTTTGTTGGCATTATGATTCAAGTGTTGTCCTTGATGGCAACTCACTCAGAGGTTGGTACAGGTGATGGCAACTTAATCAGAGGACAGATCTTAGTACAGCAGCCCAAGAAAGTTCATACACGCAGGTTCATTAAGCCCAAGTCGCGTATACACGTTGGTTCACTATATACCAAGTCGCGTGTACTTAGGTTCGCTATATACCAAGTAGGGTGTACACGCAGGTTGGCTTCAGTAAAAGCGCGTACATGTGAAAACGTACCTTTGGTCCGTGGCAGTTATTCCTTGGAAGTTGTGCCTATGGTTTTGGACCATGGTGTCTCGATGGACGTGTTGATCCCTAGTATTGAAGTTGATGGTATTGTGTTACTATGGTTTTGGACCGTGGTATTGTAAAGGGCCTAAGGCTATATAAGGAGAAGATCATTAGGCAAATGTAAGAAAGTAAGGCATGTGAGTGTGTGAGTGATGAAGATCTGAGGAAGTGTGAGATCCAAGTGCTGGTTATGGGTTGGTGATCTGAACCAAGGTTTCACTCATGTGGAGGATGATGAATGATGGAACGAGATCTCAAGGCTTGGAATGATTATCTTCATATGGTTTGACTGTGGATAGACTAGATCTACTGACGCATGTTTATTATTATGATCTGGGTGTGTTTTGATGTCTGATATAGCTGCGGAGTTTTAAGCTTGAATTTGCAGATCTGTACGCAGGTTGGTTTTGGTAAAAGAGTGTATACACGCAGGTTGGGTTCATCCAAGTAGTGTATACAATGTGAAGTATGATATTTGTAGATGGATTTGGATCTGGTTGTTATTATGATGTTGACAGGGTTTCAGTGATTCAATATTGGGTGTTTCAGTGATTGATGATGCAGGTTGTACTACAATGGTGATTGTCTTATGGATCCAGTATGAAAATGTATGAAACGTGGTCCCGGGAAGATCGTAGGCCGGCACCTACGTACTGGTAATCATATCAGCCAATACAAGAGCCAGGGGGTTGTAGCTCCCTTCCAGGAGCAGCTGGAAAACGAGTGAAGGTTGTAGCCTTCTGTAGGGTTGGCACCTACGTACTAGTAAATGGATCGGCTAGTACAAGAGCTATGAGGGTTGTAGCCCTCTGCAGGTTGTAGCCTGCGTGCCGGTAAATGACTGCACCAGTACATTGTAAAAGAAGTTTCTTATTAAAGAAGAAAGAGACGAATTGCAGCAGGTGGTTTTCACACACATTAGGTTTCCACCTTACATCATGGTGTTCATGTGTGTGGCTTTTGTGTGATGATCTATTCTGTTATACTGCACCTGTTTACTGTTAATATGGTTAATAATGTTCTGATGCATTTACTGAAGATAAGCTAACTAAATCATAAGATCTCTGGATATACGCTAGTTGCTTTAGACACAGTAGCGTGTACACGCGGGTTCACTTAACTGAAGTAGCGTATATGTTTCTGAGTATGAAATTGGAAAGGTTTTACTGATCTGATAATACTGATTCACCCCCCCCCCTCTCAGTATTATTTCCAACAATTGGTATCAGAGCAGGTCCTTCAGAGAAGCTTGATCGCTTGAAGGAGATTCGTAGAACAATGGGGAAGAAAGCACGTCAGAAGAAGAGGACAGCTCAAAGGAACAATGACAACCTGCTGTTGAGTGAAAGCAAGAATTCAGATCCTGAATCACCTCAGAATGAAGATGGACAAACAAATGAAGCATCAGATCAAACCATAGATCAGCAAGATCTACCTAGCAAAAAGGAGAATGCCCTCAAAGAAGAAATCATCAGATTAGAAGATCTGTTGGAATGTGCCTCCAGAATTCGACAAATGCTGCTAGCACTGAATAAAGAGCAAGAAAACGAGATCCTTGAACTAAGGCATCAGTTGGATGAAGGAAGGAAAGCTGAAGAGACCTTGAAGAAGCAATGTCTGGACAAAGAAGAACAACATCAAGTTGAGGTAAATATCTTGAAAAGTAAATTAGAAGAAAAGGATAAACTATTACGATTTCAAGATAGTACTAAGATCTTGGATGATATTCTTAGTAGTCAAAGGTCCCCTACTATCAAAACTGGTCTTGGTTTTCATGAGTCTATTGAAGGTGAATCTGGCTCACAAAGTAAGACAAGAATCTCTAATGCAAAATCTGAAAGGCTCTACAAGGAGATGAAAGGTCAACCTCATCAACAATCAAGGAAAGAGACTCCTCAAAGAAAATCTTTTACTCCTCCCATGAATAATGTTGAATGTTATGTATGTCATAATCTTGGACATGTTTCAGCCATATGTAGAAGAAGAAGGTTTCAAGACCATCATGTAGAAATATCATCACATTCAAGGTACTTTAATGGATATTGCTTTTCTTGCAATATATTTGGCCACAAAGCTGCTGATTGCTATAAGAGGAATATGAAACATGTAAGATGCTATGCATGTAACAAGTTTGGACATAAGGCAAGAGATTGCAGGAACAAAGCTCATGATAAGAAGAAATCATCAACATGCTTGAAGATATGGAAGAAGAAGGAAGTTCAGTCAGAAAAATGTGGCACAGCACAGGGTACTCAGCATAGCACAGACATAACAGACTCAGGGGGAGCTGAAGGTGTAAAACTTCAGTGTTCTAATTCTCATACGCAAGTTTCATGAAGTAAAGCCGCGTATATACACGAGTTTCACACTGAAAAGTCGCGTATATGTCAGTTTGCGAAAAAGCAGTGGGGACAGACTCAGAAAAGGGGTCTAATATGATCCAGTCCAGTATATGCTCTATTGGTTAACAGTTACAGTCTGGTGAGGATGTCTGGAAATGTCTTGATACTTATGGCACAAGCTCAGGGGGAGCATATACTTCAAATAATGCATTGTTGGCATTATGGTTAGAAGTTGTTGATAAAGTCTATGAAGCTAAATGATACATCTTGCTGTTTGATCAAAGGAATGGTATTGCAGGCTGATGCTTATGGTACAGATCGTGATGCTGCTGGTGGCCTTCATAAGTCTTGGTCTAGATATTTCATCACTATGTCATGTATCTCTTTTGTGATATCTCTTTTATGATGTCAAGGTCATGTAACGGCCTATGTCGGTTTCCCCACTATGCCTGGGATGAATGATGTAATGTTCATGTCTTATCATGAGTAAACTCTTAATGTATCTCCACATGGTTAGGTGGATGAGTCAATATTGGTATATCCCCACTAGGTTGGGTGATGAATGTATGTATTGAGTCTTTTGGTGATAGGAAGGTCTTCTATGATGTATAAGTCTTTGTTCTTCTTGAAGAACATCTTTTGCAGATCTTGTCTACAGTCAAGGGGAGCATGAACAGCACAATTCAGCAAGAGCAGGATGGATAGATTGGTACACTTTGGCATACACAAAGGGGGAGCACATTTGGAGATTGCAGCAGGTACTCAGGGGGAGTATGGACAGCAGAAGGTATACCAAAGAACAGAATATCTTGGTCCGCCCTTTGCCCTTGATGTCAAAGGGGGAGAGTGACTTGTTGTGGTGGTTGCCATCAAGTCCAAAGGGGGAGATTGTTGGCATTATGATTCAAGTGTTTTCCTTGATGGCAACTCACTCAGAGGTTGGTACAGGTGATGGCAACTTAATCAGAGGACAGATCTTAGTACAGCAGCCCAAGAAAGTTCATACACGCAGGTTCATTAAGCCCAAGTCGCGTATACACGCTGGTTCACTATATACCAAGTCGCGTGTACTTAGGTTCGCTATATACCAAGTAGGGTGTACACGCAGGTTGGCTTCAGTAAAAGCGCGTACATGTGAAAACGTACCTTTGGTCCGTGGCAATTATTCCTTGGAAGTTGTGCCTATGGTTTTGGACCATGGTGTCTCGACGGACGTGTTGATCCCTAGTATTGAGGTTGATGGTATTGTGTTACTATGGTTTTGGACCGTGGTATTGTAAAGGGCCTAAGGCTATATAAGGAGAAGATCATTAGGCAAATGTAAGAAAGTAAGGCATGTGAGTGTGTGAGTGATGAAGATCTGAGGAAGTGTGAGATCCAAGTGCTGGTTATGGGTTGGTGATCTGAACCAAGGTTTCACTCATGTGGAGGATGATGAATGATGGAACGAGATCTCAAGGCTTGGAATGATTATCTTCATATGGTTTGACTGTGGATAGACTAGATCTACTGACACATGTTTATTATTATGATCTAGGTATGTTTTGATGTCTGATATAGCTGCGGAGTTTTAAGCTTGAATTTGCAGATCTGTACGCAGGTTGGTTTTGGTAAAAGAGCGTATACACACATGTTGGGTTCATCCAAGTAGCGTATACAATGTGAAGTATGTTATTTGTAGATGGATTTGGATCTGGTTGTTATTATGATGTTGACAGGGTTTCAGTGATTCAGTATTGGGTGTTTCAGTGATTGATGATGCAGGTTGTACTACAATGGTGATTGTCTTATGGATCCAGTATGAAAATGTATGAAACGTGGTCCCGGGAAGATCGTAGGCCGGAACCTACGTACTGGTAATCATATCAGCCAGTACAAGAGCCAGGGGGTTGTAGCTCCCTTCCAGGAGCAGCTGGAAAACGAGTGAAGGTTGTAGCCTTCTGTAGGGTTGGCACCTACGTACTAGTAAATGGATCGGATAGTACAAGAGCTATGAGGGTTGTAGCCCTCTGCAGGTTGTATCCTGCGTGCTGGTAAATGACTGCACCAGTACATTGTAAAAGAAGTTTCTTATTAAAGAAGAAAGAGACGAATTGCAACAGGTGGTTTTCACCCACATTGGGTTTCCACCTTATATCATGGTGTTCATGTGTGTGGCTTTTGTGTGATGATCTGTTCTGTTATACTGCACCTGTTTACTGTTAATATGGTTAATAATGTTCTGATGCATTTACTGAAGATAAGCTAACTAAATCATAAGATCTCTAGATATACGCTGCATGTACATGCGGGTTCACTTAACTGAAGTAGCGTATATGTTTCTGAGTATGAAATTGGAAAGGTTTTACTGATCTGATAATATTGATTCACCCCCCCCCCCCCCCCTCTCAGTATTATTTCCAACAAGGTTGGGTGAAGCCAAATTGAAGGGTCGGGAAGCTTCTTCGGAAAAGGCTAAGTTCTAGGCCAGCAAGACTGAAAAGTGAAGTGATGAAGATTTAACTGTGTCCTAACACTAAGAATACTTGACGACTCAACAATATTGATCACCCATGACACATGAACAACACTTTCACTTGTGTGTGCTCGCTTCATGGCCAGTTATGAAAAGTGCGACACCTAAGGCTAGGTTGCTAGGAGTCCTTTGGAATTTGGCTAAGTGTGGGATTAGTGGAACCGGTGAGAATAGTGACAAAACTTGACTGTGACCATGCACTTGGAAACTTAGTGATACAACAAATATCATCCATAACATATGAAACATACTTCCCTTAATGCAAACAACCTTTGTGGCAACTTACGACAAGTGCAAGGCTCCGACGATAGACTTTGTGAGGATAATGAAAACACTTGTGTAGTAGTGCGTGATACTTTGGAAATAAGAGTGAAATGCATATATATGATGACAAAAACTCATTTTCACCAAGGTTTTCCCTTGAAGCACACAAGAACTCTGCTTTTCATGATATGCGATAATTCCCATGCCCAAAGAAGACACTAGCTATATAAATATAAAAGTGTGGACAACACTAGAGATCCAAGAAGTGACCTTGAAATCATCAGCTGAACAATAAGTGACTAAGGAATGACCGATCACAAGATCCAAAATAGGCTCCAAAATTTGACTGTAGGCCAAAATTTTGGAGGGTGTTGCAGCTACTACAACATGACCTAACTAAATCTAGAGATGCCATCTAAAATGACATCATTTGTTATTTTAATAAAATAGCATAGACTAGAGAGGGGCACCTATAGACCAAGGCCACATGAGCCTAGGTGCATAATTCTACATATCTTCCCTTAATTTTTCTACCAATTATTTATTATGTTGACCTTCTTTATGTTCTATCCACAAGGACTATCATTTTCCATGGTTTATTTTTCATCATATTGTTGATGGTTTGTTGTTGTTATTGCAATGAAATCATTCCTAGATCAAAAGACCCAATATCATTTTTCCATTTTGAAGCTTTAGGTTTTAATAGTTCTATCTTTATAATGTTTTGGGAAACCCCTTATTTTGAAAGTACATTCATATTTTCTAGGGTTTCTATAGATAAGTTATCAATTGTTGGTATCCTTGTTTGTAATTGTTCATCTTTAAGGTTGTTATTTTATTATATATCTTATTTTATAGAAACCTTTGAATGATTATTGATATATATACAACTATTTGAGCAACAGCATGCCTCAAATAATCATCCAAAATCATGGGTTCAATCATGGGGTCTACCATGGGTATACTACAAAGAACATGTTATGTTTCTTCATTTATTTAAATATTAGCATTACCTTCACATGGAGCAAAAGATAATTTTTTAATCTTGCAATGGCCTCTACCAATATATTCAATATTGAAACATCCTTAAGATTCCTAACCTTTTCTTTAACAAAAGCCAATTTCTAATTCAAACCCTTATTTACTATATACAATCTTTAATTTATCTATGACAAAGTAAATTCAGAGAATTTATGACATAAAAATGGCTTACCATCAATTGACTTAGTCGACATGGAGAACCCATAGCTCCCAGACCTCAATCGGCCAACAAATGATGAGAATGGACAAAAGAACAAGCAGGATCCCATTGGAACAATTCCTAAAAGATAGCTTGATACCTAACAAAGTGACCCAGGAGGATTCTCAAAATCCTCAAAATTTTGTAATCTCAGATGGTCTTGAAACCAGCACCAATTTGTAGTGCTCGTCGCACTGATAATGGTGGTATATTCAGTTTCGCAAATAGCCTCTGTATGAGTAAGAAAACGCCTAAAAGATAGCTTGGTACCTAACAAAGTGACCCAGGAGGATTCTCAAAATCCTCAAAATTTTGTAATCTCAGATGGTCCTGAAACCAGCACCAATTCGTAGTGCTCATCGCACTGATAACGGTGGTATATTCAGTTTCGCAAATGGCCTCTGTATGAGTAAGAAAACGCCTGCTGAAGTTTTTAGTAAACAGGTAAAAAAAAAATTCCTTTGCAGGTGAGGTGGCAGCTCTACATCTTGACACATGCCAGGTGGTCAAAGTCAACAAGAAGGTGGATGGGAAGAGTTGGGGCTCAAACCCACGACCTCCCATTCATACCAAAATATTTTCCAACAAACCATGGCATACCGTTATAATACGGTGGCACAAAATTTGTATTTGAAATTGATTTGTTATGGTATGGGAGGAAAGGGTTGGCGGAGCCTGCTAGATCCGGCAGCCCTGCCAAACCCTTGACTGTTTTACCCAACATAACAAGTGGTGCTCTAAATATGGCGCAGCGCAAGCATCATACATTACCAAAGTCTAAAGTTTAAACATATGTCAAATATGTCGGCGCAGAATTCGGTACAAGTTACAGTCTAATGTTTAAACCATAGGGTATCAACCATATGTCACATGTCTATTATATATATCCGTCGGTTTGGGTATTTGTTTTAAACTATATGATAATGTTACAACAGTTCGGGGCGCGGTCCATTAAAAATACTATGTAATATAGTTTTTGAAACTATATAATATATATATTAAAGCATCGAGTTATGTTATTGCATTGTTATGTAATTGTTATAACAACTCCAAACAAATTGCTAACTATAGCCTGGGAGGTTCGACCCTAGAACCTGCCTGAGGCTTATAAAAAAATTACCATTGCACCAATGGGTTTAGGAGTGAATAGTGACTTTTAGAACAAGGTGTTGTATGTGACTATTTTTCTTCATGTAAGCATATCTTGGCCATCCTTGAGCCATTTTGAGAACGGAGATAGGTGTTGGAAAGCTAAGACAGAGGGCTTCTTTTTTACAGTAACCAATAGTGCCTACGTGCACAGTTCAGTTGGTGAAATTCCATGTAAATAATCTTTTTGGAGCATTCCTAATATAACGGACGCCCATTGGAAGCGGACCTAAAGATGTAGTCCAAGAGGGACGAACTCCGTCAACAATGTTTGTTGTGTTTGCGTCTTTTATTGTTGTTGTTTATTCTTCATTTCAGTTCTCAAATTTTGATGTTTAAGGCATATTAACAACTTAATTTCCCTCTTTCATTCACACATATGCAACCTTAGTTAATGTTGGTGAAATTGCACAAATAATCAATCCTTTAGATTTTAGATCATATTTTGGTATTAGAGCGAGGCTGATCATGTTAAAGCAGGATATTTGCCAATGTGAATGTTGATTAGATCCAGGTCGCAACATGGAGAAGGGAAAATTGAAGAGTTAAATCTAGAGATTGGAAAGAATAAAGTTTCACAAAAGATGGTAGGTTCAAATGATGGAGAAGCTCCTGATGTTGGCATTATGATACAGGTGTTGTCCTTGATGGCAACTCACTTAGATGAAAGATCACAGTACAACAAGTTAACAGCAAAGAATTACATATCAGTCTACACATAATGAAGAAAGAGAGGTATACGCAGGTTCACCTTGACCAAGCTACATATACATGCAGGTTCACTAACCACAAGTAGCGTATACGTACACATGCACTTTTACAGAAGGAAAAGCGTGCATACCATGGAAAACTAAGTTTTTGGTTCGAGGTATTTGCTCCATGGTATTTTGATCCATGGTATTGGTCCAAGGTATCTTGTTCGAGGTATTGACCCTAGGTATTTGGTCCAAGGTATTGATCCTAAGTGGTTTTGGTCCATGGTATTGAGAAAGGCCTAAAACTATAAAAGGAGGAGAATATCATTAGGCCAGGTGTGCAAGTCTTGAATATCTGATGAAGTGTGAGATCTAGTATGTAGGTTATCGGCTTATGGTGCTTTGCTTGATCTGAACCAAGGATGAACTTTAGCGGTTGATGAGGGATACGATCTAATGATGGATTGGGATCTTAAGGCTTGAAGTGAATTATCATTATGTGGTTTTTATCATGTATAATTTAGATTTGAATACTAACGCATGTATTATTCTGTAAATGTTATGATCTAGGTATAACTAAAGTCTGGAATAGCTACAAAATTATAAATTAATATTTACAAATGTGTACGCTGGTTGGCCTTGATAAAAGCGCGTATACAAGCTGGTTCGACACATGGAAGTAGCGTATACCTTATGAAGTATGTTTCAGTTGCTTCTGTTTGCTGTTGCAAAGTTCTAGGTTCTGCTTTGGGTTCTGATGACTGTATTCTGGTGACAGTATTTTCAATGATCAGATTGTTTTATTGTGATTTGCTACAGTGATGATGGGTTTTCAAAGTGATTGATTGATTCAGTTGTGATGTTTGAGTTTCAAGTGATTGGTTGATGCAGATGTATTTGATAGTTGTATTGCAGTGGTGATTGATTTTGAGCTTCAATGTTGTTGATGGGTCCAGTATGAAAATTGGATGAAATGTGGCCTTCAGATTATGGTGTTGTGTACTAGGAGTATCCTGTAAGAAAATTTATGAAACGTGGTCCCTGGAGAAAGAAAGAAGGTCGTAGCCTTCTATAGGTCGGTGCCTACATACTAGTAAAAATATTGGCTAGTACAAGAGCTAGAGGGTTGTAGCTCCCTTCCAATAGAAGCTGGAGAACGAGAGAAGGTTGTAACCTTCTGCAGGTAGAAGCCTATGTACTGGTATGAGTTTGCACTAGTACAATGTTTTAAACAGATTTTCTTATTATTAAAAGAAGACAAAGACGACAGCAACAGGTGGTTTTCACCCACATTGAGTTTCCACCTTAAATCTTGGTGTTTGTGTGTGTTGCTTATGTGTGATGGTTCATTCTGTTATTAACTGCACATGGTTACTATTTAATGTTTAATAAAGTACTGATGCACAAATTAAAGATCAACATATGATGAATTAACTGAATCATAAGCTTGCTGGATATACACTGGTTTCCTTAAACATAGTTTTGTGTACACGCATGTTACCTTCATTGAAGTAGCGTATATAAATTTGAGTATGAAAAGAAAAAGATTATTGACTTGACTAATACTGATTCACACCCCCCCCCCCAAGTATTATTCCCAACAACTGGTATCAGAGTAGTTCCTTCAGCAGAAGCTTGATCGCTTGAAGGAGATCCGTAGAAACAATGGGAAAGAAGCTAAAGAATAAATCACCTCAAAAGAAGAAGGTATCTCAAAGGAACTATGACAGTGGGAGAGTTGATTGGGGATTATGTGAAAGCAACTCTTCAGATTCAGAATCACCTCAGAATGAAGATGAACAAGCAAAATAACCATCATGTATGAATTTGTTATCCTCTAGTGATACATTTCTCTATCCATTTGAAGATGATGAAAGTGACAGTGAAACAACTGAATTTGCTCTTATGGGTGAAAGAGAAAGATATCAAATAGAGGCGGAATTTAAAAGGCTCACAGAAAAAATTAGAGATCAAAAAGATCTATTGGACAAAAGCGAGTGTGCCTTCAAAGAAGAATCTACCAAACTAAAAGAGGAAGGAATCAAAGTAAAGAAGCAGTAGGAATAGTTGGAAGATTCCAAGAAAATCCAAAGGAATCACACCTTTAGGCGGTCAAAAGGATTTTCAGATATCTTCAAGGAACACAGATCTTTGGTTTATGGTATCCTAGAGATACAGATCTTACTCTTCATGCATATACAGATGCAGATTGGGCAAGAAGTGTTGATGGCAGAAAAAGCACTAGTGGTGGTGCATTCTATATGGGTTCCAGGTTAGTGTCTTGGTTTAGCAAGAAACAAAGTTCAATTGTGTTATCTACAACTGAAGCAGAATATGTGGTTGTTGCATCTTGTTGCATAAAATGACTTTGGATGATGCAAAAATTGCAAGACATTCAGATCACATGCACTCCACCCATCTCCATTCTATGTGATAATGCAAGTGCCATCAGTATTTCAAAGAATCCAGTCATGCACTCCAAGACCAAGCACATACCCATCAAATACCATTTTCGATGTGAACAAGTGCTTGAAAAAAAGGTCAAATTGGAATATGTTCCCTCCAAGGAACAGGTTGTTGATATATTCACTAAACCACTACCCAGAGAGACATTTGAATATCTCAAACAAAAGCTGGGAGTAGTTGCTACATCATCCTGCTGTTAAATCAAACTTTTTAGAGAAAGGTGATTATACGTATGTTTCCTAAAGTGAAGTCGCATACACACGTGGGTTTTTGTGGGTCAAGGAGCGTATATGTTTTTCAGACAAGAAAAACAGTGGGGCAGGCTCTGATATGGGTGCTTTGACTGATATTGATGATATGCTCTGTTCATTAATTTTATCTGACTAACAAAGATGCCTTGATCTTTGATCTGTTAACAATGCACAGGTAGCACCAGTTCAGGGGGAGCATTAGCCTTCACGTACATTCAACATTGTTGGCATTATGGTTGTTGAGTCCAGCTATGGCTTCAGATATTTATACCATTGGCTGCTCAAGTCATGTAAAAGTCTAGGGTGTGATATGTCTTCTCATACATTTGAATGGGTCCTCTTGGACAAATGATGTAATTTATATCCCCACTTTACATGGGATGGATGATGTAATATTTCTTGTTTTTGTCATGTATAAACAATTGGTATATCCCCACTTGGTTGGGTGGATGAGTCAAATTTGGTATATCCCCAATTGGTTGGGAGATGGATGTTTGTCTGAGTCATTGGTGATAGGAAGGTCAGTGGTGATGTATGTATAGAGTCATGTTATTCTTTTAGAAAATATTTTTGCAGACTTTGCTTGTGCTCAGGGGGAGCATGGACTCAATCATGAGATCTCAATTAGTACATTTCAGCGTATCAGAGAATTGAACATGTACTCAAGGGGAGCATGACCCTTTGCCCTTGATGTCAAAGGGGGAGAGTGACTTGGTGTTGTTTTTGCCATCAAGTCCAAAGGGGGAGATTGTTGGCATTATGATATAGGTTTTTTCCTTGATGGCAACTCACTAAGATGAAAAATCACAGTACAACAGGTTAACAGCAAAGAATTACAGATTAGTCTACACAGAATGAAGAAATAGAGGTATACGTAGGTTCACCTTGACCAAGCTGCGTATACACGTAGTTCACTAACCACAAGTAGTGTATACATACACACGCACTTTCACAGAAGGAAAAACACGTATACCTTGGAAAACTAAGTTTTTGGTCTGAGGTATTTGGTCCATGGTATTTTGATCCATGGTATTGGTCCAAGGTATCTGGTCTGAGGTATTGACCCTAGGTATTTGGTCCAAGGTATTGGTCCTAAGTGGTTTTGGTCCATGGTATTGAGAAAGGCCTAAAACTATAAAAGGAGGAGAAGATCATTAGGCCAAGTGTGCAAGTATTGAATATCTGATGAAGTGTGAGATCTAGTATGCAGGTTATCAGCTTATGGTGCTTTGCTTGATCTGAACCAAGGATGAACCTTAGCGGTTGATGAGGGATAAGATCTAATGATGGATTGGGATCTTAAGGCTTGAAATGAATTATCATTATGTAGTTTTGATCATGTATAATCTAGATCTGAATACTAACGCATGTATTATTTTGTAAATGTTATGATCTGGGTATAACTGAAGTCTGGAATAGCTGCAAAATTATGAATGAATATTTACAGATGTGTACGCTGGTTAGCCTTGATAAAAGTGTGTATACACACTGGTTTGACACATGGAAGTAGCATATACCTTATGAAGTATGTTTTAGTTGCTTATGTTTGTTGTTGCAGAGTTCTGGGTTTTGCTTTGGGTTCTGGTGACTGTATTCTGGTGACAGTATTCTGAATGATCAGATTGTTTGATTGTGATTTGCTACAGTGATGATGGGTTGTCAAAGTGATTGATTGATTCAGTTGTGATGTTTGAGTTTCAAGTGATTGGTTGATGCAAATGTATTTGATAGTTGTATTGTAGTGGTGATTGATTTTGAGCTTCAATGTTGTTGATGGGTCCAATATGAAAATTGGATGAAACGTGGCCTTCAGATTATGGTGTTGTGTACCAAGAGTATCCAATATGAAAATTTATGAAACATGGTCCCTAGAGGAAGAAAGAAGGTCGTAGCCTTCTATAGGTCAGCGTCTACTAGTAAACATATCAGCTAGTACGAGAGCTAGGGCATTGTAGCTTCCTTCCAGTAGAAGTTGGAGAATGAGAGAAGGTTGTAACCTTTTGTAGGTAGAAGCCTGCGTACTGGTATGAGTCTACACTAGTACAATGTTGTAAATATATTTTCTTATTATTAAAAGAAGACAGAGACGACAGTAGCAGGTGTTTTTCACCCACATTGGGTTTCCACCTTAAATCTTGGTGTTCAAGTGTGTTGCTTATGTGTGATGGTTCATTATGTTATTAACTACACATGGTTACTGTTTAATGTTTAATAAATTACTGATGCACAGATTAAAGATCAACATATGATGAATTAACTGAATCATAATCTTGTTAGATATACGCTGGTTTCCTTAAACAAAGTTGCGTGTACAAGCAGGTTACCTTCATTGAAGTAGCGTATATAAATTTGAGTATGAAAAGAAAAATATTATTGACTTGACTAATACTGATTCATCCCCCCCCCCAAGTATTATTCCCAACAGCTGAGACAAAGAGCGAGGAGAAATTTCAGCAGATGTTCCTTAATATGTAAAGGATGATTGCAGAACTTTATGAAGACAGGAAGACTAGAGATGTAGAATTGTCTTCTAAAGGCATGAAATTGAAAAAGGGCAAGGAAAAAGATGATGGTAATGGACCTCCTTCTCCACCATCTTCATCTTCATCTTCTTCATCATCTAATCATTCAAGTTCAGATTCAGATTCTGAATCAAAGAAGAAACATAAGAAATCTCATTTCCTGAAGCTTGATGTTAAATTTGAACTGCCCATATATGATGGTGAAATGAATCTTGAAATTTTAGATAACTAGATTAAACAAGTTGAAGTGTATTGTAGAATTCAGAATATTGTTGATGATTTTGTGAAAATTTAGTTAGCTACACTTATAATGGGGGGAACAACTTTGATTTGGTGGGAAAGTAAAACACAACCAGATTTAAAGCATAAAGGTAAAATTATCTCTTCATGGTCTAAGTTTATTAAAGCTCTTAGAAAGTAATTCTATCCTTTAGGATATATGCAACAGGCTGTAATAGATTGGCAACATTTGAGGCAAGGTAAAGGATAGAGTGTGCAAGAGTTTACACAAGAATTCAGGAAAAAGGCTTTAGCACTTAACGTTCCATTAAACACATGGGAAACTTTGTTAAAGTATATTGGAAGTTTTCATTCTTATTTGCAACATACATTGCTTATGTTTAATCCAACTGACTTTGATGAAGTGTGTGTACAAGCCATTCATATTGAATCAGGTGGTAGACCTTTTCAGTTCAACTTTTCAAAGAAACCATTCAAGCATTTAGAAAACAAAGACTCTAAAGACAACAAAGGGAAGAGAAAATCAAAGGGGAAGAAATAGGAAATAGTTAAGAAAGAAGGAGAAAGGCCTACTTGTACTCATTGTCAGAGGGTTGGACATGATGAGTCCAAGTGTTGGAAGCTTCATCCAAAACTTAAGCCAAAGAAGTTCCTTAAGAAGAAGGGTGAGAAGAAAGCTAATGTTGCAATCCAACAAGACTTGGGATCTGACTTTGGTGATGAACGGAAGATAACCGCTATGGGTCTAATAGGTAATCCTTCTGAATCTAGCTCTAGTTCTACTTGTTCTAAATCCTCTTCAAAATCTAATGATGTGATTGAAGAAAAGAAGAAAGTTAAATTCTTTCATATCAGGATTATCTCTGAGCACACTAATATAGATACATTATTCGATAGTGTATCACAGGCAAATCTAATATCTAAGGAACTAGTAAGGAAATTGGGATTGGAAAATAAGAATCATCTAAAACCTTACCCTTTAGGATGGTTAAATGAAAACACTCAGATGCATGTCACAAAACAGTGTCGGTTAAGATTTGCAATCACAACTAATTTTGTTGATGAAGTTGATTTAGATGTGATTCCTTTAGACATATGTGGAGTTGTGTTTGGTAGTCCTTATCTTTATGATCGAGATGTCATATTTCATAGAAAGGAGAATAAATATCATCTTGTTAAGGATGTAATTGAATATGTTTTAAGGGCACATAAGATTAAAACAATCTTGGATTTAATCAATGTAAATCAAATGAAAAGACTCATAAGTTCAAGTAAAAACTATGTTCTCATGTTTGTTAAGGAACAACCTAAAGATAAGTATGATTCTTTTCAAGGGTGTGATTCTCAATTTAAGGACAAGTTGGTTGAAATAGTTAATTCTTATAAGGAATTATTTAAAGAACCAAAAAGTCTACCTCCAAAAAAAGAAATACAACATGAGATTCAATTACAATATGATGCCCCTCTTCCGAATATTGGCATGTATCGTATGTCGGTCATAGAAAATGAAGAAATTAAGAAAAAAATTTAGGAATTGGTTGATAAAGGCTTCATTTGACATAGTTCATCTCCATGTGGATCACTGATCATTTTAGTACCTAAGAAAGACGGAACTTGGAGAGTGTGTGTTGATTTCAGAGCTTTGAATAAAATCACCATAAAGAACAGGTATCCTCTTCCAAGAATAGATGATTTGCTTGATCAATTAAAGAATGTTGTTTACTTTAAAAAACTAGATTTAAGAAGTGGTTATCATCAGATTCGTATTGCAGCGAATGATATATGGAAAGCTTCATTTAAGACTAGAGAGGGGATTTATGAATGGTTGGTTATGTCGTTTGGTTTATACAATGCTCCAACAACATTTATGAGAGTGATGAATGATGTGTTTCATCCTTTTATTGATAAGTTTTTCATAGTCTATCTAGATGATATTCTTATTTTCAGTTCAAGTTTGGAAGAACATGTTAAGCATGTGAAATAGGTTTTTGATGTGTTGCAAAGAGAGAAACTGTATCTCAAACTTTCTAAATGTGAATTTGGGAAAAATTCCTTAGTATATGTTGGTTACATAGTTGGAGGTGGTCATCTTAAAATAGATCCAACTAAAATCGATGTGATTGTTAAGTGGCCAAGGCCACAGAATGTGACAAAAGTTAGAAGTTTCTTAGGTATAGTTCAGTATTTGAGGAAATTCATTTCTCATTTCTCTTTTATTGCACCGCCACTTGGTGCTTTAACAAGTTCTAAAGTCTCTTTCTAGTGGGGAGGAAAAGAAAGAAAAGCATTTGATACTTTAAAGAATAAAATTGCGGCAACTCCAATCTTAGCTTTGCAAGACCTTCAACAACCATTTGAAATAGAAACTATTGCTAGTGGGTATGCAATGGGTACAGTGTTATTGCAAAAAGGAAAGCCTAATTGTTTTCATTTAGACACATTTTTTAAAGCAGTTTCTAACTATCCAACATATGGCAAAGAACTGTTTGCATTAGTAGAAAGTGTTAAGAAATGGAAACATTATTTAATGGGCAAAGAAATAGTGATTCATACAGATCATTAGCCACTTCAATACCTTCAATCCCAAACTAAGTTGCAGCAGTCTTAACATTATAGATGGATGAGTTTTTTTGTAGTAGTTCCACTTAGTAATCAAATATAAGAGAGGTACAACAAAAAAAGTAGTTGATATGTTGTCAAGACCATCTTTGAATGCTTCAATTATACTTCAAAATAGTTCTTTAGCACATGAAAGTTACATTGAACAATATGTTGAAGATATTGATTTCAAATATGTTTATGAATCACTAAATCATGGTGCTCAGGTGGAAGAAGTGAATTATCATGTTTATGACAGGTTATTATACCATCTTGGCATGTTGTGCATACCACAGGGAGAAAGAGTGCATGTGATCATGGGAGCACATTCTTCTCGTATTTCAAGGCATTTTGGGGTAGGTAAGACAGTCGAACAGTTACAAAGGTATTGTTATTGGCCTCGAATGAATTAAACAATTGCTAAGTACATTAAAGGTTGTGCCATGTGTTCAATAAGTAAACCAAGAAACAAAAAGTTCGCTTTGTATATGCCTCTTCCAATTCCTTCTAGACCACGGGACAATATATCTATGAATTTTGTAGGGGGGCTTCCTATGCCTAGAAAAGGGCATGACTATTTGTATGTTGTGGTTGATAGATTTAGCAAAATGTGTATTCTTGTTCCATGTAAAAAGAAAGTAATTGCTTAACAGACTGCACATATGTTCTTTTCAAATGTATGGGTTCATTTTGGGTTGCCTACTTCCATCATTTCAGATTGGGACTCTCATTTCATGGGAGAGTTTTGGTCCACTTTGTGGGGACTCATGGACACTAAGCTGAAAAAGAGCACAAATTTTCATCCACAAATAGACGGTCAAACAGAGGTGGTGAACAGAATAGTGGTACATCTTCTCAGGGGCTATTGCAAAAAACATCCTAAGTTGTGGGATGAATCTTTACACTATGTCCAACATGCTTACAACCAGGCCTTGCATTCTTCTACAGGTAAATCTCCTTTTGAGACATGTTTTGGGTACCTACCGAAATCACCAATGGACTTCTTGTTTGGTGATGAAGCTCAAGAGGATGGACATGGAGATGTCAATAAAGCAATCAAGTTCATTCAAAGAATCCAGAAGATTCATGAAGCAATGTAGGATCAATTGGAGAAAAGTCAAGCCAGGTACAAAATGTGCCACGATAAGCATTAGGTGGATCATCACTTTCAAGTTGGTGATCAAGTATGGCTACACATCAACAAAGAAAGGATGAAATGTGAAGGTAAAAAGTTCAAACCTATTAGGTATGGTCCTTTTGAAATTGTTGAAAAGATTGGGCACAATGCATTCTGGTTAAATTTGCCTTAGCATACATGCAAATATATTCAGTTGTAAATGTTGAAAATTTAAAGTTGTATGAGCCTCCTATGATCATGGATCCAAAGGAGAATGTTCAAATTCCAACTGTAGATGATTTTTCACTTGAATGCATGATTGAGTTGCAGAAAGATACAATATTGGACAGGAAGGGCCATATTTCCAGGCATGGAGATGTTGATCTTCAAGTGGGACTCAAAGGCATGAATCCAAGCAAGTCAAGGTGGATGGAGATCGGAAGGGTGAGGGAGTTTTACCCTCACCTAATGTATGCTTAAAACCAAACTTTTGGTGGTCTAAAAGCTTCCAGTGGAGAGGAATGATCTAGGAGGATTCTCAAAAAACTCATAATTTTAAAGTCTCAAATGGTCTGGAAACCAGCACCAAGTCATAGTGCTCGTCACATTGATTTCAGTGGTATATTAAGTTTTGCAAATGGCCTCCATATGAGTAAGAAAACGCGTGCTGATGTTTTTAGCAAACAGGCAAAAAAGATTGTGCCTTTGCAGGCCATGTTGCAGCTCTACATCTTGACACATGGTAGGTGGTCAAAGTCAATGAGGAGGTGGATGGGCAGAGTCGGGGCTCGAACACGCGACCTCCTGTTCATATCACAAAATCTTTTCCAACAAACCATGGCACATAGTTATAATATGTTGACACAAAAGTTCTATTTGAAGTTTTTTTGTTATGGTATGGGAGGAAAGGGTTGGTGAAGCCCAAGATCCAGTGGCCCCGCCAAACCCTCGACTGTTTTAACCAACACAACAAGTGGTGCTCTAAATATGGCTCAGCGCAACCATCATACATTACCGAAGTCTAAAGTTTAAACATATGTGAAATATGACAGCACAGAGTTCGACACAGTTTACAGTCTAATGTTTAAACCATAGGGTATTAACCATATGCCACATGCATGTTGTATATATCCACCGGTTTGGGTATTTTATTTACAATATATGATAATGTTACAACACTTTGAGGTGCGGTCCATTAAAAAGACTATGTAATATAGTTTTTGAAATTATATACTATATATATTAAAGCACTCGAGTTATGTTATTGCACCGTTATGTAATTGTTATACCAACTCCAAACAAATTTCCAATGTTGATGTAAAGATGATCTGAGGTTGTCATTGATGTCAACCCAAGCAGCACCAGAGGCTACCTTGATATTGCAAGGCAATTTTGACTTGAAAACTTACTCTATTTTGATTCAAGGATCTTCTAGACAGAGTCTATTCATCGAGATGTTTTCGTTGATATATGGCACGCCAAGTAATTCTTCACGGTTTGAGAGATATTCATGTTTGAAGTTAGTAACCCCAGTTAGTGGGCTAAAGCCCTATGGGGTTGTGGCATGGCACTCATAATTAGTTTTTGTCATTGAATAGTCAATAATTAATCATTTTTTAAGCTCCTAAAATCCCTCCAACATTCTCTATAGAAGCCCCTCTCAACTCTATAAAAAGAAATCTCATATATCCTCCAAAAGGAGTGATCGTCGCATTTTCACTGTAACTTCATTTATGTGAAGTCTTAGATTCTAAAATTAAAACCCATTTAATTTTCAATCCTTATGAACGTGGTGACTGAATTTCAGATCTTGGTTCACTCTATTTTCGGAGATATGATCTATGGAAGTTAGGGTTTTTGGAGGCTGCCGAATTTCATCTCAAAGAAGTGACCTTGGGACAATCGCCATAACTCTCTCTCTAAGAAGAGGATTGGAATTATGTAAAACATAGTGGTGGATAGTGCACAGACTGTAGTTTTATTTTGATCAATTTCAGAGCCGAAGGAGGAAACAGTGACAAGTGGCACGTCGTACAAGTTCGCTCTACTGAACTAGTCCATAATTAGGTCATTGTGAGAGATTGGGCATAACTTTGCCTTGAAGAGTCAAAATAAGGTCAGACCTGTGGCATTGGAAAGATGACTCAGAGGGATACTACAGAACCGAAGATCACATATTGGGGATCTAAAATCATAGAGATACATCAAATTAAATATCATGCTCCTAAAAGGAATGAAAAACTAGATCAAGTGTTGTCAAGGGGTGCAAAGGACCAGACTTTCTAGGGCAGAAAAGATCAAGGTGCAGCAAAATGATACAGAAGAGGCAAGATATGGGTAAGTATCTTACGTATGTGCATGTTCATCTCTTAATTGCATTAGGTTATTTGTATTCTAATTTGTTGTTTTTGTTTAGCACTGACATATGCTCTACAGGATGAGGTAAGTTTTACTATTATCATGTCATGGGTATTTCCTTGAAGACTTTTTGCAGATATTGTATATTCATCAAGAGAAGACTCAATGCATAATATAATGTTATAAAGAATGAGAAAGGGTAGCATAACAAGAGCAACAATCAAGGTGCAAAAAAACAACAAGAAGTTCACCACATGAAGTCTTCAAGTGGGCAGCACTGCATATAAACATTGTAAAAGTATCATTGTACAGAGTCATTGTAAAAGCATCTTTGTAAAAGTTGTACAAGTGCCTATCTTCCAAGAGTTGAAGAGGTGGTGTTGGGAGGTCTAGGATCATCATTAGGTGGTTGTGTCATAGTTGGGGTTATGGTCTAGTGTGTCGCCTTCTTCTACATCATTCTATATCATTGTAAAGTGGAACATTTTCCTTGGTACGGGAGTCCATTCTTCTTTTATTCTTCTATAGGGTGGTAGGGTGGTGCTAGGCTGGTGCATGAAGTCACCAATAGGTTCAAGCCTATGAAAACTTTAGGGTGGTATGGTGGTGCTAGGGTGAGTTGTAGCTCATTGGGTGTTGGGGCATCCATTCAGTTAACTGTTGAAGAATCTCAGGCGTTGGAGTGTCCATCCAGTGGGAGCTAGAGAAGATTGCTTTTCTAGATTTGGAGCCTTCTTTTCAATTGGAGTTGAAGATTAAATAATTATTAGAAAAACGTTCGATGGTTTTTGACCCAGAGGGGGTTTTCCACCTAAAATTTTTGTGCCTCCTGTGTTCTTTTATTCACGGTTGTTACTGCATAAACATTAATCATAATTGAATATTAACTAATGCTCTAAAAAGATTTAAAAGTGCTAATTGCTAAGGAATATTGATTCACCCCCCCTGACCAGTATTTTCCAATAATTGGTATCAGAGCTTGGTTCCTTCAATAGTATTTTAACAACTGGAATGAGATCATGGAGCATACCAAGAATGGTGTACCTCTATTCAATGAAAATAATTATGTACTTTGGAAAGGAAGAATGGAGGTCTATCTCTTGGAACAAGGTTACGAAGTATGGGACACTGTTCAAAATGGATTTACACCAACCGTGGATGAACAAGGTAAGAATAATTTGGTAAATGATGCAAAAGAAAAGAATATTATTATCAGTGGAATTATTGAATATGCTTATCATAAGGTGTTGGGTTGCAAAACCACAAAAAATGTATGGGACAAGCTTGAGAATATATATGCAGTTGACTCAAATGTCAAAGAAGCAAAGCTTCAAATCTACAAAGAAAAATTTGAGCAACTTAGAATGAAAGAAGATGACAACATTTCTGCATACTTCCAACACGTTGATGAAATAACCAACACTCTGGAAGGATTGGGAGAGCCTGTTGATGAGAAGACTATTATATGAAATATTCTTAGAACGTTACCAGGAAGATTCAACCCAAAGGTATCGATCTTAGAATACAGTGCAAATCTGGAGAAACTTAGCAAAGAGGAATGACATGGAGTTCTCATAGCATATGAAATGAGACTTGATGAAGAAGAGGGTACTTTGCATCTAGAAACTGCATTCGCTACATCTAAGAATACCAATAAGTACAAACAACCTTCAAAGGCAATGACCTGCACCTGCACCGGCAAGTGTGAAGAAAAGGAAGATGATGAAGAAGTTTTTCAAATGGAGAATATGCTTACTTTACAAGAAAACTAAAAATTGGTAAGGAAAAATTCAAAGGTAAACTTCCATTGATATGTTTCGGTTGTGATGAGGTTGGGCATTTCGCAGAAAAATGTCTGAACAGAAGTGATGGAAAATCAAAAGGAAAGAAAGGATTTAAGAAATTCAACAAGCAAGGCAAGAAGAAAGGATTCAAAAGGAACTTTCTCTCTAAAGAAGATAGCTCATCATCCGATGAAGAAAGTGACAATGAAGAAGAAGCCAATGAGAGAGTATTGTTTATGGCCAAGCACAATAAACAAGAGGTGTCAAACAATGAAGAAGAAGGGTTGACCATAGAAGAATTTTCTAAGGAGGCAATCAAGCTTATAAAAGAGCTCAAGGCTGAGAAGATTTGTTCCAATACTCTTGAAGAACAGGTTCAAGGTCTCAAAGTTGAATTTGAAGAACACAAATGTATTGAAGAGTCATTTCAAAATAAGTTGGAAGAAAGCAACCGAGAAAGGGAAACATTAGAAGTCGAAGTAGTCGCGCTGTGTAAGGAAGTGAAGAAGGGAAAAACTATCCAAAACTATGCCAATAGCTCAAGGGCGTTGGAAGAACGCATCAACAATCAATGATCTTACAATGACAGAATTGGCCTCAGCTACAAAGAAGAAGAAGTAGGACCTTCCACAACAAAATACAATGAACCTATGAGATTTAACAAGCATGTAGACTTAATTGAACAAGAGTCACAAGAATAGCCTTGGAAGACAATTCCCCAACGAAGATTTCCATCCAGGTACCAACATATTTTTCATGGCTATTGTTATTCATGTGGAAAATTTGGTCATTAAGCTGTAGAATGTCGCATGTACCCTAGGAACCAATACAATTCCAGGAGATTTGTCAAATATGAACCTCCTAGGGCTCAACAAAACATCAATAGATTTGAAAATTTAAGAAGTAATATTGAATGTTACAAATGTCGAAACTTTGGACACATATCTAGAGACTGCAGACTTGAAAATCCTCCAGAAGAATCTTCGAAGCAACAGAACGAACGAACATGGAAGAAGAAAAACACTGATAATTGTGATCTCACTCTCAAGGCTCAAAACAACAAAGATGTGTGGTATGTTAATAGTGGTTGCTCAATGCATATGACCGGAGATAGAAAGAACTTTGTATCTCTGAAAAAGAAGAAGGATGGGACCGTGTCCTTTGGAAATTATGGATCTTCAAATGTTATAGGATCAGGTACCATAAGTCTCAGAAGCAAATATGCTCTAGTCAAGAGTGTTCTATTGGTTGAAAACATGAATCAAAATCTGATTAGTGTTGGACAAATGTGTGATCAAGGACATACAATGCTATTCAACTCCACAAAATGTGAAATCAGGAAAGGCAGGTATGGTAAAATTGTGGCTATAGCAAGTCGAGCTCCAAACGACATATATGTTCTGGATGAAGCAACTAAAGCATGTCTACTAGCTAAAGAAGATGAAATCTGGTTATGGCACAAATGAATGGGTCACATAAACTTTGACAATCTTATCAGGATAAGCAAAAAGGAAGCAGTACGAGAAATGCCGAAAATCTCAAAACCTTCCAACACACTATGTGAGGCCTGTTGGCATGGCAAGCAAACAAAATGTGGATTTAAAACAAAAGAACACTTTGCATCACATCCATTGGAGTTGATACATACTGATCTCTGTGGTCCTATGGGAACAAAAGGTTTAGACAGAGAATTATATTTCATGTAAATGATAGATGACTATACCAGGATGACAGCGATCACTTTTCTAAAGAAAAAATCTAAAGCATTTGAGTGCTTTAAGATCTACAAGGAGTTGGTCAAAAATGAAACTAATTTAAAAATAAAGTCTCTAAGATCAAATAATGGCGGAGAATTCACTTCCAAATTATTTCAGCAATACTGTGACGAAAATGGAATAAAAAGACAATTTTCAACAGCACGAACACCTCAACAAAATGAAGTTGCTGAAAGAAAGAATAGAACCGTACAGGAAATGGGTAGAACAATGTTGAAGGACTCAAAATTGGATAAAAAAATTTGGGTTCAAGCAATTGATACGACAATCTTCATTATCAACAAAAGTCTTCTTAGAAATAATTACAATAAGACCCCATATGAATTATGGAAAGGAAAACTGGCTAATGTAAAATATTTCAAAATCTTTGGAAGCAAATGTTATATCAAAAGAGAAGATCAAAATTTGGGTAAGTTTGAATCGCATGTTGACGAAGGTATCTTTGTTGGTTACTCACGCAAAAGAAAGGCCTATAAATGTTATAATATAAGATGAAAACAGATAGTGGAGAGCATAAATTTTACATTTGACGAAGATAGTGTTCTAACGAATAATGATGAGAATCTAGAATCTTTGAAACTTGAGACAAAGGCTGAAAAAGTTACAGAGAAAATTATAAAACAAGAAGCAACTGTCAAGCAGGAAGAAGTAAATAATGATCAACAAGATATACATGAAAAACAACAAGAAGCTCCTCCAAAGAGAATAAAAGAATGGATTCAAAAGAACCATCCATCAAATCAAATCATTGGTAACATAAATGAAGGAATTGGAACAAGAAAAGGTTGATAGTTTCGTTCATCACAACAAGCTCAAATTACTTTTCTAGCAACCTTTGAGCCTAGTAGTTTTGAGGAAGCCAGCCAGAATGAACATTGGGTAGCAACTATGAATGAAGAATTGTATCAAATCGAGAAGAATAATACCTAGGAATTAGTTCCATGACCAAAAGATAAAAATGTCATTGGGACTAAATGGGTGTCCAGGAACAAATTGAATGAATATGGACAGGTTACCAAAAACAAAGCAATATTGGTTTGCAAAGGTTATGCACAAGTGGAAGGAATTGATTTCAACGAAACATTTGCACCAGTTGCCATAATGGAATCCATCTAGATGTTTCTCACCTATGCATGTTCAAGAAAAATAAAAGTCTACCAAATGGATGTTAAGTCAGCATTTCTGAATGGAGAATTAGAAGAAGAAGTTTACATCAAACAACCTGAAGGTTTTCTACTATCAGAAAAAGAAGACTATGTTTGCAGGTTAAAGAAGGCTCTATATGGTCTCAAACAAGCTTCGAGAGCATGGTATGCTCGTCTTGATGGATATCTACATCAACAAAGGTTCAAGAAAGGTACTGCTAATAGAAATCTTTATGTACAAATAGATAAGGATAATTTAACAATCGTTGAGGTATATGTGGATGATATAATCTTTGGTAGCAATGATGATCGACTAAGTAAGAACTTTGCTACAAAGATGCAAAGTGAGTTCGAGATGTCTTTACTTGGTGAGTTGACATACTTCTTAGGGCTTCAAATATCTCAGCAAGAGAAAGGAATATTTATATGTCAAGCCAAGTACATCAAGGAAATGCTCAAGAAATTCAAAATGGAAGATTGCAAACCCGTCCTTACTCCGATGGTAATAGGTTGCAAATTGAGCATAGACGACTCATCTAAGGATGTGGATCAAAGGTTGTACAGATCTATGATTGGTAGTCTTCTATATGTAACAGCCTCCTGACCAGATGTTATGCAAGCAGTTGGATAAGTAGCAAGATTCCAAGCAGCACCAAAAGAATCACATATTATTGCCATCAAAAGAATTCTTCGATATCTAAAGGGCACAACAGAATATGGCTTGTGGTATCCCAAGGGAAACAATATCATTATTCAAGCCTTTACAGATGTAGATTGGGCAGGAAGCATTGATGATTGTAAGAGTATTAGTGGAGAAGCATTCTATCTAGGTGGTTGTCTCGTATCATGGTTGAGCAAAAAGAAAACCTCATTCTCGTTATCTACAGCTGAAGCAGAATACATTGCAGCGGAAACTTGTTGTACTCAAGTCCTTTGGATGAAAGAAACTTTGCAAGATCTTCAAGTACAATTTAGTGAGCCTATTCCCATATTCTGTGATAACACCAGCGCCATAAGCATCTCCAAGAATCCTGTCATGCATTCAAAAAAAAAAAATTCCGATAAGACATCATTTTGTTAGAGAAAAAATTGTTGAAAAGAATATCAAACTTGAATGTGTTGGTACAAAAGAACAAATCGTTGATATCTTCACTAAACCTTTACCTCATGAAGCATTTAAATATCTTCGCCAAAAGCTTGGGATTCTCCCAAGTTCTCATTAGATTTTCCTTATTCAAAAAATAAAGGGGGAGTAGAAGTGTGTACATGTCCATAGGATGGTTGTGTGTTAAGAGGAGTTAGCCTTTGCCATTGATGTCAAAGGGGGAGAGAAGGCAGTAGGAAGAGGTGCCCTGATCGTAGGGGAAGTACTTGTGTTGCCATCAATGCCAAAGGGGGAGATTGTTGATCTAAAGGTGATCTAAGGTTGTCATTGATGTCAACCCAAGTAGCACCAGGGGCTACCCTGATATTGCAAGGGAATTTTGACTTGATAAATTACTCTATTTTGATTCAAGGATCTTCTAGATAGATTCTACTCGTCGAGATGTTTTCGTTGATATATGGCATGCCAAGTAATTCTTCACGGTTTGAGAGATGTTCATGTTTGAAGTTAGTAACCCCAATTAGTGGGCTAAGACCCTATGGGGTTGTGGCATGGCACTCATAATTGGTTTTGGTCATTGAATAGTCATTAATTAATAATTTTTTAAGCTCCTAAAATCCCTCCAACATTATCTATAGAAGCTCCTCTCAACTCTATAAAAATAAATCTCATATATGCTTCAAAAGGAGCGATAATGGCATTTTCGCTATCACTTCATTTCTGCGAAGTCTTAGATTCTGAAATTAAAACCTATTTGATTCACAATCCTGATGAACATCTTGACCGAACTTTAGATCTTGGTTCACTACATATTCGGATATATGATCTGTGAAATTTAGGGTTTTTGCAGGCTGCCGAATTTCATCTCAAAGAAGTGAGCTTGGGAAAATCGTCATAACTCTCTCTCTAAGAAGAGGATTGGACTTCTATAAAAAGTGGCGAATAGTGGACGGACTGTAGGCTTTTGTATATCAATTTTAGAGCCGAAGGAGGAAACAATGACAAGTGGCATGCCGTACATGTTCGCTCTACTGAACTAGTCCATAATTAGGTCATTGTGAGAGATTGGGCATAACTTTTCCTTGAAAAGTCCAAATCAGGTCAGACTTATGGAATTTGAAAGAAGACTCAGAGGGATACTACAGGACCGAAGATCACATATTAGGGATCTGAAATCACAGAGATACATCAGATTAAATATCGTTCTCCTAGAAGGCAAGGAAAACTAGATCAAGTGTTGTCAAGGGGTGCAAAGGACCAGACTTTCTAGGGCAGCAAAGAGCAAGGTGCAACAAAATGATGCAACAGAGGTAAGCTATAGGTAAGTATCTTCTGTATATGCATGTTCATCTCTTAATTGCATTAGGTTCTTTGTATTCTAATTTTTTGTTTTTGTTTAGCACTGACATATGCTCTGCAGGATGAGGTAAGTTTTGCTATTATCATGTCATGGGTATTTCCTTGAAGACTTTTTGCAAGTATTATATATTCATCAAGAGAAGACTCAATGCATAATCTAATGTTATAAAGAATGAGAATGGGTAGCATGACAAGAGAAGAAATCAAGTTGCATAACAACAACAAGAAGTTCACCACATGAAGTCCTCAAGTGGGCAGCACTTCATACAGACATTGTAAAAGTATCATTGTACAGAGTCATTGTAAAAGCCTCTTTGTAAAAGTTTTACAAGTGTCTATCTGCCAAGAGTTGAAGAGGCAGTGTCGGGAGGTCTAGGATCATCATTAGGTGAACAAAAGAACCATCCATCAGATCAAATCATTGGTGACATAAATGAAGGAATTGGAACAAGAAAAGGTCGACAGCTTCGTTCATCACAACATGCTCACATTGCTTTTCTAGCAACTTTTGAGCCTAGTAGTTTTGAGGAAGCTAGCCAGAATGAACATTGGGTAGTAGCTATGAATGAAGAATTGGATCAAATCGAGAATAATAACACCTGGGAATTATTTCCACGACCAAAAGAATATTATTATCAGTGGACTTATTGAATCTACTTATCATAAGGTGTTGGGCTGTAGAACCGCCAAAAATGTATGGGACAAGCTTGAGAATATATATGCAGGTGACTCAAATGTCAAAGAAGCAAAGCTTTAAATCTACAAAGCAAAATTTGAGAAACTCATAATGAAAGAAGATGACAACATTGTTGCATACTTCCAACACGCTGATGAAATAACCAACACTCTAGAAGGATTGGGAGAGCCTATTGACAAGAAGATTATTATACAAAAGATTCTTATAACATTACCAGGAAGATTCAACCCAAAGGTATCGGTCTTAGAATATAATGCAAATCTGGCCAAACTCAACAAAGAGGAATTACATGGATTTCTCATAGCATATGAAATGAGACTTGATGAAGAAGAGGGTACTTCACATCTAGAAATTGCATTCGCTGCATCTAAGAAAACCAATAAGGACAAACAACCTTCAAAGGCAAAGACCTGCACCTGCAAGTGTGAAGAAAAGGAAGATGATGAAGAAGGTTTTTCAAATGGAGAATATGCTTACTTTACGATAAAAATAAAAATTGGTAAGGGAAAATTCAAAGGTAAACTTCCATTGATATGTTTCGGTTGTGGTGAGGTTGGGCATTTCGCAGCAAAATATCTGAACAGAAGTGATGGAAACTCAAAAGGAAAGAAAGGCTTTAAGAAATTCAACAAGTAAGGCAAGAAGAAAGGATTCAAAAGGAACTTTCTCTCGAAAGAAGATAGCTCATCATCCGATGAAGACAATGACAGTGAAGAAGAAGCCAATGAGAGAGTATTGTTTATGGCCAAGCACAATAAACAAGAGGTATAAGATAACGAAGAAGAAGGGTTGACTATAGAAGAATTTTCTAAGGAGGTAATCAAGCTTATTAAAGAGCTCAAGGCTAAGAAGATCCGTTCCAATACTCTTGAAGAACAAGTTCAAGGCCTCAAAATTGAAGTTGAAGAACACAAATGTATTGAAGAGTCACTTCAAAAGAGGTTGGAAGAAAGAAACTAAGAAAGGGAAGCATTAGAAGTCGAAGTAGTCTCGCTGTGTAAGGAAGTGAAGAAGGGAAAAATTGTCCAAAACTATGCCAACATCTCAAGGGTGTTGGAATAACTCATCAACAATCAATGATCTTACAATGACATAATTGGCCTCTGTTACAAAGAAGAAGAAGCAGGACCTTCTACAACAAAATACAATGAACCTATGAGATCTGACAGGCATGTAGACTTCATTGGACAAGATTCATAAGAACAACCTTGGAAGACAATTCCTTGACAAAGATTACCATCCAGGTACCAACATATTTTTCATGGCTATTGTTATTCATGTGGAAAGTTTGGTCATAAATTTGTAGAATGTCGCGTGTAACCTAGGAACCAATACAATTCCAGGAGATCTGTCAAATATGAACCTCCTAGGGCTCAATGAAACATCAATAGATTTGAACATTTAAGAAATAATATTGAATGTTACAAATGTCGAAACTTTGGACACATAGCCAGAGACTATAGACTTGAAATTCCTCTAGAAGAATCTTCGAAGCCATACAAAGAACCAATATGGAAGAAGAAGAATACTGATAATTGTACTCTCGCTCTCAAGGCTCAAACCAACAAAGATGTGTGGTATATTGATAGCAGTTTCTCAACGCATATGACTATAGATAGAAAGAAATTTGTATCTCTGAAAGAGAAGAAGGATGGAACCGTGTCCTTTGGAAATGATGGATCTTCAAATGTTATAGGATCAGGTACTGCCAGTCTCGGAAGCAAAGATGCTCTAGCCAAGAATGTTCTATTGGTTGAAAACATGAATCACAATATGCTTAGTGTTGGACAAATGTGTGATCGAGGACACACAATGTTATTCAACTCCACAAATTGTGAAATCAGGAAAGGCAGGTGATCCAGATTTAAACAGGAACGCAAGAAAGTACAGAGATAACCATATACACAGAGATGCAATGGAAATAATGCTCCATTTCATTAATGTAAAATACTGAAATATGCTTACAAATAGAAATGGGAATAAACTAGCTAGGGCGATGGTAGCTTATCTCTAAGAAGAGATGTGGCGGCTACATGCCTCTGAACTCTATTACAATGAGGCTCGAAGGCCTATTTATTGTTGAGAAATAATGGAAAACCATAAACATCCAAAACCTAACCCTAGAAGATGAAACGCCAAATTGTGGGCCCCGTTTGGGTAAATTGGTACATCAACTTCACAGGGTCATAACTTTGGCGTACGATCTCCATTTGACGCGCACAATATCTCGTTAGAAAGGTCTATCCGAGAACCACAAATCATGGACCCATGTTGCTCCCATATTTCCCAAAAAACGTTGTTTAGGGCCTCAAAACGGCTCTAGAAGTTCAGGACCCAAAAAACTGCTAAAAATAGTAAATTGTGCTACAATTAAGGAAATTGAAAAGCTGAAAGAAACAATGATGGGGGTCCAAGTGGACTTGGTAGGTGGCCACCAAAATCCACCTATATCATTCCTCCCCCCTTGGGAAGCAATGGTCCCCATTACGTTGATTTCCTCCTTGAGATGAGGAAGCTTCTGCTGAGCTGGGTCCCTGGTGAGCTACTCTACAATCTTTGTTGTGTCCAGGAATGGTGGGAAGCATGGTCAACAATGTTCCACATTGAACACTCGGTGCAAGCAAAGGAATGGGGGAATGTTGTGCTCCAAAGCATTGTTTCCCATAGCCTTGGTAATGGTGTAAGGACCATGTCGGAGTGGTCGAAGATTCTGATGGGCTCTTGTAAGGCATTCTTTCTGCAGATGCAACCAGACTTTGTTGCCCACCTAAAACTTGTGTGGTACCCTTGTGGGTGAGGAGAAGTTGTTCATGTGTTATTTCATGACTGTATCCCTCTACTGTTGCTGCTACATGGAGGAACCCTTCGCGGGGGTCATGGATGTGGCGACGATCTTCCCCTTACTTTGGGAGTGAACCAAACATAAAATGAATTTCCTAGTCTGGGAGATGACCTTGCTGCATTTCTTAGCAGTGATTAAAGAGGTGGCAGTAGGTGGGGCTACCTTCGATATCCTGTATGATGAATTACCCAAAGTAATAATAACAGCGCGAGGCCTTGACTCATACACAACATGTCGCCTACATAAGTATGGTTGGCCTAATAGTACATCACAAACATCAAGAGGTGCAACATCACACAATACCTTGTCTGTGTAGGGCTTGATGCTGTAGGGAAGGCGACAATGCTGGTGAACTCGAAGATCTCGTCCTTGGTGAAGCCACCTGATACTATACAACTGCAGGTGTGGTGTAGTTAGTAGGCCCAACCACTTCATGACCTCTGCTGAAATGAGGTTCTTTTGGCTCCCACTGTCAACAATGAATTGCAAAGGCCAACCCTTCACCCACATTTGTGAGTGGAAAAGTCACTCCCCCTCCTCTAGATCTTTGGGCTCATTCTTCTGGATCTTGGCAGTGGCAACAGTGGTGCTGGGCTACGCATCAATTATTTTCTTCCCTTTTCCATTCCCCTTGTAGGGTTCTGACTTAGGGTTGAACATGCATCTGATTCTGAAGCCTTCAACTCAGCCACCAGCGACTACTTGGTTCGACACTCACTTACGTTGTGAGTGGGGCACCTATGTAACTCGCACCACTTTCCTGTGTCCTTCTTTGACTTTGTGGTGTTGTTCTTTTCTTGCAGCTTCGATGGGTTGTCTAGGGTTGCCCCGTCTTAGCTTTTTCCTTGGTTCTGCGATTTGGGGAAACCTTTCCCTTGCTTCAGATTCACAGATCCAAAGTCTCACTTCTTATGTTTAAACTTTTGCTCAATTTTGACAGCGTATCGGTACGCCATGCCAAGCGAGGAGATGTTCAGGAACTCCAACTCATCCTTGATGTATCTGTGTAGGCAGCCACGATATTTGAGTACCAAATGCAGGTTAGAATCCTTGATACCCAACTGTGTGCGAAGGGTATGAAAAATGTTTGTGAACTTTGGCACATCCTAGTCCCTTCCCTGCCACAGCATGGTCCAATTTATGTATTTGTCCTCATAGCTTTTGACAGGGTAGTATTTCTCCTTGATGGAATCCCGAAATGAATTCCAAGTGGGTGCGGCTGAAAATAGTGAGCCCGTACTTTCATCCTTCTACTCGCAGTAGGTTTCCCACTAGTCCTTGACGTGGGGGGCTATTTTGAGAAGAGCGAAAAATAATCTTTTCCCGACTAGAAAAATCATGAACAGAAAAATACCCTTCTAGCAGATTTAACCATTTATCTACGGCATCTGCATTTATCTGAACCTCGAAGATGGGGATTTCAAAATTAACTTGTACCTTAAAGGGTGTGGCATTTCCAGAGTAGCTGTTGGAATCCGATGCATCACCTCTGGGTAGCCGCTGAAGGATTTGGGCAAAGTTGTCCATCATCGCGTTCCTCTGTCGCTCAAGGGATTCTTCGAGCAAGATTTTGATAGGATCTCCTGCCCCCTCGTCTTTCTTTTCATCCACCATGGGAGGTTGTTGGGATCTTCAAGGCTGATCTTACAAAGGTTCAACCAGATCGAGCCCTAGCTCCTTATATCCTGACCTCATTGGGGACATGCAAAGCAAAACCAAGAAAAAGTAGACCGCTCTAATACCACTGATCCAGATTTAAACAGGAACGCAAGAAAGTATAGAGATAACCACATACACAAAGATGCAATAGAAATAATGCTTCATTTCATTAATGTAAAATACTAAAATATGCTTACAAACAGAAATGGGAATAAACCAGCTAGGGCAATGGTAGCTTATCTCTGAGAAGAGATGTGGCGGCTACATGCCTCTGAACTCTGTTACAATGAGGCTCAAAGGCCTATTTATTGTTGAGAAATAGTGGAAAACCCTAAACATCCAAAAACCTAACCCTAGAAGATGAAACGCCAAATTGTGGGCCCTGTTTGGGTAAATTGGTACATCAACTTCTCGGGGTCATAACTTTGGCGTACGATCTCTGTTTGACGTGCACAATATCTCATTAGAAAGGTCTATCCGAGAACTACAACTTTGAGAAGAGAAACCATGTTGCTCCCAGTTTTCCCAAAAAATGTCGTTTAGGGCCTCAAAACGACCCTAGAAGTTCAGGGCTTGAAAAACTGCTAAAAATAGTAAACTATGCTACAATTAAGGAAACTAAAAAGCTAAAAGAAACAATGGTGGGGGTCCAAGTGGACTTGGCGGGTGGCCACCAAAATCCACTTGGATTAGCAGGTATGGTAAAATTGTGGCTACAGCAAGTTGAGCTCCAAACGACGTATATGTTCTGGATGAAGCAACTAAAGCATGTCTACTAGCTAAAGAAGATGAAAGATGGTTATGGCACAAATGAATGGGTCACATAAACTTTGACAAACTTGTCAGGATAAGAAAAAAGCAAACCTCAATCTCGTTATCTACAGTGGAAGCAGAATACATTGCAGTGACAGCTTGTTATACTCAAGTCCTTTGGATGAAACAAACTTTGCAAGATCTTCAAGTACATTTCAGTGAGCGTATTCCCATATTTTGTGATAACACCAGTGCCATTAGCATCTCCAAGTATCCTGTCATGCATTCAAAAACAAAACACATTCCGATCAAATATCATTTTGTTAGAGAACAAGTCACTGAAAAGAATATCAAACTTGAATATGTTGGTACAAAAGAACAAATCGTTGATATCTTCACTAAACCTTTACCTTGTGAAGCATTTGAATATCTTCGCCAGAAGCTTGGGATTCTCCTAAGTTCCCATTAGATTTTCCTTATTCATAAAATAAAAGGGGAGTGGAAGTGTGTACTGGTCCACACGATGGTTGTGTGTTAGGGGGAGTTACCCTTTTCCATTGATGTCAAAGGGGGAGAGAAGGCAGTAGGAAGAGGTGCCCTAATCACAGAGGGAGTACTTGTGTTGCCATCAATGCCAAAGGGGGAGATTGTTGATCTAAAGATGATCTGAGGTTGTCATTGATGTCAACCCAAGCAGCAATAAGGATGACCCTAAAATTCCATGGCACATTGGGCATCATCATTCATGGTTTCTCATCTCATAACCATTATAGGAATACTCTATTCAAAAATATTTTTCTACGGTTCCTCGTAATTCCTCATGGTTTGTAAGTTATTCAAGATTGAAGTTAGCAACCCCAATTAGTGGGCTAAAACCCCATGGGGTAGTGGCATGGAATTTATCATAGATTTTGGTCATTGAATAGTCAATAATTAATAATTTTTTAAGCTCCTAAGATCCCTCCAACATTCTCTATAGAGGCCCCTCTCAACTCTATAAAAAGAAATCTCATATATCCTCCAAAAGTAGTGATCATAGAATTTTCATTATAACTTTATTTCTGTGAAGTCTTAGATGCTGAAAAAAACCCATTTGAGCCAAAATCCTGATGAACGTCATGACCAAATTTCAGATCTTGGTTTGCTATATTTTTGGAGATATGATCTGTGGAAGTTAGGGTTTTTGCAGGCTCCCGAATTTCATCTCAAAGAGGTGACCTTGGGAAAATCGACATAACTCTCTCTGAGAATAGGATTGGAATTCTGTAAAAATTGGTGGATGTTTCATGGAATTTTGTATTTTTTATGTCAATTCTAGAGACGAAGGAGGAAACAGTGACACATGGCACGTTGTACAATTTCGCTCTACTGAACTAGTCCATAATTAGGTCATTGTGAGAGATTGGGCATAACTTTGCCTTGAAGAATCCAAATGGGGTCATACCCCTGGAATTGGAAGGAAGACTCATAGGGCTACTACAAGACCAAAGATCAAATATTGGGGATCTGAAATCATAGAGATACATCAAATTCAATATCGTGCTCCTAGAAGACAAGAAAAAACTATATCAAGTGTTGTCAAAGGGTGCAAAGGACTAGCCTTTCTAGGACAGCAAAGAGTAAGGTGTAGCAAAATGATGTAGCAGAGGTATGCTACAGGTAAGTATCTTCTATATATGCATGTTCATCTCTTAATTGCATTAGTTTCTTTGTATTCTAATTTGTTGTTTTTGTTTAGCACTAACATATTCTCTATAGGATGAGGTAAGTTTTGCTATTATCATTTCATGGGTATTTCCTTGAAGACTTTTTACAGGTATTATATATTCATCAAGAGAAGACTCAATGTATAATATAATGTTATAAAGAATGAGAAAGGGTAGCATGAGAAGAGAAGCAATCAAGGTGTAGAAAACAGCAAGAAGTTCACCACATGAAGTCTTCAAGTGGGCAGCACTGCATACAAACATTGTAAAAGTATCATTGTACAGAGTCATTGTAAAAGCATCTCTGTAAAAGTTGTACAAGTGTCTATCTACCAAGAGTTGAAGAGGCAGTGTCGGGAGGTCTAAGATCATCATTAGGTGGTTGTTTCATAGTTGGGGTTATGGTCTAGTGTGTCGTCTTCTTCTACATCATTCTATATCATTGTAAAGTGGACAATTTTCCCTCGTACAGGGAGTCCATTCTTCTTTTATTCTTTTATAGGGTGGTAGGGTGGTGCTAGGATGGTGCATGAAGTCACCAACAGGTTCAAGCCTGTGAAAAATTAGGGTGGTAGGGTGGTTCTAGGGTGAGTTGTAGCTCACTGGGTGTTGGGGCATCCATTCAGTTGACTATTGAAGAATCTCGGGTGTTGGAGCATCCATCCAGTGGGAGCTAGAGAAGAATGCTTTTCTAGATTCTAGGAAGTTGGAGCTTTTTTTTCAATTGGAGTTGAAGATTAAAGAATTATTAGAAAAGCGTTCAGTGGTTTTTGACCTGGAGGGGGTTTCGCACGTAAAATTTTTGTGCCTCCTTTGTTCTTTTATTCACTATTGTTACTGCATAAACATTAATGATAATTGAAGATTAACTAATGCTCTGAAAAGATTTAAAAGTGCTAATTGCTGAGGAATACTAATTCACCCCCCCCCCCCCCACAAGTGTTTTCCAACTGCCAACTATATCCCGAGAGGTTTGACCCTGGAACCTGCCCAAGGCTTATAAAAAGTTTGACATTGCACCAGTGAGTTTAGGAGTGAACAGTGAGTTTCAGAATAGGGTGTTGTATGTGACTTATTTTCTTCATGTAAGCATATCTTGGCCATCCTTGAGCCATTTTGAGAATGAAGACTGACGTTGGAAAGCTGAGACATAGAGCTTATTTTTGACAGTAACCAATAGTTCCTGTGCATAGTTCAGTTGGTGAAATTCCATGTAAAGAACCTTTTTGAGTATTCCTAATATAACATACGCCCATTGGAAGCAGACCTGAAGATGTAGTCTAGGAGGGATGAACTCCATCAACAATGTTTATTTTGTTTGCATATTTTATTGTTGTTGTTTATTCTTCATTTCGAATCTCAAATTTTGATTTTTAAGGCATATTAACAACCTAATTTCCCTCTTTCATTCACACATATGCAACCTTAGTTAATTTTGGTGAAATTGCGCAAATAATCAATCCTGTAGATTTCATATCACAAAGTGTAAATTATATTTTTGTTAGGAAATTAATAGAGGATTTACAGTTACAAAACTGTGGATAATTTAGAATTTCATAGAGAAGAAGTTGTACAATTTTAGCTCGTATGGTTTGTATCAATCCCACATACTCAAACTTTAAGGCTCATTTTCTCTCCCTAATGTTTTTTTGATGTATGGTTGCATGACTCATACATATTTATAATATTAAATATTACAATTATTGCTTAAAAAATGCCTTATCAATTATGCAATCAATATTCTTGACTTTCTTGATCAATGGAAGGCCACTAATGGTTCCTCTCATGGCATCCAATTGATCAGGTTCGTGTGAAGCTTCTATAGCTTGACTAGTGATATTTGCAACCATTACGAACATAGTGTGGTTGCATTGAAACCTTTTCTCAAATTTTTCCTACAGAGGATCCAAATCCCCTATACTTTGTTTATTTTCCAATGTAAACACTTATTTACTCTATGCAATTTCAATTATTGTTATACAGTAAAATGACCTCCTCGTCAGCTCATAGGGGAAAGACATGATGACTGAAGCAATGACCAAGTTCAAAAGCCTTGTTTCCAAGCTAACACTGCCTATACACTAACAACCTGCTTTATAAAGCTTCTCTACAAGCCTAAGGGAGCATTAGTGACCCAAGTAACTCTACTTGTTACCTCGGGGATAGCGTTAGTGAACCCTAATGAGGATCTAAGGGTCAAAGGAGCGAATTGACTATGAAATATCCCTATATTCTCTTCTAAATCAACTCAGAAAAGCAAGGAAACATCAAAGTTCGACCTATTTGGGGGATTTCTAATCCTAATGAAGTAGGCAAATGGGAAAGAGCTCAAAATAATGGCAACATCATTGCTTTTACCTAAGGAAACTCATGGAGAAACTTAGCAACCCTAATCTTGTGTGCTACATAAGCAGGGCTAGGGCTATTGTGATAAAGGTCAAATAATTTGAAAGGATAGCTTACTTGTTTGTCGAGCAGAGTCTTAGACCTAAGCATAAGAAGTTGGTAAGAAGGGGGAGAGAGAGAGGAGCTGGAGGGGTAAGGGAAGGTTGATGCAACCGATGGTTGTAATCACTCTTTCAACATTAATATAGAACTGCAGTTGTACTATCTACCTCGTGGTGTTGGTACTATAATTCATTTATATGTTTATTCAATGTCTTTTAACATAAGTAGCTTATTTATGTGCAACTAGATGTCTTTTGTATATTCATACATTAATTGTCAAGGTTTTATGTTGTGATTACACTTGTCTCTTCTATGTGCAGGACTTGATCCGGAGCCAGCTTAGGAGACTTCCACCTAGTTGCATTGTGCTTTCCAACAACTCTACACGAGACTCGAGGTAATGAATCCGTCTTGCTTTGATAGCTAGTTATTGAATATGGACATGCATGTATCATTGTGACAACTGCAGATAATCTTACAGTCTGCCAAGGGTCCCGAGAAGACCCTTGAGGGTTCCTTCATTCTCCATACACCGTCCATTAATCCCTATAGAAATTATCTTGAAAAAACTAAAGCAAGAGATTTTATGGCATGAAAATGGATTATTAATTATGAAACAATCTTCTTGATTTGCTTGACCATTAGAATTCCACTAATCATTCCTATAACGACATCTAATTGGTTGGCTTCTTATGGAGCTTATCTAGCTTGACTAGTGGTGGTTGCAACAATTATGGACCTTGTGTGGTTACATTTAAAAACTTATCTCGAAAGTTTCCTATAGAGGAGATGAATCCCCTATAATTTGTTTCTTCCTTACAAAATGAGGACTATTTTGTAGAGATTCATTAGACTTCCCAACATCTAGACAACTTGGCCCTACTTTGTCATTCCTCGGTCAACGTGTTTCCAACATGTGGGTGTCTTCTCTTTCCTTTGCATGTTTCTCTTATAATACATTATGAGGATGGTGTTGTGAATCAAGGGTTTCATAGGCATGGCCTCTTTGTGACAAGGCATCTGTGATGATGGGTTTAATGAAGCCATGGTGAGACAATTATTTCTTAGGACTTTTGTTATCATTTCTTACCATTTTTTCCAATGTTTCCAAAGATCAAAATTGAAAGTAAATAAAGGTAACGTAGTATTGATGTATTTGATGTGTAAGAAGTCTCAAATGGTAAAGGAATTGTAGGGTATGATGGCCTTCACATGTGTAAAAATTATGTATGAAGAAAGATACTTCACCCCAAGGTTGCAGAAGTGATGAGAATTTAACACCTTTCCCTATACAGTACCAAGTTTAATTCTCTGTGATTAATTCTATGTGAGCATTATTTACCATGCTCCAACACAAATCAAAATTCATCATCACTTGGAAAACTAGTAATTCTAGCAATGTATTCGTCAAATGTCCATTTGAATTCATCATACCAAGTAGTTTAGAGGGAAAAATACCAAGCAATCCCTACTGCTAGTATAGTATCAAACCCAATAGGGAATCCACCCTGCTTCTTGGACGATGCACATAATGGTTGGGTTGGAACACAAGAGGTGAATCCATCAAGTTCATGGTGAACTGAAAAACCACCCATGATAGAAAGGAATGTAAAGGTTTCATGTTTCTAATCAATAAAGAAAACAAGAGTTACATATCTTGCAATAAAATTCAAATTTAACATGATGGATATAAGTTTTGGAAAGATTTGATGTCACGTAGAAATATAATAATTACAATACTATTTTCTATAATGACTTGATAAATTAAGGTGATATCATATGATGTAGAATGTTGTTTGGATATTTAAAGTGGTGCAAAGGTGCATCACATTTGTAGAGTGAATATGAAAAGATATGACATGGTCAATCTCACTCTATTATAAATTAAATGCCAATATTGGAAAAGTACAAATCAGTAAGGAGGAAGGGATTCAAGAAATCATTGAAAATAAACTAGAGTAACATTTGAAACTCAATAATAAATGTAGGAGGATTTTTACATGTACCTATTTTATGCTTAAATAGAGCCTTTGGAAATCATGGAAAAGGACTAAATATGACAAGGACCTTGAGTTACAAATTAGGAGTTGGAAAGAAATCACGTTGTAGAATCCATAGCACTCTAGTGATGACTAGTGTAGAAAATATAACAAAGTATATTACCCATAGTAGTGACTATTGAAACAAGATATATGTATTATACCTACAAGATCTATAACAATTTGTATGAAGTAACTGATATGTAGCAGTCCTACAAGATTTGTAGTAACTCTTCAAAACGAAGTCATAACATGGTTGGCTATTAAAAGATGCATCTTTAAGATATCAAAAAATGAAAACAAATGCAATTGAGATATGAAGGTTTCTAAATAAGTTTATGTAGATAATAGGAATAGCATGCTAAAGCAAGAAAATATAGAAACTAGGACACAATTTAGGAGTGAATAAAGTCTTGTAGCTAAAGTGAACACCTATGACACAAGAAACAAAGTGAAATGTCTAGTGGTGTTTGTGATAGGTTTTCGCCATTAGAGTTATTATTAGTATTATCATTTTAGTATTACTACTTTATAAAAATATAATTAAAATATTTTAAGAAGTTATAGATGTAGGTGAGATAGTCCCATCTCACGTAACCTCCAATTCTTACTACTTGACCAAATCCTTGATAAAGTCATCCTTGGATAACAAATCCTGATATAAAGTTAATTAACGGGCATTATCCATTAGTGGGGTTCTCTCTCCATAATTTAACATAACTTGATAGAGCCATTTTCATAAATTATATCAACCTCATAAGGTCCAAACCACCTCAAATGGCATTTTCCCTTGAAATTATTGAATCGTGAGTCAAATAGAAAAGACTAATATCTTGTTTATAACTTCTTCTCCTTACTGGACTTGTTGTGCCACTTAGTCCTTTGTCGTTGTAAAATAGAGGTTTGAGGCAAAGTTGATTGATGAATTTCATCAAGTTCATTAATCTACTCTAATCATTGCTTTTGGGCATTGAAAAGATCCATCCCCACTTACAATAAAATATTTAGTGTCTTAATTTCAAACTTAATAGGAATGACTACAGTCTTACTATATATTGTTTCATAAGGTGTAAATCCCATAGATTTTTTCCATGTTGTATAGTACTTAGTCAATATGGACTCCAAAAATTTATAAGTGACTTTAGTTTTCCCATTGGTTTATGGATAGTATGGTGTAGAAGCTTTATCTCTAATATGATACTACTTGGGGATGTATTCAATGATATTGGATGTGAAGTGTGCCCCTTTATTTATAGCAATCTTTGAAGGAACTTTAAATCAAGCAAAGATATCAAAATAGATACCTTCTTCCTAGATGTTGTGCCAATTGACCCCACAAATTCTAGAGACCACTTTTGAAAAGGATCCACCATAAGATGAAGCTAAATATGCATCTCATCTAACTATATTGGTCATTCCATCCCTCAACAACTATCACAACTTCTCACATACTTTTTGGCATCTTAAAGTATGGTAGGAGAATAGTAACCTACATGCAAAACTTTGTTGGCAATTCTCTTGTCAAGGAATTTCCCTCCACATGGGTCATCATGGCATTATTTTAGGAGGTCAAAGGCCATATTTCCCTATCATAACATCAATGAATAATATCCAGTTGTATGTAGAAGGGTTAGCCCTTATAAATCCATGAGTGCATGGCTCATTGTTTTAAAATATTTTACCTATCTTTAGGTGAAAGATGTTATGGAACCTCTCTTATGGCTAAATAGTTAGAAATATATACAAATCATGGTGTGTAAATACATAATGCAAATAAATATTCATCAAGAAAAACATCCTCATCCCCATCATTAATATTTTTGAAAAGAAATTAAACAAAAAATTTTGATTTCCCAGTTTGTTGAAGATATTGATGTCAAATTTCGTAATAATACAAACCATCTCGTCACTCTACCTTTAGTGATATGTCTTTTGATTAAATATCAAATAAAATAATAATAAATATGCACAAATCTAAGATATCTAGTTATATTGAGACAAAATTTATTAATAGAATAGACAATGACACAAATCTCTTTTTAATAACAATATAGTTTAATTCGGTCGATGCAAAATTCTTGCTAATGAAGTAGATAGCATATGGTCTATTTTTCTCCGAGCACTACAAGTCTAATGGTTGTAATTTAAGCATTTCTGAGAAATATGATGGTTGTAATTTAAGCATTTCTGAGAAATATGAAAAGGTGTGGACAAAACTGGTCCCATCAACATAGGTGTTACAAACAACTTTTCCTTGATTATTTTAAAGCAAAATTGACACTAGTTAATTCAAGAAATTCTCTATCATTAGAAAGAAATGTAAATAAAGAAGATGAAATTTTCAATAAATTGACTATAATACTCAGTATCTCTAAGAAATTACAAACACTTTTTTGGATTTTAAAAATAAGAAGGGGTTGACACTTAATCTTTGGGATTAAGTAAATTGATCTAAAAATTGTAAAAAAAATAAAAAGAAATGGAAAGACAAAAAAACATTAAGAAATAAAATCCAATAATCTCCCTCTCTTTATATATATTCATATTCTCCATACAAAACAAATCAGAGCCACGTATATATTCATATTCTCCCTGCAAAAACAATCAGAGCCACGTTCCATTTTTATCAGTTTTCTTGATCGTAACTCCTGAAAATTCTCTACTATACTGCTATATTGTCCCATTGTCCTCTGTCATGTAACTCCTTCTCTGACATCTCTATCATGTTGTGTACTGTAATGAGAATATTCAAATACGTGTATGCAACCCATTCTCCAATTATTCTATGCGTTGGTGTTATGCTTATGGTGCAATGAACTCCTTTTAAAGACGATCTATGTTGAATTTTTTTTTTATCGTATTATATGGTTGGAAGCCACATATGATTTGGTGGTAATGTTTAGTTCAAATCCGAGTCAGGTTTGAAGGAAGGGATTTAATCATCCAGAATTTGGGAAGCTGGAGATACCCATGGTACATCATTCTCGGATAGTCTCATATTATGAATGTTGCATTCCTTGGGTTCAAATCCGACGATACCGTATGTATGGTATGCTCCCTGTTGTTGATTAAAAAAAACAAAAAATTGTGCGCTGGTTACAAAAATGTTTATGCATTGTGATGGGCGTTGAGTATGTTGGTGTGGACCGACTGTGCTGCAAAACGGTGTTGTTGTGTTGATGTGTAGCTATTGGGATGCAAACATGTTACTCGAACCTAAGATACCAGGACACTGGATCTAATGTCGTGAATTCTTCTGAGTTGAATTTCATATGCAGTGGTGCAGTGGTCATTCTTACTGTTACGCGGAGCGTTAAATTTGATATGATGTCATATGCTATTTGCTGAATGCTTTTATTTGGTACGTTGGTCATTATGGTTGTGTTAAAATAAATAATAAATAAAGGAAGTTTTATGTTTCATCGAAAAGGCCGGAGTCCATACATGCGTTGAAGTTTATTTTATGGATGTGTTGAATAGCCTTTTTTTTAAGGCCATGGATTGGTTTCCTTTTTAAAGCCAGGGAAAGCCTTGGTCGTTTTGGTGCTACTATAAAAATTGTTGAGTTATTTTTTTGGTCATATTATATATGGATATATGAAGGTTATGATCTATGGATACGTAAATTGTGAATGAAAACATATTGTGATATGATTTATTATGAATGGTGAGTGGTAATACCATAAAAGCTTTGTTTTTTATATATTAAATTAATTTTTTATCTAAGAAAGCAAAAAAATAATAAGGAAGTAAGTATTTTGTAAATCAATAGTATATAGTCTATTTTGATGATGCATTCACTTATCTTTATAGTGGGAGTAGTTTTTACTGGAAAAGAGAGCTACCATGAGTGATCTACGAAGATTAGACACACCCTTATTTTCAATGATCTGTGGAAAGGGATTTTTCAAGGAGAAGGAGACAATGCACCTGAAAATCCCATTTCAAATAAGGATCTTGCCATTTGGGAAAACAAGAACAGCAAGGCCTATTCCTTGATTGCAGCGTCAGTAAATGAAGAGGTAAGTTGTCATATTTTTCCATTTTCAAATGCCTTTGAAGCCTTAAAGAAGTTGAAGGAATTGTATGACTCGCACTCTGAACTTGAAGTTGTTGAGTTGATGATTAAGTTGTTCAATCCTGAATTGAAAAATGATGACCCTCTTGCCTTAGCATCAAAAGTAAGATCCATTATGCATGACATAAAAGTCACTATCAATGAAATAGATATTCCTCTCATAGCTTATGTCAAGGCACTATATCTCACCTATTCACATTATCTTGAGTCATTGCAAGCAAGTGGAAACCTTAAGGATATTACCTTTGACTCCCTTGAGAAGAAGTTTGTTGAGAGAGAGAATGATTTTGGGAAGAAGACAACTCCTCAGTGTACTCAAGAAGTTGTGTGCCTTGTAAAAAAAGAGAAGAATCATGCACAAGATTATTCTAATGGAAGAGGTGGTCGAAGAGGAAGAGGAAGGAATAATTTTAGAGGCGAGGGGGCAGACATTTCCAAGGAGAAAGGTTTGATCTTCATTGCATACCATGCAATAAATATGGACATGATGCTTTCACATGTAATATGCCTTGGGACAAAATTGAGCAAGAAAGAAATGAAGGAAAAGGTAAAACACCTTACAAAGAGAAAGGAAAAGCACTTGAGTCCAGTCATTATGTTGTGGCACATTGTAACATTAGAGTAACTGAAAACATATCCAATGATTCACTTTCTTCATGGAAAGATGATTGGTTGCTTGATTCAGGAGCAACTTTCCAAATGAATTTCAAGAGAGATTTATTTGAAGATTTCACTGATAATTCTCATGGAGCAGTATACTTTACAAACAAGTCAAAACTTAAGCCATCAGGCTCAAATTGCCTAGACTTTCAGACTCTCTTCTAGATGATGTTCTATACCTCTCAGAGTTGAGGAGAAACTTGTTGTCTTTGGTCCACATCCGCCAACAATGACACTCCATTCACATATTTCATGGCAATATTGAGGCCAAAAAAGCATCATATTACTCACCTTTCATGATTGGGATAGAAGAAGAAAGACTTATGAAATTGCAAGTAACCTCTGCTCGTGCACATAAATTTTCATACAGTTCTCACTATGATGAAGGTAAACTTCCATCAAGTCTTTTATGGCATGCTATATTTGGACACTTGAATTATGCCAACCTTCGTTTGTTGAAGAAAATTGGTGTTTAAGTATTGAGGGGTTTTCGCAGTGCATATATTAGATATCATTTTTGCGATTCCACTGCGTTAAGTAAGTCATTCATCTATGACCATTTCCATGAGAGGTAGTTGTAACTAACTAATTTCTCATGATTTTTGAACAGTCCACTTAGCAATCATTGCATCAGGTGATGCTCACAGGGGTGAAGAAGTGGGATTGAAACTAGTGAAATGATTTGCCTACAATTCCTAGGAAACTTAAGCAATGTGATGCTTGTCTCGTAGGAAAGAACAACAAATAGTATTTTCATGATTCTCATCCTAGAGAATATAGAAAGCTTGAAATCATTCATTCTAATTTATTTGGCCCAATTCTTGTTCCTTCTGCAAATGGCACTAAATATATGATAACAATTATTGATGACTACACCAGAATGTGTTGGGTTTATTTATTGAAGAACAAATATGAAGCATTTGAAACATTTAATAATTTTCATGCATGGATTGAAATGATGCAAAATCTCATATTGGCTCTATTCATACTGATAATGAAAAATAATACAATTCAAATGAATTTGAAAACTATCTTCACTAGCATGGGATCTATTGTACCTTGGAAGACAACCTCTAGCTGAGGAGAGGTCAGTGCCCAAGACATTTGTTTAAAACTGTGATGAAATAAGTTTTTTGTCCCATTGTTTTAAAACCCCAAAAATTATAATTATAAAGACAGTGCCTCTTAATCTTCTATGGGAAAAACAATCTTTCAAAGTGGCCTTATGATGTTGAATACAATTTTAATGGAAGTGTAGTGAGAAAGGATATTGGAAAGTCTTTAACAACAAGCTGCTTAATGCATAATATTTTGTCTTCAACTTTAGAGGAAATATGTAATTAGCATGGAATGATATATAGAAAATAGGAGAACATAATTAAGGTACTTTTAACTCTAACTCACAGGAATCTGATTTTTTACAAAACCCACCAACATTCAGGGGATCTCCCCGGCATGAAGTCCCAACTAGACCTCACACCATTTGGTGTAGGAGTCCCATCTGGTATGATGGCCCGATTGTAATTATCTTAAATATATTCCTTAGATCTTGCTTGTCAACACGTGAGAGTGTTCTGCTTCATATGTGAACAATGAGGTTCACATACTTGGTGAGTGTTAGTGTTACATGTGTCAAGGTTCTTTCACCGCAAAGGGGGAGGGTGGAGGTGAGTCTCCAGTCGAAAGGGAAGAAGTCCCAACTCTGTCAGAGACACATTGGGAGACTAAGATGGACAATCCAGATCAGCAGTGATTATCTGCGGGATCTAGCTCGGCTGGCGGGAAGATCTGCGCAATTTTTTGGAGGAAGCAGTGCAGGCAGCAGAGGGGATTAGTAGAAAAAACTACGCAATTCCTCCAGGGAGCTGGTAGTAGGCTACACAAGGCTTGCTGGGAAAAAATGCAAATTTTTTCAAGGAGATGGCAATGGGATGCGGGATTGTTGGTGACAAAAACTATGTAATTGCTAGGAGGATGACCTGCTGAACACCTCTGTGTAGTTTCTAAGCTAAGTGGGTTGTTGGGTAGTTGAGGGACTGCCCATGAAATATGCGCAGTTTTCTGGGTGAGCAGCCAGTCGCCTGACTGGGTGGCTGGCTAGAAAAACTGTGCAATTTTTTGAGAGAGACAGGGATGGACATTGGGTGTCTGTCTAACCTGTCTGCACAGTTTCCTCAGTCAGCGGAGCAGGCAAGGTCTACAACTTTTGCGCAATTTTTTAGGGGAGTGAGTCCCGGGGTCACTGCTCGGTCAAACTCTCCGGTTGACCAGCAGGAGGCTTGGTTGATTAGCTTGTCGGTACTACAGATTGAAATGGCTTGTTAGACACTTCTGCATTGTTCTGGTGATAGTCATTCAAGTTGATTCTGGGGTGGATGTTCGGCTGTTAGAGGGTGACCTAGTCGTCAGAACTTCAGCAAAATGACTAAGTGTGTGAGCAAGTGAATTTGTGCATATGCGACATTGTGAACACACAATCAACATGACTTGATGACAAGATGCCTCAAACCATCAAGACAACATATACTCATCATGACTAACCGAAGGTGCGAGCGATAAGCGTGATGTTTGTGATAGATCGTTGAACAACCGCGATGATAGTTGTGTGACAATGCATACAACTTCGTGTGTGAGTGTGACAAATGTTTACATAGCAAATACAACTTGTACACACGAAGCGAGACCTTGTGCATGACCAGAACATGGCTGCAAGTGTGACATTGTGACCAACATGCAAAATGATGTCTGTTGAACGATCAAGCAAGGAGGGTGCAAAGAATTAGCACAAGCTCATGAGGTGAGCCCGAGTGCTTGCAAAAATTAAGTAAAAATCCAAGGGAGGCTTCGAAATTGGATGCAAGCCAAAATTTTGGAGGGTGTTTCAGCCGCTACAACACTTGGCGACACACTAGTTGAACTCCAGATTCACTGTTTTGGTCCATTTACAGAGAGGGCCTTGGTCTTCATGGAGTATTGAATCATTGTGTGGGTTACTTCGGCCTCCGCATTTACCCCATGGACATACATGGTTCACCTTTCGCCAACTCAGTCAAACAAAACAACAAGTTTCAGCTTAATCACAGTGTTTCAAAATCAAGAAGGGTAGTTTGGCTCGCGAGTTAAAAAAATTCAGAGTATAAGTTTTCATCTCTAGTGTTTCTCCACTGCTAAGATGCCTGGACAGTACTTCGGCGGAGTCACACGGGAACACACACATTGCTCCAATGCCAGCGAGCCCGGTCAGTACCCCGGTGGAGTTGCATGCTTCACCTCTCTGCACAGGAAGCCTTTCTCTTCTTTCACCTTTGTATTTTTTAGGAGGATTGTGCATAGGCACTTATTTATTTTTTGGGGCAGAAGAGGGATCCCGACTTATTGAGAGAAGAAGAGGTTTTTCCTTCAAAGAAGCATGTAAGACTTCTGACATAGGTTTTATCGTTTATATTTTCCCCTTCTTCGTTTCTACTAGTTGGATGAGCTTTATCACACAGAGAAAAAGGTTGAGTTTAGGGATGGGGTTTCCCAGTGTGGACACAGGTTTATGGTTGGACCCAAGCTTCCCTTGTAGACGGATCATATTTTCCGTCAAGACTTCATCAGCCAAAGGTTACAACCAAGCACAAAGAAGACGGACGCGAGATAGGCCAAGTGCTGCAGTGTCACAAGACTCTTTAGATCTCAACCACATACTCATTCAAAATCCAGAACTCAGTAGAGGGAAGAACTTATTTACAAAACTAAAAATAGCATGATACTAAGAAAAAAAAAAAAAAAACTAAACAAAAAAATAGTAAGCAAAGCAAACAAAACAACAAGCAAGCAAAGCGAGCAAGCAAACAAACCAAACCATGTTAGCAAGCAAATAAACAAGCAAACCAGAAAATAAACACTACTCCTACTCATATGCTAATAGTGCATGGGCCTACTTATGTGAAGTGATATTTCCAATTCACCCACTGATGCATTGGTTGGCCTATGTTGGTGAAGGCATCGTTTGCAAGAAACACAATCAAGTGAACCAACAAACATGAAAGATATAACAATGAAGACCAACACACTCTGAGTTTAAACACGTCTACAGAAAAGAAAAGAGTGAAAGTGCAAGGCAAACCCTCTGTGGACTTACCATAGTGCTATGACACACTACGTACAGATGATAAACATATGCACTCTCTTGACTGCGATAGATAAGAAAACATGAGAAAAAGAGACAACTTACGCCTTGCAAGTATGGTTGTTGCGAATGATTCCTCCAATGCGCAAGTGATGGGATCATGTGATTCTGGTGTAGGAAGTGAAATCTATGTGTTGGATTGATCTTCAGTGCATACAGATGAGTGATGAGTAGCCTCGAGTGTTTCGTAAATTTTCTGATCATAAGTAGAACTAACCTTGGGACAGTGAGGGCCTAACATAACCATCAGCTCAGGCTGAAGTGCCTTGACAACTTGCAGGGTTTCCACTTCATCAATAGATAAATCATCAAATACCAGTAGATTAGATAGATTAACAACGAGTGAATCAACATCTTGATCAGATGAAGAAGTACAGAGATCACGACAACCATGATCAGAAAATTCAGGATGTTTTTCGGCATCTTCATGATTTGACAAATCATACAGAGGGGTAGATGAGAAGCAAGAATGTTCACCCTATGCATCTCTGGAAAAAACAGATGAAATATCAAGTGGATTTTTAACGAAAGATTTTTCCTCTCCGTTATCAAATGATGGACTACCATTAGGTGTGTTTTGCAAATGATTAGAAGCAGATGCATCTATGGATGGATTAACACAAAAAAAATTAGGGATAACAGAATCACCAACAATGTCAGGAAAAAGTGGAGGAGGCATGGACAGAAGGAGGTCATCCTTCACCACTTGTTCATGCTCAGATGCTCAGTCATACTCTTTTTGAATGACAGCACAGGTTGGTTTTGCAACATCAACTCCATTGATGGCTTGATCCTCATTCACAACAGGTGTAGAGTCTGGAACGAAAGAACACAAGACAGTGCAATCCGTAGATCAATAGAGTGTGGAGACGGAGGTTGAGGTAACAAGTGTGTATGATAACCCATGGGATTCCCAACCAAATCTGTGCAGATATTGGGAATAGTGAGGGTGGGAGGATGTGACAGTTGAACAGACGTGTGCGCATGTTCTCCCACATCACTCTGCGGTGGTGGAGTTGTTTGATGAGGGGAAGGCGGACAGTCACTTGTGACAGTGACTATGTCTGCTTGTGATTGTGTAGCTCCATCACCGAAGTATGTCAAGCAGGGTTTTAACTTCAACTTAATCTTGGGACAGTGTGATTTGGTAAGGCAATATTCAAATTTGTCCATGAGAAGTGTTGTGAAAAATCCATAGGTGATTCATGTGGAGCCTTCCGTTGTTTTAACAATTTTTTATCAAGTGCTTCAGGATCAAAATGGTGAAAAACAAATTCAGTTAGATCACTAAACTGCTTGAATGAGTGCACGAAGTTATGAGGTAGTATGTTACACCATTGCAATGGGTGGTCGCGAAGTGTGTGTCTGAGCAGCAAATAGACCTTTGTTTCATTAAAACCTTCCATGTTCTCCATGAGCGCATGGAAGTCATCTAAGTGCTCAGGCCATGCCACTTCACCTTCACCATCATACATGATTTGTGACAAGTCATCCCATAACTCCCTCTCGATGTGAAAGATATGTTCGTTGGATAGGCATTTTGGAGGGTGAACTATAACAAACTCCATGATAAATGTGTGAAGATTCAACACAAATTGTGAGGACTCAGCTTGTCATATGGCCCTCCTTCTAGCGCCAAAATGTTGACAGTGCTAGACCCGCCAACATTCAGGGGATCTCCCCGGTATGAAGTCCCAACTAGACCTCACACCATTTGGTGTAGGAGTCCCATCCGGTACAATGGCTTGGTTGCCATTATCTTAAATATATGCCTTAGCTCTTGCTTGTCAGCACATGAGAGTGGTCTGCTTCGTCTTTGAGCAATGAGTTTCACATGCTTGGTGAGTGCTAGTGTTACTTGTGTCAAGGTTCTTTCACCACATACTGAGAGGGTGGAGGTGATTCTACAGTTGAAAGGGAAGAAATCCCAACTCTGTCAAAGACACACAACATAATAGGACATGCACAGATTTTGGAGGAGCAGTCCACATGGATGTGACAGTCACAACACACAAGAGAAGATAGCATGTACAACACCTGGCAGAGTGGTTCACGCAAGTGAGATGATTGTTATAACAAGTTTATGAGAAAGGTTATGTTTGATGTTCGGTGAGAAAACCCATGCAAGCATGATAGTGTTAGCAACTCAGACAACACAGTTTCATAAATAAATGTATTAGAGCAACCAAAAGAGTTCAATTTTTTAACATAGGTTAAAGAAACATGCATTACAAGTGTTGAAGATTAGTCTTAAAAACAGTGACAATACATGTGTGAAAATGTGCTGGCCTATTATCAAGCTTTTCAATTAAGTGAAAGTTCCAAGACACATCGGTACATCATACATCACTAGCCCTATGAAAGGGGTGTTGGAGCCATTGCTCGCTCCTCAAAGAAAAGACTACAGACTCTCAAGGGTATGTGGGAGGAGCCAAGGTGAAAAGTCCTTTGCATGTCCAAATGAGGGGGTATTTACAGCCAAGGGTGAAACTGGCCCTTGTGACTGTTTGACTTCCCTCATGACTATTCGACTTGTTTGACTCTTAAGCTTTACATGACTCTTCGTATGACATGTGGGTCTCTTGGACTTCCATGTTACATTACATTGAATTACAAAATATGGCCCATAGTAGTGATGTGGCCGACATGACTCGTGACACAACTCGACATGACAGTGTTGGTATTTTCATGTTGTTAGTGATGTCATTGTTGAGCTGTAGTGTTGTTGAGTGATGGATGTGCTCTTGGTGTATCACATCTTCACCTCCACATTGCAAGGTGTGTGGAGTCTTCGATGGTCTTGGTTTTCGCTTGATGTTGCATGTGCACGTAGCTCCTTTGCTTGTTCTTTGGCATGCTTTGCATGTTCGTTCATTTGTGAAAAAATCTCCTCACATGCATCGTCCATTCATGAAAAAATCTCATCGCATGCATCGTCTGTTCAAGATAAAATCTCCTCGCATGCATCGTTCGTTCATCCATTCGCAAACAAATATCCTTACATGTGCTCTCCTTGTTCATCTCGTTCTTCGTCGCGTCATGTCTTATCCATCTACCTGTATATGCAATCATTCATGACAAGACGCCATCAAATCCATAAACCTCCTAGTCTACCATGATGCATGTTCGTTCGATTTCGGATGTAGGTTACTGGGAGAGAGGACAAGGCTATGAAAATACACAAGGCAAGTTTCAAGCTTGGATACGGGCTCCAGGCATTGCTCATGAAAACTGGGTAGAAGTCACTAGGAGACTGAGATGGAAAATCTAGATCAGCAGTGATTGTCCGTGGGATCTAGCTCGGCTGGTGGGAAGATTTGCGCAATTTTTTGGAGGAAGCAGTGCAGGCAGCAGAGGGTCTTAGCAACAAAAACTATGCAATTCCTTCGGGGAGTTGGCAGGAGGCCACATGAGGCTTGCTGGGAAAAAATACACATTTTTTTCAGGGAGCTAGTAACGGTCTGCGGGATTGCTAGTGACAAAAACTATGCAATTGCTGGGAGGTTGTCCTGCTGAACACCTCTGCGTAGTTTTTGAGCTGAGTGGGTTGTTGGGCAGCTGAGGGACTGCTCATGAAATCTATGCAGTTTTCTGGGTGAGCAGCCGGTCGGCTGATTAGGTGGATGGCTAGAAAAATTGCGCAATTTTTTGAGGGAGATAGGGACAGACATTAGGTGTTTGTCCAACCTATCTGCGCAGTTTCCTTAGTCATCTGAGTGGGCAAGGTTTGCAACCTTTGCACAATTTTTGTGGGGAGTGAGTCCCAGGGTCATTGCCCAGTCAAACTCTTCGATTTACCAGCAGGAGGCTTGGTTGATTAGCTTGCAGGTAGCACAAATTGAAATGGCTTGTTAGACACTTCTGTGTTGTTTTGGTGATAGTTGGTCAATTTGATTCTAGGGTGGATGTCCGGCTGTTAGATGGTGACCTGGTCATCAGAACTTCAGCAAAATGACTAAGTGTGTGAGCAAGTGAATTTGTGCATAGTGACATTGCGAACACACACTCAACATGACTCGACAACAGGACGCCTCAAACCATCAAGACAACATATACTCATTATGACTGACCGACGGTGAAAGTGACAAGCATGATGCTTGTGATAGATCGTTGAACAACTGCGACAACGCTTGCGCGACAGTGCATACAACTTCATGTGTGAGTGCGATGGATGCTTACATAAAGAATACAACCTGTACACATGAAGCAGGACCTTATGCATGACCAAAACATGGTTGCAAGCATGACATTGTGACCAACATGAAAAAATATGTATGTTGAACGGTCAAGTAAGGAGGTTGCAAGGACTCATCGCGAGCTCATGGGGTGAGCCCGAGTGCTTGCAAACATCAAGTAAAAATCCAAGGGAGGCTTCGAAATTGGATGCGGCCCAAAATTTTGGAGGGTGTTGCAACCACTACAACATAATCTTTGAAACATACTTAGTTATGTCTTCAACTCCTAATTCCCTTAACTACTATGAAGATCTTGAGTTAAGGAAATCAATCATTTTCTTAGAAAACTAAGCTCGTTGATGTAGTTTTGATTATTAGTAGTGATTAAGTTTTCCAGGTCTCTAATAATGATTTTCTCCTCTTCAACTATAGACAATCATTCCCAAATATTCCTTACAGTATGGATGATATCATTCCATAGAATTTCTCTTTCTTGAATAAGGGACATATTTCCCTTCACCTTCTCCTTTAGCTCCTTAATTTCTTGAGAAGCAACCTGAAAATCATTTTTGTACTTCTCAACATTCTCCTTGGACATTTCCAACTCTCTTTCAATAGCTTTTATGATTTTCAAAGCACTCTCATAATCTCTTTGAACCTTTTTAATCTCATTCTCAGAAATTTGGAGCTCATTCATGACTCTAGTTAATTTATCAGTTGGGTCTTCAGAATTTGCTTGTACTAAGATAGTACAAACATGAGAGTCAATATTTTGTTGCAAAATAGAATTCATTTCCTTTAGTTTGGAAATATCATCATTTCTTTGCAGGAGTTCATTAGTTACTGCTTCCTTTTCTTTCTCCACCTGTGCTACTTCTGAAGCCATAGGATGTTCTATAGAAGGCATCTTCAACTTCTTCCTGAGCACCTGAATTTTTGTTTCAACTCCCTGCAACAATTTCTGAACAACACTTCTATCCTCTGGATTGACACCAATTTTAACAATCAATTTCTTTAATTCCTCATTTTGAGTGGTTAAAGCTCTAGAATTTTCTTTTTCTAATTTCAATTGATTAACCACTTTCTCTAACAAAGCTTCAGCTTTGCTAGAAGCCAAAGAAGTTTTATTCAAATCACTATAAATCAATTCTCCAGTCTGCCTATGTAAGTTGATTTTATCAGGCAGTGGTATCTCTTTACCATTTATTGTCAAGTTGACAGTCTTGAAACCTGATGAAGAAGACATAGTCAAAGAAGAGGAGTGAGAGAAAGACAATTTTAGTTGATTTCTCTCCATGTCCATGGTAGAAAGAAATCTAGCTTGATAATTCGAAATGAACTAGGATTCTAATTGGGACTCCATGATTTCTTTAAATTTTCTATTATTTTCCTCAATCTTGGAATACAACTGCTTTATGACTGGAGCAGAGCTTTGAGCAGTCTCTTCTAGAATAAGAGAAGAAGGTGTGCAAATAGCTTCCCCTAACTGTAATTGAAAAATTGATGCTCATGATGAACTACCCCCTTGAGACAATTTAACCCTTTTAGTACCTTTGTTTGTTTCTTCCTCCAAATCAATGACATCTTCACTGCCTCTCTTTAAATTATTTTCACTTTGATGAGGAGTTTCAATCTCCACCCCTCCTGACAAACTAGTTTGTCCTCCATTTTCTAATTTCTTGACATCTGGTCGAGCTTCATGTATATAGGGAGCATAGGAATTTTCCACTCTCCTGTTTGAAATAATATGGTGAGGGTCATATGCCCATTTCTCACCCAGTTGCAAATTCATATCTTCAAGAGCTTTCTGCACTTCTCCTATAGCTTGCCTGTTATTCACAATAAAAGGTCCCACTGTCCTTGGCAATTTAAATAGATGCCCCTTCTTTGCTGGGACAAAATGTACTTGATCAACATTCAAACTATGCTTGATAAATTCTAATGAAAACAATATCATAGGCACAAATGTGGGGAGCCTGTAGGGGGCAACTTCTGCTCCATATAATCTAATTTCTGCATAATCTTCAAATAAAAACCAATCACCTACTTTGACATCTTTACTGAGCTAAAGAAAAGATTGGGCCTTTGGTAATATGCAAGGTGAAGGAGAGTTGTTTATGATTGAGTAAGCAACTGATAAAAAGGAAGTGATAAAGTACATCAAGCCCTCATTATTTGCAGTACTTCTTACCACATCAGTCCAAAATACCATTGATTGTTTGTTCTTGTGAGGATCCATGATATTCAATCCCAGGTGCATGAATCTTTCAACATGAGTATATAAGAAGAGGTAAGTAATTAAAGAAGGAAATCTGAAACATCCAGTGAGGGAAAGATCTGTTAACTAAGAATTGACCATCTTTTCCCAGAAAGCAGGTATGTCAAAAACTATTTCAGGATTCATCATCAAACTGAACATTCCTAGGATAGCTCTGTCAATAATAGTTGTATCTTCTCTTCCTAAAATCTTGGCCAGAATTTGAAGAATAGGTCTAACCTCCTTGGCAAAAGTATCCAAAGGAAAATGAGTAGGTTCCAAAGGTAAATGCTTCCCAACAAGCATTAAAAAGAAAGTCAATTGAGCATAATTCGACTCAGATAAGTCTTGGAAGGTAGAGAACAAAGTTTCTTCTGAGAAATGAGTATAAGAACTCGAGGAAGGAAAACATAATGCTTGTTAAATCAAAAGGGAAGATAATTGGAAGATATTTTCACCTAATTGGTTCATGACAAAACATTTTTTAGGATAAAGGGCAGAGACCATCCAATGTATGAATTCTAGGAACACATAGGTTTGAGGAATCATTGCAGCTAAAACATTTGACCTAACAGTAGCAGAATATACAGGAGACTTAGCTTGATTGAGAAGGATGAGCTAGTAAATTTCCATGCACATAATGGAGCAAACTAGGTCAAATATATCCCTTTCGGTGTCCATAAATGGAATATGGGAAAAAGAACCTGCTAAAATGGATTTCTTCAACATTATGATAATCTTGGATGTAAGAGATATCGTGCAAATACATGAGTAGTGGCATGTGATGCTGACTAGAGCTGAAATTTGTACAATTGAATCCACGGAAGCAAGAGAAAAGGGCAATGACAAATGAAATGAGTAGAAGGAACATAATCTATAGGTAAAATGGAATACCGAGAGGAAAAACATAATTAAATGTGAACATGGGGTGTTTGAATTGATGACATGGTGAGAAGATGGATGCGGTGGAAGGATACAGTGACAAGCAATGACATAGTAGTGGAAGAATGGTTACATGGCAGTTGCGCTCGCTTGCCAGCGTAATATGGGGCCAGACTCTTGTATGGAGGAAATCCAATGGAGTCCCCAGTAAGAATTATAGTTTGTTGATTTTCAGTGAGTGGGGATATGAAAAAGTCTCTACGGAGGCACTTAGAGAGTTAATCGTTAGGCATGTAGTGTCGTTGGGTTTGCTCCATCCGATGGGCCCCGCCTGTATTCTCCATCACACCCAAAAATTTAAACGATGTTTAAACATCGTCAACTTTGGTGGATGACGACTTTCCATAAGTTTCTTAACCTTAAATTTTCATTCGAATTTGATTAGCCTAGCTCAATACACCTTTAAAAATTAAGTAAAATTTTAAATGAAAACCTTTGCTCCTTTGATTTTTTATTTTTTTTTGAGTACATATATATATACATTTTATTTTGAACACATAGAAAAAAGTAAAATGAGCTACAACAGGATCAAAAATCAAACAATCGTGCCCTATAATCCCCAATAGAATGGAGTAGTTGAAAGAATGAATAGGACAATCTTAGATATGGTATGTTCAATTATGTTTTTCAATAATGTTAAATTGATGTTTTGGGCTGATGTAGTTCTATGTTTTGTGTATATAAAGAATAGTTTTCCATCTAATGATATAAAAAAAATACTCCCTATGAAATGTGGTATGGCTAGCTTCCTTCGGTGAGACATCTCAGGGTTTTTGGTTCCACTTGTTATGCCTTGAGACCTACGGAACAGAGAAACAAACTTGGTGCAAGGAGTTGAAAATATATATTCATGGGGTACTCAAACACCTCCAAATCATACCGTCTTTATGATGAAGTGAATAAGAAGTTTATAATATCTAAAGATGTGATATTTCTTGAATATTCCAAGACTGACAATGTTGTTGAGCTACATCTTAATTGCTTAGATAGATTTAGACATGCAGAGTCTTTACAAGAGTTTGACAATGAGATTCCACATCTTGAATAGGGGATCCCTATACTAGATAAATTTATGGAATTTTCTTCTAAAGCACTCTCTCCCCGGCATGAAGCTCCTCCACTGATAACACTTTGAGTGATGTGATTGAAAAAATTGAGAGACTAAATCTTGATTCGACCCCATCTCATTCAACTGATAATCTTGGGTCATCTCAGAAAGGTCCTCCAAAATGGCTCACAAAACACTTGAATGTGTATTTCCTGATGAGGTTGGAAATGTAGGAACAAGAAGATCAACCAGACAGAATTGAGGTGATGTAGACAATTATGATTCTCATGTTGATACGGATGTTTCTTATGATTGTGAATTGAATTTCTCTATAGATTTCAAACCAACTTCCTTCAAAGAAGCCACTTCTCATGATTAATGGAAAGAAGCGATGCAAAAATAATATGATGCATTGATAAATAATGGCACCTGGAAGATGATTGATCCTCCATTAGGAAGCAAGCCAATAAGCTGCAAGTGGGTCTTCAAGAATAAGTATAAAGCAGATGGATCACTTGACAAGCATATAGCCAGCCTTGTGGAAAAATGTTTTGCATAGAAGGGGTCGACTATGAGGAGACATTTTCCCCCACATCAAAATTGACTACCATTCGGACACTCTTTTCCTTGTCAGTTCAGAATGGTTGGAATTACATCAAATGGATGTAAGAACTGCTTTCTTGAATGGAGATATGAAAGAGATTTTTTTTTTATGTTCTAACTAGAAGGATTTGTTGTGAAGTGTCGAGGACAAAAAGTATGAAAGCTTGTAAAATCCTGGTATGGCCTCAAGCAAGCAATGTGAGCTTGGTACGAGAAGTTAACTGAGCATCTTCTGAAACTCAATTTCAAACATTATGATCTTGATGATGCAAATTTGTTTGTCAAGAAATTTGGAAAAACAATTGTATATCTTGTGGTGTGTGTGGAAGATCTTCTGATGACAACGGACAATGAGAGATACATTACATACATAAAGAAATAACTGAGGAAAGGTTTCAAAATAATATATTTGGGCTATTTTCACTACTATCTTGGTATTGAAGTAGCTCAACATCCAAAGTTTATATTCCTCTCTCATAAGAAGTACATTGGAGATCTATTGAACAAGTTTGGCATGGATGAGTGCAATCCTTTGACTACTCCAATGCAACAAAACTTAAAGATCACATCCATTGAAGGAAAACAATTTGAGGATGAAACAAAGTACAGACAACTCATAGGAAGTCTCAACTACATGACTGCTACCAGACTGGACATTTCATTTGTTGTTGGAATCCTCTCCAGGTTTATGCAAAAGCATTGTGAAGGTCAACTAGTCTACTGAAGAAAGAGTTATAAAGTACTTGAAGGGAACTCAAAACTTTGGACTCAAGTATACACAGGTGGATGACTTTAGCTTGATTGGATACTCTTATTCATATTTCGATGGAGATAAACAAATTCGAGTACCTACTTCAGGTTATGTTATGAGTCTTGGATCAATAGTTTTCTCCTCGAGGTCATGCAAACAATTAATTCTAGCATATTCCACAACTAAAGCTAAATATGTGGAAGCAACTAAAGCAACAAAGGAAATTGTGTGGCTCAAGAAAATTATGGAAGATTCGCAGGAGAAACAAGTGCATTCAAATCCTCTTTCCATTGACAACACTTCTGAAATAAAATTATCCAAGAACCCGAAGATCCTTAATTAAATCAAGAACATCAATACAAAATATCAGTTGATTCAACTTCATGTTTAGGCCAAAACAATCCACCTATGAAATTGTTCCACAAATGAACAGATTGCAAACATCTTCACCAAAACACTTGGAAGGGAAAAGTTTGAAAGATTCAGAATGATGATTGGCCTTACCACCATCCCTTCAGATTAGGTGGGGGATGTTGACACCTAATGTTTGGGATTAGGTAAACTTATGTAAATATTGTAAATAGTAAAAATAAAAGGAAGTTGGAAGATGAATAGACATTAGGAGATTAAACCCAATATTCTCCCTCTCCTTGTATATAATCATATTCTCCCTTAATTCAAAACAATTTGAATTTGTGGAGTTACTCCTAGCCTAACAAAATGTTTGAATTTACCTCAATTTCAATATATCTACCTTCATACTTGAAGGATAATATGATGTCTAACCACAACTCCTTTTGTTAGTAACATGTGGCACTCTTCATGACTAAGTGAGAGGCTTTTTTATTGGAATAATTTAAGAATTTCCTCTAGGTTTCTCATGGTTTCCTAAAAAATGCTACCATATACTATAAAATCATCCTTGTAAACATTTATACAAGTATGAACCAAATCTACATCGATACTTAGAATATCTCATTGGAAGGTGGAAAAAGCATTACAAAGTCCAAAGGGAAAGACTTAGTAGGCATACATTCCACATGGGTAGGTACATGTCGTCTTATATTGATCCTTGGGGACAATCTAAATCTGATTGTATTTACTAAAGCTATCAAGGAAGGGAAAGAAAATCTGTTAATGCATCAAGGACTTGATCTATAAAAGGTAGTGGGAAATAGCCTTTTAAGGTGCTCAATTTAATTTAGTCAATAAAAATGTGCCACTTATCATTCTCTTTAGGTAAAATTACCAATGATAAGACCCATTAAATATCTGAGATGGGGTAGACAAGATTTACATTCAACAATTATTGTAGCTCTTTTTTCACTATCTCTTTCACAACAAGGTCCACTTGTCACCAGGGTTATTGAATAGGATGTAATTAATTTTTAATATAAATGTGGCGAGTACAAAGGTTAGGATGAATCTCTCCCATTTAAATATACATCAATACAAATGCATCATTGATTACTACATTACTTTATCAATTTGTTTTTGTAAAGGTCTCTAGCCAAGGATTGATGTTAAATATTGTTCCTAGACTCATTTCTATTGGCATACTATGATGTTCTAATATAATAGATAAATAAGAAAGTGTGTGTAACACCCTCCTCACACACTTACCCAAGTTCAATAGTACAAAGGGGTAAATATGTGATGAGGAGTTACTATGATATGACTCAACGCCCTAAGTACAATTAAGGAAGTGGAATTGACAAACCAAAACCTTACTAACCTTCGTCAAGAGCTACAAGACCCACAAGAGCTAAACCACCCCTCCAAGTGCCAAAACCCTGAGTCAGATTGTTTTTTCACTGATCTGAGTTCCTAATCACATGCACAATCCTACATCCATGTGACTGTAGGCCTCCAGTTGCATGCATAAGCCTGCAAGTGATTGTAGTCCCAATTTTCCAATTATGTGCTTGCAACCACGAAATTTGTGCCACCTTTTAAGGGATAGACTCCATATCACTGCCCAAAACTTGATGAGATTTTCAAAAACAATAAATGACACAAAGAAAAATCCTCTAACAAAAAACTTGATCAAGAACTTGACCTAACAAAGCATAACCATGACATACATTTCGTCAAACATATGGTGAACATGTAATATACAAGTCATGAATGCATATCTGAACATAGGATTCTGAAACTTATCTAAGATTCACCAAGAAGGTCTAATACCCTCTCATAATAGTTGTAATAACATTTTTTAGTCCATGCATTCATCAACCATTCATATATTCATCAAACATGTCAAGATCCATAGACATTATACATCATATAACCAACAAATAACTAGCATAGAAACTAACAAATAACCAACATAGAACCATGGAAAAGAGGCCATAAGATAACCATAATAATCAATACATATTCTCATAGATCACAATAGGAAAATACCTCATATTAACACATGAAAATAACAACCAAGTCAGGGACTTCCATGTACCACCAAACCATAGATTGGGTTGAACCAAATCTTTCTTTCAACCAATCACCCCCATGCCATATTTCAAGTGTGAATGTGGGATCTCATGGAATAAACCAACCAAAACCAAACCAAGTATTCTAGACGCCAAACCACCTCAACCCTCAACCAGTGATTCCGCTTCATGGTTGAACATCACTAACCATCACCATATCAATCTCTACCCAAGTTGTCCAGGACTCCAGAGCGTTTGTTCCAACCCAGCTCCAGGACTAGTAACTCAACCCACAACTGCCACAAGGATCCAAAGCATTGTCCAACCAAGGCTCTAGTACTAGTAACTCAACCCACCAAGGGCTTCAAAGCATTTGTTCAACCAAGGCTTCCAGGACTAATACTCAACCCAAGTTGTTCCAGGGCTTCTAAATCGTTTTTCCAAGAAAGGTTCCAGGAACTAATAACTCAACCCATAGCCATAAGGAACATGAGCACCAATCATAAAAAATGGAAAAACCCATAATAAAATGGCTATCCATGAAATGAAAAGGCTAGGAAAAACCACTATCAATCTAGGAAATCCTCCATGCTAATGATAATTCATAACCAAGAAACCACATGCATGTTCCATGCATGCCCAAACTATCATGGAAACCATACATGAAACTCAATAACTATGAATCAATCCAGTTGTAGTCATTGATCTATATATTCCCTTACATTCTCATGCTTTCCTTGTCCTTCTTTGATCTGATAATCACCCTAAGAGTGACCTCAGTTGAAGATTTATTAAATAAAAAGGTATTACAGACCCATGTGTTGGTGTGTGTGTGTGTTCTGTGTTATTGAAACGACGGATCGATCAGATTGCCAATACATAGGAAATAAATGGAAAGACAGTAGAGAAATATGATAAGCAACACAAAGACACAAACACTTTTTAATAAGGAGTTCACCCTATTCTCCAGGGCTACGTCTTCGGTCCAACTTCAGTGGTGGCCTTGTTTTATTGTGTCTTTCAATAGAGAAATTACAATGCAGGGACTCAATATGAGTTCTCTTGTAACATATTTTGCTTGGCAAGGTGGTTCTTGGATTCCCTAAGCCACTCGGAGTTCACAGACTCTTTTCCTTCCTACCAGCTTTGTGACCCTCGGTCTACAGTGGAAAGAGCCAACTGTGATGCTCAATCCTGACAGATTCCTCTATGGGAAGGCTTGATTCTTCAAGCTCTCTGGTGCCCGATGCTGCCTGTGGTCAGCTCGGCCCTCTGTCTCCTCTGCTTGGCTTTACTGCTCTCCGTGCTCAGTCCTCCTCTCAGGGTTCACTGTTCACTGTCTCTCTTGGTCGCTTCTCTATCTCCAATATCCATTCGACTGTCTATGTTCATGGCTTTAGCCATTTGATCTCCATGCCTGTTCGGTTCCTCTCCCACCTACGTCGCGTTGCCTACCGTCTACGTGCTGGGAGTTCCCTGTTCGGCATTAGCATGAACGCTCGGGAAGGAGCCACACGTCCTAATTGGAACAGCGCCAGCCTACTCATCGATTCGTTTCTTCAATTATGTCGTGGATACGTTCTTTCTCCACCATGGCGGTCAACGGATTCCAAATCCCCTTAAATCACGGCTTAATTCCCTGTCGATTCTGCTTCTGTCTATCAGGCGCAATCTTAGCTGTCCGATCTGGGCTCCTCCAGATCCAACGTCATACGCACGTCAAGCGCGGTTGACTTGCTCGATCGATAATGCACGATCACGGTGGTTTTTCTCTCACCTCTGCTACCACGTGTCGATCGCTGAGTGGGATCGCTCTGCTCTCCTCCAAAACCTCTTACCGTTCAAGGGCGCCCCGATCAAACCGTCGGTTTCCAGGTCATGGGTCCCACCTTCGTACGTTGGCACTTTTCATTTCTCCGCTCGCGGTTCTCTGGCTCCCAACGTGACCAAGGGCTTAAGGCCCCTCCATTTCGGCCCTGTTTTCCCAGCGATGCGCGATTAGCACTAGGTGCTAATCACGCATCGAAAATCAACTCCTTTTCCCATTCTGGGGCTCCCAAGGGCTACATCGACCTCCTGCGCAGTCTCCATGGGCCTCGGTCAGCGCGCTTTGACCGACGTCCTCATCATTCCACGCCGTCTACCATGGCCACTAGTTCAGGGTGTTTCTGATTGCTGTTTTGGATTCTTCAAGGATTTGTTTCATCCCGATACAGTCAGGGTTCTTTGACAGTCGTTTATGGATCCAATTCGGATCACGGCCTCCTTACTGAAAAGCTTTTGGATCACCAAAAGTTGGTTTTCTTCAAGCATCGACTAAGTGAGGAAACTGCTGTCTCACTTGTACAATCTCAATCCACTTCGCACTGCTCAGCTTCAAACCTTTAAGCCCAATCCTGAGGTATTCCACCTATCCACTAAGTGTCATCTTTACCTTCCTGTCCAGCACTGTGTCTTCCTACAACTCATTAAGATATTCAGTAGCAGGTCATCAACAGAAGGCAATTGACTCTGCTCTTTAGGGTCCTCAATCATTGAAGGTTCAAACAACCTCAAGCAATCTGCGTTCACGATTGAGTAGATGTGCATGTAAGCTAGCAGATCAAGGCAAAACGCATTTTCACCAATCTTCTCAAGTATCCTGAAGGGTCCATACCTGATAGGTTTTAGCTTTTTACCTTCACCTTGCATCCTGTCCTTGCTGATATATAGCCAGACTTGGTCTCCAACTTGAAAAATATGCTCCATCCGATGCTTATCATGCCTAGCCTTGTACCTGGCCTGGCTCTTTTCCAGTTGTTCCTATACTACCTGGTGGATCTCCTAGATCTGTTCAATGAACCTAGTTGCTCTGTCCACATCACTGTGTCTATCAACCATGGTATCTTTACCAAAGACAAAATCCAAGGGAGAACTTGGTATGAAACCAAAGCAGGTCTCGAAAGGAGATCTCTAGGTAGAAGAGTGTTTGGCTCTGTTGTAAGCATGCTGCACATAACACAAGTGTTCATCCCAAAGCTTAGGGTGTTTGCTGCAATATCTTCTCAACGACTGGATCACTGTCCTGTTAACTACTTCTGTCTGGCCATCTGTTTGTGGATGAAAAGTTGTGCTTTTCTTTAATTTGGTGTCCATTAGTTCCCACAGACTGGACCAAAACTTCCCCACAAATCGAGTGTCTCGATTAGATATAATAGAAGTGGGTAATCCAAAATGAACCCATACATGTTCAAAGAATAATTTTGTAGTTTGTTCAACTGTAATCTGTTTACTACAGGGTATCAAAATACACATTTTGCTAAACCTATCCACAACAACATATAGATAATCATGACCTTTCCTAGATTTAGGCAGTCCTCCCACGAAATCCATGGAAATGTTTTCCCATGGGTGAGAAGGAACTAGCAATGGAGTGTACAAGCCTAGTTTTCTGTTGTTGGGCTTGCTTTTAGCACACATAGCACACCCCTTTACATATCTAGAAACTGTCTCACTCATTCTTGGCCAATAGCAGAACCTTTGCAGCTGTGCAACTATTTTACTTACCCCAAAGTGACCTGATATCAGAGAAGTGTGTGCTTCCCTAATTATCTTTGCTCTCTCAGTTTGTGGAATGCAGAGTTTCCCACAATGATATAAGAGTCAGTCCTTCACATGATAGTCCAATTCTTCTACTCTTTTGCCTTGACTCAAAGTTGCATATACATCTTTAAAGTCCATATCCTGAGCATACTGTTCTATGTAGCTTTCATGCAGCATAGAATTATGCTTAAGTATGGTAGATGCATTTATAATGGGTCTAGATAACATGTCTGCAACCTTGTTATGTATGCCCTTTTTATATCTGATGACTAAATGAAACTGTTGTAGAAAACCCATCCATCTATAATGTCTTGATTGTTGCAACTTAGTTTGGGAGTGTAGGTATTGAAGTGGCTGATGATCAGTATGTATTACTGTTTCTTTGCCCATTAAGTAATGTTTCCACTTTTTCACACTCTGAACTAATGCATACAATTCCTTATCATATGTAGGATAGTTGACTACTACAGGATTAAAAGTCTCAGAATGATAACATATGGGTTTACCGTGCTGTGTCAACACTGCTCCCATGGCATAGTCACTGGCATCAGTTTGGATCTCAAATGGTCTTTGTAGATCTGGCAGTGCTAGTACAGGTGTTGTACTAATTTTTTCTTTCAAGGTGTCGAAGGCTTTCTGTTGTTTGCCTCCCCACTGAAACACCTTGTTCAATCCTGTCAAAGCATGTAAGGGAGCTGCAATTGAGGAAAATTTGAAATGAACTTCCTCCAATACTGTGTCGCTCCTAAGAAGCTTCTCACTTCTGTAGCAGACTTGGGTTTAGGCCAGCTTACAATGACTGCCACTTTAGAGGGATCTATTTTCAATTCACCTCCCCCTACTATATTACCCAACTAATTTAGAGAGGTTTTGCCAAATTCACATTTGGAGAGTTTAACATAAAGTTTTTCTCTTTTCAAAACATCTAATGTCTACTTAACATGCTTTAAATGTTCTTCCCACGTTTTACTAAAAATCAGAATGTCATCCAGATACACAATAACAAAATCATCAAGAAAAGGTCTGAGTACATCATTCATTAATCTCATGAAAGTAGCAGGGGCATTGGTCAAGCCAAAAGGCATAACCAACCATTCATACAATCCCTGCTTTGTTTTGAAAGCAGTCTTCCATGCATCTTGCTCTGCAACTCTGACCTGATGGTATCCACTGTGCAAATCCAGCTTGGTGAAATAAACAGCTTCCTTCAGTTGATCTAAAAGATCATCTATGCGAGGAAGGGGATAACGATTTTTGATTGTTATCTTATTCAGTGCTCGATAATCAATGCACATTCTCCACGATCCATCTTTCTTTCTCACCAAAACGATTGGTGACCCGAATGGTGATGTGCTAGGCCTGATGAACCCTTTCTCGAGCAACTCCTGCACCTACTTCTTGATTTCAGCATTCTCTAAAGCAGATAACCTATACATCCCAATGTTAGTCAAAGGAACATCTTGCTGCAAAATAATATCATGTACTATTCCCTTTTTGGGTGGCAGACCTTGAGGTTCTTGAAATAAGACATCATACTCTGAAACAATCTTTTCTATATCAGCTTGTTGATCAGAATTACAGCCCTCAAATATATTGGTTTTATCAGTTTTCTTTTCCTTTACAACCATTAGTAAGAACTGTTTGCATGAATTTATCATTTTTTTCATCTGTCCTGAGTTTATGAGAGTATAATTATTCTTGAGCTTATGAGCTCTTACAAAGTATTCGATTCCATCTTTAACAAGTAGATACTTTTTCTCGGCTCTATAGAAAATAGTCGTTCTATCATACAGGTAAGGACTTCCTAAAACAATTCCACATATATCCAAAGGAATTACATCTAACTCAACCTCATCTACAAATGCTAACCCAAAAGAAAACTTGAGTTTGCACTGTCTAGTCACTTGTAGTTGTGCTTTATCATTCAACCATCCTAATGGGTATGGCTTCTTATGAGGTGTAGTTGCTAATCCAAATTTCTTTACAATTTCTTTAGAAACTAGATTTACTTGTGAGCCACTATCAAACAGAGTATTAATCTTTTGATTTTTGGAAACAACTCGAATATGGAAAAGCTCATGCCTTTTTCTCTCATGTTCTTCATCAATAACAGATTAAGCAAAATTACTAGTAGATGCTTCAGAATTCTTACCTTTTATACCTGTGGCTGTAATGATTGTTTCATCTCCCGAGTCTGACCCCAAATCTTTCTGAATAGCTGCAGCAGTCTTCTTCTTCTTGCCCTCGGACTTCTTAGGTCTTAGCTCTGGATGCAGAATCCAACAGTGCTCATCATCATGCCCCTCCTTTTTACAATGAGTGCATGAAGCTTTGCCTTTCTGTGCAGTGTTAGCCTTCCTTGCTTTCCACTTCTACTTTCTTTTCTCCTTGCTCTTGCTTACAGTGGGTTGGGATGGTCCCCCAACTTCTGGATTTCTATTCTTTCCTCTAGCTTCTAGATGAGTAGCTTGTACAGATACCTCATCTATACTAGTGGGATTAAACATGAGGATGGTATGCCTCATGTCGCTGTGTAGACCACCAGTGTACTTCAAAAGAGTTTCTGGTGAGTCTAATGAAATACCCAACATCAATGCTCTCTTTCGGAACTCTTGAGTATACCCTTGTACACTTTGCCCTTTCAACTGCCGAAGAGTTTGCCAACTCATTATGGCTTGTTGCATGTAGGCCAGTGGATAGAATTGCTTTTTGATTTTAGTAACAAATTCACTCCAGATAGAGATGGTATTACCATGCTTCCTCATATCAGCTTGGGTTCTGCCTTTCCACCAAACCAAGGTAGTGCCCCCTAGGCGAAGGCTTGCCAGTTGAATCTTTCTCTTGTCTGAGTCTATATTTTGTACTCTGCAATACACATCAATTTGTCTAATCCAATTGTCCAACTTTTTAGCATTTAGCTCTCCATCATATATAGGCAAATCAAATTTAACATCTAACTTAATCAAAGATTCTTTCTTATTATGCACAGGGCTACTAGGAGGTGTAGGGAAGCTTTCCTCTTTCCCCTTTCCTTTGGAGTGGTCATGGGAATGAGATTCATCTTCTTCTTTATCTTGCTTAGAGCCTGATGAATCTTCACCCTTATGCTTTCTAAAGTCCCTATACATTTCTTCTACCATAGACTTTATAGCTAGGAAACTTTCTATGAATTGAGGGTTTGGCCCTATAGAACCTTCTTCTGACATTGTCTTCCGAGAATAGACTCTCCCAATTTCAGGATTAGTTTCCACCAACTCTCCTTCTCCTAATTTGAGCTTTGATCTAGTGAGCATTCATAGCTAAACCAACACAAGCTTGTCTAACCTTACAGCCTAGAGTTCTGATACCACTTGATCTAATAATCACCCTAAGAGTGACCTAAGTTGAAGATTTATTAAACAAAAAGGTATTACAGGCCCATGTGTTGGTGTGTGTGTGTGTTCTGTGTTATTGAAACAACGGATCGATCATATTGCCAATACACAGAAAATAAATGGAAAGACAGCAGAGAAATACAGTAAGCAACACAAAGACACAAACACTTTTTAATAAGGAGTTCACCCTATTCTCCAGGGCTACATCTCCGGTCCAGCTTCAGTTGTGGCCTTGTTTTATTGTGTCTTTCAGCAGAGAAATTACAATGCAAGGACTTAATATTAGTTCTCCTGTAACAGACTTTGCTTGGCAGGGTGGTTCTTGGATTCCCCAAGCCACTCGGAGTTCACAGACTCTTTTCCTTCCTACCAGCTCTGTGACCCTCAGTCTACAGTGGAAAGAGCCAACTGTGATGCTCAATCCTGACAGATTCCTCTATGGGAAGGCTTGATTCTTCAAGCTCTCTGGTGCCCGATGCTTCCTGTGGTCAGCTAGGCCCTCTGCCTCCTCTGCTTGGCTTTACTACTCTCCGTGCTCAATCCTCCTCTCAGGGTTCACTGTTCACTGTCTCTCTTGGTCGCTTCTCTATCTCCAATCTCCATTCGACTGTCTCTGTTCATGGCTTTAGCCATTCGATCTCCATGCATGTTTGGTTCCTCTCCCGCCTACGTCGCTTCGCCTACCGTCTGCATGCGGGGAGTTCCCTGTTCGGCGTCAGCATGAACGCTCGGGAAGGAGCCACACATCCTCATTGGAATAGCACCAGCCTACTCGTCGATTCATTTCTTCGATTATGTCATGGATATGTTCTTTCTCCACTGTGGCAGTCAACGGATTCCAAATCCCCTTAAATCGCGGCTTAATTCCCTGTCGATTCCGCTTCTGTCTATCGGGTGCAATCTCAGCCATCCGATCTGGGCTCCTCCAGATCCAACGTCATACACACGTCGAGCGCGGTTGACTTGCTTGACTGATAATGCGCGATCACGACGTTTTTTCTCTCACCTCCGCTGCCACGCGACGATCGCTGAGTGGGATTGCTTCGCTCTCCTCCAAAACCTCTTACTATTCACGGGCGCCCCAATCAAACCGCCGGTTTCCAGGTCATGGGTCCCACCTTCGTACATTGGCGCATTTCATGTCTCCACCCGTGGTTCTCCGGCTCCCAACGTGACCAAGGGCTTAAGGCCCCTCCATTTTGGCCCTGTTTTCCCAATGATGCGCGATTAGCTCTAGGCACTAACCGCGCATTGAAAATCAGCTCCTTTTCCCGTTCTGGGGCTCCCAGGGGCTACATCGACCTCCTATGCAGTCTCCATGGGCCTCGATCAGTGCACTTTGACTGAGGTCCTCGTCGTTCCGCGCCGGCTGCCATGGACACTGGTTCAGGGTGTTTCCGATTGCTGTTTTGGATTCTTCAAGGATTTGTTTCGTCCCAATACAGTCAGGGTTCTTTGACAGTCGTTTATGGATCCGATTCGGATCATTCTTCCTCCAAATCCAAGTGAATACTAGTGTGCTCCAAGCATGCTCCAATAATACTCTAAGCATATAAGAGTATGAGACAATGAGAGAATAAAAGAGAGAGCCATAAGTGAACTGACAAAAGATAACACTAACAAAATCTTCAATTGGAAAAAGCCATAAACTGATCCTCAGAAGCCTTTTTATCATTGAGGCCTCTAATTTCTTCATTTCCCTTCATTTTTCCTTCAATTTCCTCCTCACATGCAACATGTGACCTTTCACCTTCCTTTTCTCCTATTTTCCATTATTTTCATAAATAAAATGCCAATTAATGGATCTTTGTCTTTACAATGCCTTTTCCAATTTCCATAGCCATAATATACCGAAATGAACACCCACTAGGATGTTTTTCCCACCATTCATCTTGAAATATGTGTCCATGACCTTGGTCTTATAATTTTTTACATGGAAATTCAACTAGGGTTGTTAAAGAACCCTCTGCCTTGGGGGAACACCACCCTCGGTGTTCGATGACACCTATAAACTAGCAAGCCACTGAAAAAAAAGCATACTTCCCATGTAGCTTTATAACACAGCTCGTTGCAGTATTTACAATGATCATTGCTGAAGAAAAAAAACAGCATACCGCTTACTGAAGCTTTATAACATAACTCATTAGGGTATTTACAATAACAAGATATATATACTCATGCACATTTGCTTCAACCAACAAATAATCATATTGTCTATGAAGCTTTATAAACTTAGACTGATACAATATTTACAATAATATACACATATACACATATGCTCAACCAAGAAATAAAAGGATATGATGCCTATATCAGCAACATGGTAATCCAAAGGCTCACACCTCCACCCTCAAAGTAGTACCAAGATTCACCTCCTTCCCAAGAATTCCATAATCCACTACCAAAGTCAAACCTATATCCAAAGTCCACCACTACGATCCTATGCCACTTTTCTTCTCAATGAACATGTTGGGTAGCAGAAGCCCTGCGTAATTGTCAGGGGGCACAAAGTCCGAAATTTTGGGTAGAGATAGGGTAAAGACTCCACGAGATGCATGGAGTGTGAATTGCAATAAGTCGAGTCAAAGGGTTGTCCGCCCAAAGATAATGTAAAGGGATGTAAGTTGAGTCGCCCTGCCCATGGTCCATGGACCATGGAAAGATATAAATAGACAAGGCTCTATGGGTAGGAGGAGGTAGGTTTTTTGAAAAGGATAGTATGGATTGTAATGGGTTCATGAGCTAAGAATTTTTGGTGCGTCTACAAGTCTGAGTCGAGGTTATTGGGTGAGAGATAGAGGCTCTGTAGCTGTGTGCGTAGAGGCCTAGTAGAGTCCACAATTGTGTGCGCGAACCCTTGCAACTAAGTGCGCAGGGTAGATCTGGATGTATCGGTGATAAAGTGGAAATAAAATATAAGTTGATTCTAAAATACTGTGTTAAATCTGAACTATTGTGGATCTGCTTGATTTATGATTAATATCTTTGTTGAATCTATATGTGAATGTTTATGTTCTAGGTTAAGGAAAATCTATATCTCTTCTAAATTCGCGTCCTAGTTAGCTTGATTAAATGTTTGCTTAAAGACCCTCATAAGTATATCTGATCTATAATAATTCATTAAGTAATTAGTATTAAGGAGTAGCCTTAGGTCGAATTTTCGTGGAAGCAGAGCAGCATGAGGCCACTAAATGGTGCGTGAAACCTCCAGACCACATCAAGACATCCCAAGGGTGTGGAAACCTGGTTCCAACACCCTCCCCTGCTACCTCGGGTGAGACCTCAGTCCGTACTCTGCGAGCTGTTGCTGAAAGGTTTGGTAGCTGCAGGATTTGTTTGGCTAATTTATTCTTCCAAACCTGGGTCAGGCCCATATAAGCCAACAAATGGTTCCGTTGCCGGGACCGGGATCTTCCTAAGGGGTGTCTGATGTTGGAACACTAGAATCCTACAAAGAAAGAGATTGAAGAGTGGTGGGATTTGAAGCTCCACGAGTTCATGGTTCAGGAAAGCAGAAACCCATGGATAATGGAGGAAGATTGGTTGGACCGCTAATATACACAAATATTCACGAGATCTTCTTCACGAAATTTCCAGTAGAATTATACAAGTGGGTCACGAGGTTAGTTGACAACGTGGGAAGGTGCAGACTGGATCAGCCTATTGTGTGGACTCCAGAACTAGTATGTAGGCAAGAAGCTACCGAAGATAAAATCGCACGCGCGATAGATCATTGGCTGGATCAGGTAATAGGGGGATTTATCACTGAGTTCGCGATAGATACAACAGTGAGCTATAGTGAGGCAAAAAGGTGATTTCTCCAAGGACCACGGGGTAAGTATATCAAATCATTGAATACTTGGATTAAAATGTTGTTGTGTGAAAAAAAAAATTGCAAATATATTAATGTCTAGAGTGACGCGGAGCGAAAGAGGTTACTGAGGAACAAGAGGGCTAGAGAACAGTCCTCTAATTTCTATTTCGCAGGAAAGCGAGGAGGAACTTGCGAGGTTCTCCCCAAGAAGTGCAGTCCGACTGATCAAGGAGCAGTTCCCACTAATCCCACCTCCATCCACACCACCACCCACTTCACCTACATCAAATCCATCTACGCGGACACCAACCCCATCTCCACCCCCTCTACCACCAAAAGTTGGGATGGCGAGCGCAATCTAGCTGCCGATATTTAAAGGTGTAGGAAATGAGGAACTAGACCAATTCTGGTTTTTGATAAGATCTATATGGGATGCTCAAGGCATCACAGATGATAACATCAAGAAGGCTACCCTAGTTAGCGCACTACGGGACTGCGCATTGACATGGTACATGATATACTCAATCGATCAGCCAAATGCGGGAATAGCAGCAATACAGGATGCGTTAAACAAGGAATTTGGTCGCCCAAAGTTAGAAGCACGGTCGGTTATTGGGTTCAAGGAAATCACAATGTTGCCTGGTGAAACCCCATGGGATCTAGATCAGAGGTTGAAAAGCACCATCCGTGAGGCAAACATGACACTGTCGGATGCGTAGCACTACGCTTGGTTTGTGGTGTCATTAACACCACATCTGAGAACGGCTCTGTCACAACAAAAGATCTCAACCCAGGCTGAAGCATTGGAGACAACAATGAGGTTACATGACACCCCAATATAGGATCCAGGGTTGGGAGTACAGCAAATCCAAGCGCAAATACAAAACCTATGTCTAGAAATGCGAAGTTTGAAACAAGGGTAGGTGCCTCAATCAGAAGTACGAGAAGAGGTATTGTGCATCAAATGTAAGGGCCAGGGCCACGATAAGGACCACTGTCCAATCTTCGCGAACTATGTGGCAACGATGGGACCAATATCATTACGACCAGAGGTACCAGCTGAGCCAAGTGCGGTGCCCGCACTCTGGTGTGCAATCTGTCAGGTAGGAGGAAATCATGCCATGGACAATTGTCATCTATTGCAGAACCTAAGACAACCCCCCCCCCCCCCCTCAACAGCTATTTTGCAACTTCTGTAGGACGGTGGGCCATGATGAAAGAAATTGCCGCAGTTATGAGATGTTGATGGATCGAACACCTGCTTATAGGATGCAAATGGAGGTGCACGGGTAGGATCTCGCTGCACCCTTCGCACGCGGAGGATACCAAGGACGCGGACAGGGCCGTGAGGGAATGGGACCTAGACAGGGATGAGGACAGTTAATTTGGTATAATTGTGGAGGACCGGGGCATTATGCATGTGGTTGCCCAAACTCGACTAAAGCCTGTTGTCCATACTATTACCAATTTGATCATGAAGCAGTCGATTTCCCCACGCTAATTGCTCAGATGTGGGAAAAGGGGGTGCTCCCGGCTAACCTGATGCGAAACATCCAAATGATGAAGGCTGAACCCAGCATGGACAATCCTAATGTAAATATGGAAGTGGCGCCACAATGGGGGAAGATAAGGGGAAGAAGCTAGAGGAGGATACATGGGTCCGTAAAGCCCCTGCGAAACAACTGGAATTTGATTTGGTGCGTGCGAAGGAAACTTTTATGGAAGCTAAGAAGAAATTCGTGGACGCTTCTAATTCGGGCAGCAAGGATCAGCTGGGACCGGAGAAGGATACTTCTATGCTAGCGACCTTCTTAGAGACATGCATGAAGTTACTCAGGGATGCTAACGTGGTGAAGGTACTGCAAAAAGTAATAACTAGATGTGCTAGAGTGGATGAACCGCAAATGATCCAAAAGTTAGGAAAACATGCTTTGCGCATTGGGCGGGAAATAAGGTTGACTGTCCAGATTGGGGACTATGAGATGGACCAGGTTGTTTTGGATTTGAGGTCCGACGTGAATGTCCTACCGAAACAAACTTGGGAGCACATGGGCAAGCCCACGCTGCAGTGGTCCTCAATCTAATTACGGATGGCTAACCAACAAAAGATCCTTCCCATGGGAAGATTGCACGGGGTTACAATAGACATCGACGGCGCTAGCAAACAAATCGATTTTGAGGTCATAGAAATTGTGGACGACAATAACCCATATCCTACATTGTTAGGGATAGATTGGGCAATGGATATGAATGGAGTTATCAATCTCAAGAAACACAAAATGATATTCGAAAATAAATATCTCCGTGTAGTGGTTCCGTTGGATCCAGCTGAAGGGGCGCGCTATACCGAGCCAGTGCGCGACGACGACAGTGATGGTGAATTGGACTATATCTACCAGATCACAGCATAAGATTAGGACCGGGTAAATCCAACAGTGGACGGGAGACTCTCCTGGGACCGTGATAGTTCTTGCACGTCAGACTCAGATGAAGAGATTGAACGTTGGCAAAACCAACTACATGAAGTGACCACACTAAATTGTAGCAGGATGGTAATAATAGGGGCAAAGGAGTAGCCAACTGGTGAGATTGCCACAACAGCTCAGGAACCAATTGATCGGTGTGAATCAATGAAGTTGAGACCAACCCCGCTGGAAGCATTCGTGGAGGCCCCATATGCAGCAATGTCTTCAGGATAGGGTGCATTCCCGAAGATGCGAAGGAAGTGGCATGGATGTCGAAGGCAAACGCGCGCATGAATTGGAGAACAAAATGGGGTAAGCATCCATTGCTAGCATAGGCTGCAGGTGTATGTTGTGTAGACACCAAACCAACTTAGAACTAGCAGCCCAAAGCTACCACAGCAAACCGGTTCACCATCGACTGACGACAAGGTCAGCAGGGAACCAAGGGAAAGCATGTACAGCGGCCATCCGATAAAGCAACCCAATGGGAAGTTGCAGATACCACGGGTTCAATGGGTCTGTAATAGAAGGTAGAATGATGTCCAGCAAAAGCAGGGTAACCGCAAGCCTCGCGACATCAACAAACCATGGGCATGGCCAAGGAAGCAAAGCGCGCTAAGAAGGGGACGACTCACCAGGATGGCTCGTAGCGATGCTCACGGAAGCCGCACCAGGCAGCACCTGAAGAGACTAGGCTCGGTCGGGTATCCCGCAGCATGAGAACAAGTTGCGACCCTGTTATCATGGCTACACCCGCATCGATGGGAGAACACAACCCACACAATCACGCATAATGAAAGAATGGCTACCCCAGCACGCGGGAGGTGCTCGCAGCCCGGGCTAGCAAGGAAGTTGAGGAACCACACTGGAGATGCGACCACCTAACTAGCTGTTGAAACTATAGTCTCAGTGCCCCAAGCAGTTGAAAGAAGGCGCGGGACTATAAACAAGTCTGCGGGAAGCCGGCTGGGTGAAATGGTTCTCTACCAAGACTTTCACTCCACCAGATCGCAGCTTCACCCAAAGGACTGCACTACTGGGTGGAAAGGTCAAAAGGTGACCGTTAATAACACGGTTTCTAATAAAAAGTTTAAGTTATGGCAGGGAGGAGCAGGCGGTGGGTTATTAAGATGGGAGTTCCGAGTTAGATCCGAAAAGATCTGCCGGTTTAGTATTGGTACTAAACTGGAAAAGGAGGGAAGGGATTTTTTCAAAGTTACGGACTTATCTCATAACTTGTGGACGACACTGGAATATTGGCACTTTGAACCAGTGAAGAGCAGCGAGCACTCAACTACCAGGCACCCCATGAGTACTATGGCCAGAACCCGAGCACAGTTCGCAGAGGAAATGCAATTAAATCAAGAAGAGCCAGGGGACGTGACTCAGGTTTCAAAGTACCCACGTACACTGCAACCTGGGAAGAACAAGCAGATGATAGGGACAGTCCGCACCTCACCAAGATTCAACAAAAGATCAGCAGTTGACAACGGCAAAGCAGTCACCACCGAACCAGATGAGGGCAACGATGATCTACAAGCCCTGATTGAACAGATTGATGCACAGGCTGAGGAAGAAGACGATCGTTCCAACTCCCATCACTACCTTCATATCTCTCTCCGTGGAAGGGAACAACCAAGTTATCGAAGGACTTGGACATTGCAAAGACTACGCTTCAGACCCCACTTATTCCGGATGACATAAGGTTCGAAGGTTTACCGTTGGGGTGCGTTCCGAGCATCAAGTTCGAAGATTAGGACCTTGCCGACAATGACAAATTCCCCGATTTGGCCGAAGACAAACTATTGCCACGAGCGTGGTTACTAGGTGTGGAGAAGGCGGGACTACTCAATCTAAGGTGGATACCTCACTATCACCGCGTGAGCATCACTATATTTGTGATCCGACAGCTGCTCTGTCTCATACATGATGGGTATCTCTGGTTGGAAGAGCTAATTCCGATCACAACCGAATTAATCTACTGAATTACGCACTTGCCTCTTTAATGGAACAACCCCACCGACATAGCAGGAATAAGTAGCGAGGTAGGCCTCGCCGAAACAATGAAGGCGAAATACCAGTTGGAAAAAGGAAAGTGGGGGTATGTCATAGCAAGCATCAATGACCATGCAGTACAAGTCGCCACTCAGCTACTAGCTAGTAAACTCATGAGGAAGTGTCGTGTAGATGAGGTACCAGGTCCTGTCATTGCCCTAGCGGGGCAATGAGCTGAAGGGGTTCAGTTCAATTGGGCACAGTTTTTATGCGACGAATTTCTAACCAATTATCAAGAAGCACAGGACAAAGGTAAGACATTTCATTATGCATGGTTTCTCTTATCAATCCTTTTGGTTACAGGAGACCTGCCGCAGGATAGCCAGTTTCGCAGCATTGAAGATAGTCTACTCAAAGCCGTGTGGTATACTTCGCTCTGGGCTACAAAGGACACAACAAGGGTTTCTGCAATCCGAGTGTTTTGGACCTTCATGGAAGGGAAGATACGGACATGGATTGCTCGAAGACCGTGGATGTCTCCCACGATCTACAATAATTTCCAAGGCATGGCCGAGTTCAAAGCCGACATGCATCACTTGTATATCCGGGCGCGAAAGGATCCAAAATGATCATGGGTCACACTTCCGTTCATGGTAGCAGATGAGGCCATTTACATGGTATTAGCAGCATGGCCCCTGGAATGGCTCGCCCCAGACAAGGCCGTGCTAGACAAGATGGCAGCACAACAGCAGAAGAAGGAATGCCAGCAACGACTCTCTCAACTGGCTAAAAAGACACTTAAGGAATAAAAGGTTGCCTCGCAATAGGAGGCTACCAAGAAATCGACAACACTGAAGACCCCGGCCGATCCGAAAATGGACGTGGAACAGGACTCGCCACAAGAAACAGAGACACAGGAACACCCAGACCAGGTCAAGCGGCCGTGCGGTAAGGAATCACCGCCTGCACGCAAAAAGTCCAAAACAGCGAAGGCTCTGGAGAAAGAATTTCTTCATAGCAACCAGCCACTGAGCAATGTTCCCACCGGTGTGATAGCAGAACTAATCACAGAGCAGACAACTGTGTTGGGAGAAATCCGAGCACAGTTGCAGGCATTACAGGTGCGACCCCCGGGCAGGGCCACCCTATAGCTAGCAGCAGATACAGCCGCAGCCGAGCAAATGGAGTGCACGCACACACCGAACATCTTACTCTTGCCAGCCGGTGTTGTCCTAGCTGAAGCCGCAGGCGAAGAACATCGTTGGGGAATCAATCTGGCTGCCCTGCCAAGGGAAACGCTCTACCCACTACAAGAGGGGGTCACTAATGAGCTTCATGCCAGGGAAGGTCGCGCCCTCCACACCTTGACCGAGCAGAAGGCAAAGTTGGAACAGGTCACTCTCCAACATGATGACTTGGTTGCCCACTATCAGGAAGTCGAACAAGCTATGACGGAGGCGTGCAGTATGGTATTGGAGTTAGCTATCCCCACAGACCTTCCCCCAGTCACCAAAATTCAGCACATGGCTGTAGGAGTCTATATGGCCCAAGAGGCGGCCGCAAAGGCCCAGGGGGAACTCACTTTACAAATTGTGGAGCTCAGACTTAAGGTGCGGCAACCCACACCTTTGGAACTTCGAGAATGGCATCGCGTTGAAATTCAAGCTAGACTCAAAATGATGAAGAGCGTTGTCCATGATTGCTCGGGACTATTAGATCAGTCTCTAGTTCTGCTCACATCCCTCCAGGAAGACCCAACTATCCAACGAGTAGAAACTGAGGCCCGTGAGCTGCAACAGGCCTATGACACAGCTTGAGGGGCTACACAGACAGTCGATATCACACAGTGGTTGACCAAAATGAAGGAGGCCCTGGCCCTCAAGACCCAAGTTGATGTTGTGCGGCAACAAGAGGCAGTTTTTAAGGAACGCATCCAGCCCTAGCTCGATTAAGCATTTGGCGTCTCTATAACTATTGAAGACAAGTTAGCGCATATGCAGGCAGTCTGTGATACTGAGCAAGCAACTACAAGTGATACGGATGCATCAGATGCTCGCTTGGACCAGGTACAGAGGTTCGCAGCAGAGTTTGTTGAAGGTACACGCAACATACAAAAGTTGCTGACCAATCTATGTGCCAAGATCACTGCATTGGCTGAGTGACTTGGGACAAGTCACGATGATTGTGTTGGGGGACTGTTGGGTAGCAAAAGTCCTGCATAATGGTCAGGGGGCACAAAGTCCGAAATTTTGGGTAGAGATAGGGTAAAGACTCTGCGGGATGCGCAGAGCGCAAATTGCAATAAGTCGAGTCAAAGGGTTGTCCGCCCAAAGATAATGTAAAGGGATGTAAGTTGAGTCGGCCTGCCCATGGTCCGCGGACCATGGAAAGATATAAATAGAGCGAGGCTCTATGGGTAGGAGGAGGTAGGTTTTTTGAAAAGGATAGTATGGATTGTAATGGGTTCATGAGCTAAGAAGTTTTGGTGTGTCTGTAAGTCCAAGTTGAGGGTATTGGGTGAGAGATAGAGGCTGTGTAGCTGTGTGCACAGAGGCCTAGTAGAGTCCGCAGCTGTGTGCGCGGACCCCTGCAGCTGAGTGCGCAGGGTAGATCTGGATGTATCGATGATAAAGTGGAAATAAAAGATAAGTTGATTCTGAAATACTGTGTTAAATCTGAACTATTGTGGATCTGCTTGATTTATGATTAATATCTTTGTTGAATCTATATTCAAATGTTTATGTTCTGGGTTAAGGAAAATCTATATCTCTTTTGAATGCACGCCCTGGTTACCTTGATTAAATGTTTTCTTAAAGACCCTCATAAGTAGATCTGATCTATAATAATTCATTAAGTAATTAGTATTAAGGAGTAGCCCTAGGTCAGATCTGCGCGGAGGTAGAGCAACATGAGGCCACTAAACGGTGCGTGAAACCTCCAGACCGCATCAAGACATCCCAAGGGTGTGGAAACCTGGTTCCAGCACCCACCCCTGCTACCTTGGGTGAGACCTCAGTCCGCGCTCCATGGGCTGTTGCTGAAAGGGCAGGTCACTACGGGACTTGTTTGGCTAATTTATTCTTCTGAACCTGGGTCAGGCCCATATAAGCCAATAGAAAAGTTACCAGCTCATTGTTCCAAGGCACACTCCCAATGTGCTTTTGATTCCATATGGAAATGCTAATGACCAAAATCAATGCATTCCCTAGTCTTCCCTTCTCTGCTACACAGTCCCTCGGAAAATATAGTCACCCCCTTCCGTGCAGTCACACACCTTCCAAGTTTTATAGGCATCCCCTTCTCTGCAACACATCCCATCGAGAAAACCCTCCCTTGGCGAGTTTTTCTCACATTAGAAGGTCCAAAAACCAAGCCATGTCTTTGCCTCAAAACCATCATACTAGTCATAGAATTTTCATGGAAATCAATGGACACTATTGGGTACCAGTGTCCCACAATGGCCCTACTCCTGAAGTGCTTTACCATCATATTGTTGCTTGTTCTAATCGCCTTTTTTTGTTGATACTAATTCTCTGGTAGCCAATACAACCACCCAAACTAGCAATTTCCATTCTTTCCTATACCAAGCACATAATTTTCATTAGACTCAAAACAAATTAAACTAAATTCAAATCATACCTCATTGGTATCTCATTAATAATGTACACCTGCATTTTTTTTTACTTCCTACCACACCAAGTCAAAATAGATCTTCATTCAAATCATCATGTATAAGCATATCACATCTGATTAGCCCAAAACATAACCATCATAAATAAAAATCATAGATTACATGCATAGTTAAAACTGAAATAAAATACGTATACTTATCCTCCAATCATTCCTTTTCTTCTTCCTTTGTTCTTTGTCCTTTCTGTACACACACCGGATCGGTTTCCAAACCTGGGAAGCACCTAGTACCTTCTCTTCTCTTCAATCACGTACACATACATACAATGTACATCACATGCATACACCCACACATGGTGCACCATACAACACATACAACTACACCTGGTGTACACCATAACACAATACATACACCTACACCCAATGTACAACACAATACATATATATACACATAGTACAACACAATGAATACACATGTCACGATACCACAACTACATAGTGCACATACACAGTATGACATGTACACAACAAAACATGTACGACATGCACACAATACCACATGTACACAACACAGCATGTATGGCATGCACACAATACCACATGTACAACATGTACACAGTACCACCTATACACATCACCACTTGCACAACGTGTACACATCATCACATGTATACAACACAACCTCACAATGTGTACACAACACAACATGTACACAACATCACCTGCACAACGTGTAACAACATCACATTTACATGGCACCACCTGCATAATGTGTACACAACACCACATGTACACAGTCACACCTACACATCATGTACACAACACCACATGTACAACATGTACACAACACCGCATGCACACAACACCTCATGTCCAACATGTGCATAGCACCGCATGCACAACATGTACTCAACACCATATATACACAACATCGTATGTACAATGTGTACATAGCGCCACGTATGCAACATGCACACAAAACCATATGTACACAAAATGCATATGCAACATGCGCATAACACCATATGTACACAACACTGCATATGAAACATGCACATAACACCATATGTACACAGTACCGCATATGAAACATGCACACAACACTATAGATACAACATGTACAACAGATACACAACAGTAGTACTGCACATCTAGAGACCACACGCTTACCAAACAACCTTGCTTCTAGTGTCTTTCCACCACCCATGTTTGTCCCAGTATGCCATAGAGTGCACTGCTTTCATTCAGTTGATGTATCCCTCAGCATAGCATGTCCATAAAATAAACATAAGCATAGTATAAACACATCATATCAAATCATATCCACATGATATTGACCTCAAAGATATGTTAGGTCTACTCTTCCCACTTGATTCCTCATAAACTAGGAACCTCTTCATGTCATTCACCTGCATAAGCAATCATTCATCCACAATAATGATCCCTGATGGCACTGCTAGATAGCAACATACATACATACATGTATAAATATAAACATCAACATAAAACAATCATGATCCCTAACGACCCTGTCAGACAACAACATACGTACATAGAGATGTACAAATATAGACATCATCATAATCATAATCACAACATAATTACCATATATCATAAGGTTAAGGTTAAGAGAACTCCCTTTATCTATGCACAACATGCATAACATGGAGAGCAATAGTTCCCAACATAACCAAGGCATTTGATGCCTCAATCCATTTACTTTACCTTTCTTGTTACCTTTCTCATGACTTTCCTACCATCGTTCATTTATCCCAATGGACTCAACCAATCCAACTAACAGTCATATTCTTTCCTTTAGTTGCCCTATACTCATGCACTGGGCTTCATCCAGGTCTTACATTACCTATCGGGTTCATTCATCTTTCGTCGAGCTCCATTAGCATTCCTCTTTCCCAAAAAATTCCCAAAACCCTAAAAATATAAAAGGCAAGAAGAAGAAACAACAAGATGAAAACCGATAGAAATACAACACCACAAACAAAGTGGCATGGCCATACGCCGGACATAAACAAAACTGCAAATCAAGCTCAAAAAAATCAAAAGGCACTAAAAGCACAAAACTTGCAACAAACACCATGACTCAACCCCATGGATTCCCAACGCTTCCAGAGGAAGGCTTAGCCTGAGCCTTATTTAAGATTTCATGGCAGTCTCTTTTCCATTCAATTCCCTTGCATCATACTGCCATAAGCACATAATTGTTAGTGTATAAATGAATATAACAATATACTAGATACCTTACCTTGTTGTACTGAGCACACTGACCTATAACTGAACATGTACATATATCATCTCTTAAGAGACTCCAATTCCTTGACGAATCCATCCATAACTGGAAACTAGTTGTTATACCGATCAAATACGTGTTCATGAATATAGCACATATCCACATAATGCTAGAAAAAATCAAGGTTAAGAAGACTTCATGTATGCAAAACATTCATTCATTTGGAATTACAGTTTCCAAACATAGACAAAGGAATTCTCACACAATTCCTTTCTTTTACCTTTTCTTTTCTGCAATTGAGTCTTATTATATGCTATCACATCAGGCAATTGTTAGTTATATACAAAAATCAACTATTACCATGTCACGCTAATGCCAAGCATGTTTCTCTGCAATTGCTCACACATGTCAGTCACATGTTCCAAATATCAATACATTGTGTCTATTAATGTGAAAACATCCTTTACCAAAACTAACAGTCATGTCATAATCAACTGACAGTTATTAGTCATAATACTACAACTAGCACCCACTTGCATGCAAGTGCATCTCAACTGACTCAACACATATTGTGTTAGTACAACCGTCTTAAAACAAGATCATTCCTTCATTCAATTTTATAGAAACACATACTCACATCATGAAATTAATCAAACATTCAAACAACATGTAAGCATACCATGTTAGATAAACCAAATAGATGGAGTAATCAAACTCATAGATGAATGTATCTCAGGGGAGGCTATCACATCTGCACAAATCAGTCAAGATTGGTATGACACAATACCACAAATATATCGACTCATACATTAATATCATAACCATAACCATATGCATAGGCCAATCCAAATTAGCACGATGCGTAATAACATCAAGATCTTAAATTCAATGACTATAATCATCATGCATATGACCACAAGGCATATAACAAGAAGTTAACTACCATGCATGACTATCCAACGAATGTGCATATGACCACATTGAACAACTAGCATCTATCATGCATGTAACCACAACAACAATATAATGACAGGAATGCATATAACCACAAGGCATTTAACAATCATTAACCAACATACTTGCATGCCTAACATACAAACATGTATGTCTAGTGCTACAACCTTGCTCTAATGATCTGCATCTCCTGCTCTATCTCAGCCAACACATTAGCATCATAACATAATCATGAAGAAATAAACTACAACAATGAATATCACAATCACATAGACAACTAACATGCATGCATGAAAAACAAATTATTCCCATCTTGTCCAAGTGTTTGAACTTGGAAGCTCTGATACCACTCTATAACACCCTCCTCCCACACTTACACAAGTTCACTGGTCCACCGAGGTAAATATGTGACAAGGAGTTACTATGATATGACTCAACCTCCTAAGTACAATTAAGGAAGTGAAATCGACAAACCAAAACCTTACTAACCTTCCTAAGGAGCTACAAGACCCACAGGAGCTAAACCACCCCTCCAGGTGCCCAAACCCTTAGTCAAATTATTTTTTCACTGAAATTAACTCCCAGTCACATGCACAATCCTTTATCCATATGACTATAGGCCTTCAGTCACATGCATAAGCCTGCAAGGGAGAAACTACAGTCCCAATTTCCCAATTTTGTGCCTACAACCGTGAAATTTGTGCCACCTTTTAAGGGCTAGACTCCAGATCATTGCCCATAACTTTATGAGACTTTCCAAAATAATGAATGACACAAAGACAAAGCCTCTAACACAAAACTTGATCAAGGACTTGACCTAACCAAGCCTAACCATGACAGACATTTCGTCAAACATATTGCAAACATGTAATCTACAAGTCATGAATGCATATCTGAACAAAGGAGTCTAAAACTTATCTGACATTCATAAAAAATCTCTAATACCCTCTCATAATAGTTTCAATAACATTTTTTATTCCATGTATTCATCAACCATTCATATATTCATCAAACATGTCAAGAGCCATAGAGATTATACATCATATAACCAACAAATAACCAGCATAGAACCATGGCAAAGAAGCCATAAGGTAACCATCATAATCAATACATATTATCATAGATCACAATAGGTAAATACTTCATATTAACACATGAAAATACCAACCAAGTCAAGGACTTCCATGTACCACTTGACCATAGATTGGGTTGAACCAAATATTTCTTTCAACCAATCACCCCTGTGCCATATTGCAAGCGTGAACGTGGGATCTCATGGAATAATCCAACCAAAAACAAACCAAGGATTCTAGAGGCCAAACCACCTCAACCATCAACCAATGATTCCACCTCATGGCTGGACATCACTAACCATCACTAGATCGATCTCTACCCAAGTTGTCCAAGGCTCCACAATGTTTGTTCCAACCCAACTCTAGGACTAGTAACTCAACTTACAATTGCCATAGGGCTCTAAAGCATTTTTCCAACCAAGGCTGCAGGATCAAGGGATCTAGAGCATTTTTTCAACCAAGGCTTCCAAGACTAGTAACTTAACCCAATTTTTCCAAGGGCTTCTAGAGCATTTGTCCAACCAAGGCTCTAAGAACTAATAACTCAACCCACAACCATAAGGAAAATGAGAACCAATTAGAAAACAAATGGGAACACCCACAACACCATGGTTATCTAGGAAATGGAAAGGTTAGGCAAAGCCACTGTCAATCCAGGAAATCCTCCATGCCAATGACAGTTCATAACCAAGAAAGCATATGCATGTGCCATTCATGCCAAAACTATCAAGGAAACCATACATGCAACTCCATACCTGTCAAGAAATATAGTTGTAGTCACAGATTCACCTATTCCCTTGTGCTCTCCTACTTTCCTTGTCATTCTTCCTCCAAATCTAAAAGAACGATAGAGTGCTCCAATAATACTCTAAGTGTACAAGAGTATGAGAGTATGAGAGAATAGAAGAGAGATCCATAAGTGAATTGATAAAAGATTCAATTGACAAAAGCCATGAACTTGTCCTCATAAGCCTTTTTATCATTGGGACCTCAAATTTCTTCATTTTCCTTAATTTTTCCTTCAATTTCCTCCTCACACTCAACCTATGGCCTTTCACCTTCCTTTTCTCCTATTTTCCATTATTTTCATAATTAAAATGCCAATTAATGCATCTTTGTCTTTTCAATGCCTTTTCCAATTTCCATAGCCATAATAGATCGAAATGAACACCCACTAGGATGTTTTGCCTGCCATTCAGCTTTGAATATGTGTCCCATGACCTTCGTCTTATAATTTTTTACATGGAAATTCAACCAGGGTTGTTATAGTGTGGAATTGAATTGCAATGATAGAGGAATCAAATAACATTTTTCTCAAGTATAGTTATTCAAAATGTCACTAAAGGATGAGAAAATTGGATGCTAAGATGAATAGGGATTGGCATGAAATTGTTAAATAAATCATCTTTAGTCATACCTTTAAACTTCAAAACTTGGTTGAGTGCGAGGAGTGGTTGAATAATATTGTTGTCATTTTCTTCATTCCTTACCCATATAAAGGTTTCTTAGTCATGGCTTGGAAAGAGTGTACAATATCATTTTTTTTGTGGAATTTTAATGGGGAATGATCATTAATAGGTAGACTCTGATGTTTTACTTTAGTTGTAGAACCATGAAGTCTTCTAAATACTCACATGATTCCACAAAAACTACTACATCTTCTAGGATTCCTTTTGGTTTCATAATAGAATAATTTGCTAATTGATGTATTATATGAGTATGGCATAAGTTCGGGAATCTAAATTCCCCATAGTATTTTTAGTCATGAAACTGATAGAAATCCTAAATCCTACTAATTCACTTGGAATTAGGTTATTATTAATATGGTAATTAACTATAGGTATTCATGTATCAATGTGTTTGGTCATGAATACTTCTCGAAGCATCAAGCTAGCTAAATAAAAAATTATTGGATAGTTTGAGGGTCCTTCTTTTTCCTACCTAGCTTACTTAGGAAAATTTCTCCGATAGTTTCTAAATAATCAAGGACATATTTATTTTCTTGAAATAATGGAATCCTTACACACACGTTTCTTTATTTTCATATAAAGTAAAAATCAAGTTGAGTAGAGGATTTTCCTAAACTTAACTTCTTCAAATAGGTAGGAAGGTATGCAACCCTCCATGACTATGGAGAATTGAAAGTTCTTGGAGAAGCAGGTGGTAGTGTTATGAGAGATTTACTAACAAGATGATTTTTTGTTAATTTAGAAACTTTATCCTCTTCTTATTGCATAATGGTGGGGGGGATTTTTGTCATTAATGACTTTCCTTAATCGTAAATACATACTTGAAAATCCACAAGGGAAATAAAATATATAGGGTAAGCAAGTAATTTAGCATTGTAAGCAAGTTAAGTTACTATATTGTTTGGGTTAAGTGTGTTCTGAGTAGGAAGTTGAGGGGATTCCTTTTTTTTTACATCTGGAATAGAAATTTTTTTATGCCAATTCTACCTCATCCCATTTTTTCTCAAAGTGCAGTTTATCCATTTCTGAACTAAGGGAGTTTAAAATGTGAGTCTTGAATCATCCAACACAATTCCAATTTTGGCATGGGTGATACCTTCTTTGATTAATTTATTAATTCAATCAATGATACATGTAGGACCTTTTCCATGTTTGCAATTTCCTTAAGATCAGTTCTCACATAATTCACAAATATCATCATAACTAAGCCAAGAAATATCTTTAGCTCCCATCAAATTTAGGAACGAATACATTCACCCATGTCCATCTTAAAATAATAATCACATAAGGTTTTGGATCTAACTTATTCTATTTTTACTTCTGCAAATTATATTGAAATATCTCAACAGAATATTTTGAAATCTCATCTTATTCTAATTTACTTTGAAGAATTATTCTCATAAATCTATAGCTTTAAAGTAGCCCCGTGAACCAATGCATTGTTGGTTCCCTAAGGATAGTAGGAAGTAATTTAAGCTTCTGAGCATCTAAAGAGTAATCACAACTTCGATAAATCACATCAAACTTGAAGAGAAAAGTGTATAGGTCTTCACTACCTAGGCCATGAAAATTTAGTAGAGTAGAAGGTGGAGTATTATTCATTTGACACATTCCCTTGGTTTCTTGAATTTGGAATTCCAAAATCATGGGGTATTTTCAATTAGAGTATCCTCCTTATTCAACCATGTTATTTAAGGGATTGAAGTTTCAAAAAAAATCACCCCTCATAAATTCCTTGGAATGAATAGACTTTGCAGCAAATTCCAGCTCTTACGCAAGGATTTCTTGGAAATCTAAATCCTTGTAGTCGTGTATTAGCTTTTCCATAATTATGGTCTGTGTATTTGAAGGTATAAATGCAAAATTAGTCATAGAACTTGCTTCAATATTAGTTGTTATAGGATTGGATTCAACAACTTCCTCCTAGAAAACTAGTTGGGATATAGATTTTACTTGAGATTTTCATCCTTTTCTTGATTGTCCTACTAGTGTGTCAGTAATATGAGAGATTCTTAATACACCATGAAATTGTCCTTTAGAGCCTATAACTTGATTTAAGCATCAGATATGATCCATCATTAATAAAGGACACTACATATGAAATATAGTGATAGGGCTTGTCAATAACTCCCGCACAATGATTCCCTTACCATGTGTTTTCCTAAATCAATGCAAAGAGAATTATCTAAACCTTTAACATCTCCCTAGTAATGATGCCAAAAATGATAGGTAAACTAAATTCCTTACTAATGGAAATGGGGGGTTTAGCTTACATGTAAATTTAATAATTCAAATCAAGATTCTATGATTTTAAGAGATCTTATATATTCTTTGAGTAGAATTTAGGAACTACCCCAACATATAATTTATATATGTTTTAATTACATTGAAAGGGAGTAAACTCAAACTCAACCTAACTTAAATTAAAAAGTTAACCACACATTTTCATAATGAAACTAAAAGCATTACTCTAATCTACAAGATTATTCTAAAAAAATTTCAATCATTGAATGAAAACTAATTATTGACGATAAAATTCAATCTTTAATACTATAACTTTTGAATTTTAAACTTAGATATGGAAGCATTAATATGATTTATAAAGTCATAATAAAGTGATATTAGATACAATAATTAACACATATGGAAAAACAAGAATTTCAACTTATATACTCTACATAGCACCTTCACATCTATGTAGTGGGCCTATCCCTACAAAGTGAAGTGCTAGATTGAACCCAGGAAAATTTAAACTAACTCAAATTGCAAATAAACAAAATATAGATGTACAAATACCAAAATACATTTGTATTATATTCATCTCTTCTTGCTTTTAGAGTCAAACTTGGTGAATGCCCCTTTTATACTTGCATATAACTAACAGATTAATGGAGAGAGCATTATGAATGTGCTTGAAAATTAGATATTTTCAAGCTATTGAAAATAGTTTTAGAATACAGGGTAGAAAATTAACTTATTGGAGTATAGACTAGGAAAATGATAGATCCAGTTTTTTTGTTGATGAATGTTCAATTATAACTGGATAATTATTCTATAGTATATAGCACATTTCCAATCATATCATTTTACCTTATTTATCCATCACAAGTCCCTCCATATGGCTTAGAACAACTAAATTTAGATGATATGGACTTATGCCAATGGTTTATAGCATGTAGAGTTCATAGCAACAATCCTATAGTAGTAAACTTATGGGATGCAAACCCATAACAACTTTTGTGGCAATGAATTTATGGGATGTGGATGTGGATCCATAACAATAATCTTGTAGAAGTAGATTTATGGCATGCATATCTATAGAAAAAAATTTACGGGACATAGATCTATAGCATTAGTCCAATAGAAATGATACAACATCTATAACTTACTTGAATATTCAAAATAGAAAAATACAAACTTACCTTGAGTCTTAATTCCTAAAGTTGATTATAAAAAAGATAATCAAGATAAAAGGAAAGGATGGATTTATGGGAAAAAAGACGAGTAGAAGATGGAAAAAATAGAGGTCATCAATCATATAATATTTGGTTTGTATAATTATCCATCTAAAAACTAACATGCATTAATTGGTCATTGATGTCGTGTTGACGCTTCTATAACTAGGAAACTCATTATGTCCTAGCATAAGGAATGCACTTTAACTTCAATTTTTTAATAACCTTTAGGGAAACTAAATTTTCCATAGTTATGTTATCTATGTTTAAATTATAGTATATAACTTGAACCTTGAATTTTCCTTCTTTGTTTAAGTTCATTAACTATCTTCTTGTCAAGCTTGAGAAACACCATTTTAAATGTAATGTTTTATCCTTGCTCATAATGAATCACAAAAAATTATATCCTAAAATCAATGTTTCATCTATGTGTGTTGTATTCACAATATAATAAGAGGGGGTTGAATCAATATAATGACAATTTTTACTTATTTAAAGCTAATCAAACATCATAAAACATAAATCTCATAACTTGAACAAGTAACACAAGATATACATGGAAACCCTTATGGGGGAAAACCATAAAACTTCTTAATATGAAATATATTATAGACACCAATCCCTTCTGATACTTTGTAGGAACCAACCTATAAGAGACACCAATCCCCTCTATTTCTTTGTAGACACCAACCTACAGGAAGCACCAATCCCCTCTATTGTTTTGTGGGAACTAGCCTATAAGAGACATTAAACCCCTCTTCTAATTTGTAGGCACCAACCTACATGAGACACTAATCCCCTCTACTTCTTTGTAGGCACCAACCTATAGGAGACATCAATCCTCGTTGCTGCAAATATTTGCAGGCATCAACCTATAGGAGACATCAATCCTTGTTGCTACAAATATTCGTAGGCACCAACGTACTTCATTGAGTCCACTTGCTTCTTCGCAATGTATGTTAGTTTCTTATGCTTTCACCAAATTTGTGTGTTTCTTCTATCTTCACCATCTTTGTTGGTTACTTCTACCTTCACCAAGTCTACTTGCTAAAGTTCTTCCTTTACCAAGGCTACTTCTCCCAAATCTTGTTGCTTTTTTATTTATCTCAAGAATGAATTTGTACAACATGCCATGTATCCAATCTTTCAAATCTAGTTCTGAAATTTATATCACATGTACCTAGATATCTCTTCTCTATCTAATCCAAAACTCACAATCTAAAACATCTCAGAAATAAAGTTATAGCAAAAATTACAAGATAAACATGTTTGAAGCATGTTTCATAAGCATTCAGGAACACTAAATTACTCAAATAATATCTTTGAGATTGTAATGAAAAAGGATCTAAAATTTTTACCACATGTACCTTGATATCTCTCATCTGTCTCCTCCAAATTTCAAATTCTGAAACATCATAGAAAGAAATTTATAGCAAAAATACCAAGATGAACTGTTTGTCAACATTCATGAAGCCTAACTTCCTTAAACTATATCTCCAAATTTCCAAAATTATAGTGAAATAAGGTCTACAATTTTTACCATACATACACGAATATATTTTACCTATATCCCCCAAGTTTCACATTCTAAAACATATCAAAACAAACATTATAGTGAACATGCCGAGCTGGCCTATTTGATGAGAATTCAGGAAGCTAACTTCCTTCAACCATACCTCTGAAATTACAACAAATCAAGGTCTAAAATTTGAAATACAAGTACACGAAAATATTCTATTTTGTATCACCGAACTTTCATGTTTTGAAACATCATGTCAAAACAAAATTTATAGTGAAAACTAAAAGTTAACTTGTTTTATGAGCATTCAGGAAGCCTAAATTTCTTCAACCATATCTCCAAAATTTCAATGAATCAAGATCTAGAATTTGAACGATATGTACATGAAGATCTTCTATCTATATCTGCCAAGGTCCACATTTGGAAACATCCATGAAGAAAAGTTAGAGTGAAAAATGCCAAGATGGCTCGTTCACCCAATAAATCACATTTTTCTTCCACATTTCGACTCCAAGAAATACCCCAAAAATTATTCCTCAACTCCTCTTGCAACTCTAGAACTATTATTTGACGGATTGGTGTTAAAATGAACTCATATTCTCTTTATTTATAGTGTCTATACATTCACTTATGGAGTTAACTTATAAAACTGGTTGGGTCAGTCTGCTTGTACTTTGGTTGGGTTATCCTAACAAAATATTTTATATCTCCTCATTTGCATGGAATTAGAGGGAGTTCCATATACCATTAGAAAGGTCTCAAAATAATATTTTCCACCATACGTAATTTGCTCCCATTTGAGCTAGGTGATTGGTGTAAAAGTGACTTCAAATATAGGGTATCCAAATGGGGCATCAAAAGTCCAAAATAATATTCCCAACAATCTTCATTTTCCAATATTTATCTTGGACATAAGTAGTATCCCCCTATATTTGACATCAATGATAACAATATTTCCAATAAAGAAATTCACTTTAACTTCAAATTTTCAATAGCCTCTAGGGAAACTAAATTTTCCATACATTTTTTTAATCTATGATTAAATTATAACATATACCTTGAATATTGCATTTTCCTTCTTTGTTTAAGTTCTTTAATTATCTTCTTTTTAAGCTTGAGAAAAATTATTCTAAACATAACATTTTTCCTTGTTCATAATGAATCACAAAAATATTATATTTTAAAATCAATGTTTCATCTACATATGTGAGATAAACCTTGGCATTGTTTCCTTTGATATAATTGTGATTTTTGAGACATTATAATGTCTTGTGTCCTAATCCACATTTGTAACAAATGTTGACTTATTTCGATTCTCAACCCCCTCTAAAACCTATACCTCTACCAGGGTTTTACTTGCTATAACATTTTGGTTCTTGGTCACAACATTGTCTTTAGTACCATTTGTTTCTCCTCTTGTAACATTCATTTTTCATATACCTCTAGATCCCTTCCATTGAATTTTTATATTGTCTTCTATTCAACTTTTCCTCCACCTCCAAAGTAATTTGATAAGCTCCATCTATTTCATGAAAATGATCAGTATTCATCTCATTTGGATATGGAACTTCAACTCATTAATGTACCTTGATACCCTTTGATACTCTATATCTTTAAGTCTAAATATAAATGATAAGTCAAAGAATTCTTTGGTATATCCTTAAAGAAATGCCTCTTCTATCTGAAATTTTGTTCATGTGTACAAAAGCTTTGCTATTAATCAATAGGTAATAATTTATCCTTAATCTTATTCACTATTTTCATCTAGCTCTTCATCTTCTCTTGTTGTCTTTTGAGTATGTGTTTTTGCATTGTCTTCGACCAAAGTTCTTAGTTTGAGGGAAAAAACCCCTATTAGAGTCTTCAACATTTATTCAAATGCCTCTTGAAATCTTATAACTAGTCAATGAGAGCCATAACTTGTAAATTACCACCAGAACAAGAAGTTTTCAATCTAGAATTACCTCTTTCCTTCAACAAATTGACCAATTTCATCTTTGGGTCTCTTTGTTTAATGTTCTTCTCATTATCTATCTTGGTTTCAAAATTTGAGTCATTTTTGGCATCTCCAAACCTTTGATTCTCCTCCTCAAATAATCCAATCATTGGTTCCTCGTGCTTACTTGATTGCTCCTCTTCATGGTACCATCCTTATAGTTTATCTCTTACTCCATAACCTTACTACAATTCGCAAGCCTTATTTCATGGAAATGTCTCCCACAAGCTCCACTTCTAACAATTGCACTTGTTGAAACAATCTTCTCTCGGCTCTCAATGCAGCCATAACTTCACATCAAAATAAATCTAACTAGGAAGAAACTTAAAAGAAAAAATAATTATGTAAGGCTAGGAAATGTAGAATCAAATGACAACTACTATAGATCCGAGCTTGTAGTCTTAGAGTGCTACAATGATAGAAGTTGCACAAACGCATGTGATTAGTGAAATTTGTAGAACATATGGTAGTGAAAAACCACTAAAACTTGTAGGAAAACACAAAACAATAGAGGAGAATGAACATATATCAAGCTTTATTCAAATATTAGGGAGAATATTAGATATTACATCTTGATGTAGAGATCTCTCTCAAACATGTAGAATGCAATATAAGAATTCTCTAGTTTCAATTATGTCTCCAACTCCTCAAAGTTAAGTTAGACACAAATCGTATATCTTCTCTCTCTAAAAATCTATTCAATCCCATTTTCTTACAAAATTAAACTATTTATAAAATTGCTCATATCCTTCATTCTATAATAGAAGGTCAAGCATCCTTCCTCGGTGATTCTCCTTCTATAGTGACACCCCTTAATATTTGCTTCTACAACACATTAGAAATTTTCATCTTCATTGTTAATAATTTCATCTTTTGGTTCTACAATATTGTCTTGGAATCGCATAACTATGAAAAGAAATTATTTCACCCAATATGTAGCACAAGCTTCCATGACCCACATCTCAATTCCATGGCAATGAAATTTTATTCCTAGTGATGAATTTTTATTCCATGTATTTCTTAGCACAATTCCACATCACACTAGCTTGACTTAGGTTATAGACTTCAATAGCTATGGTATTTAGTCTTTCTCAACAACTCAACCACTAACCTCCTTATTTACACATACCAAGCAAACTATCTCAGACATTTAATAAAAGGGGAAAACAAAATATTTTATTGTTAGGTGATGTCAATTGCTTAAAACCAAGGATGCTCCCACATCAATAGTCTTTTTCCCGTCCTTTAAATCAATGATGTTAACATGTGTGTGTAGTCAAAACAACAACACTAAGTTTAAGTGCATAAGTTGTACTTGTATTCATCCCTCAATCTTGTGCTAGAAAATATTCTAAATTTGTGCCAAAACAAACTTATACACGTGAATTTTTTTAATGGAATGTGAGGTTGTCTTGTAGAACTCACATAATTACCAATCTACTTCTACAACTTCCACTTGAAATTATTTTGCAACCTCCTTTAGGATGGAAAAACAATTAGTTGTCTAGTGCAATTTTATTCTAACTACGTTCATAGTTGTCCTTTGGTGCATAATGTTACTTCTTCTGATAAATTTTATCTATGTCTATTACATTGGTCAGTATGAGGACTTTTGCTTTGGTTTTCCCAAGGAACTCATCAATATTGTTTAGAGTAAATCTATGCATGTCACTAAGAGATTTTATTGGTACAATGTGAACTTGATTTGGATATATTGATGAAATCCACTCTTCTATTTAAGGGTTGGGTTGTGCTCCATATCCTATATAGTTACATAAACTATAAGGTCATTGAACTCATGTGTGTAGTCGTAGATAAATTGACCACAAATAATTGCATCATATATTCTAATGTTCATAATACTTCAACAAATAACGTGTATATTACGAATGTTCTCCACAAAATTTCTTCAGGTTGTGATTGGCTCACCTTGGTTTATGCACGATCATGCATGGGAATCTCATTGTGCAGATGTGTTAAAGGGCATCCTCATGACTACAAATCCAATTTTGTTTATATAATTGAATATGTTAACTTCAACATATGGTTAAAATGCATAAAAACCACTTTTCAAATTCATTCACATTAACCCTTCCTTCAAATATAAGAATGTCTAAGTTTACATGTACCTTGAAATGATTATGGCATCCAAAGGGTATTGATCCAAGCTATACAAAAATGATAAGCACTTTATGAAACATGAATTTGGATAATAGCTATACAAACTAATTAAACATATCTTATATTTCATTTGAATTTCATGTTCCATTTAATAAAAACATGATTTTCTAAATTAATATAATGATTGATGTTAAGATTTCCTACCAAATCATTATGTTTATAAAAGGAGATTGGATGAGGAGTTAGGTACAACCTATTCTCCTTAAACTCAAACCATTTCCACATAAACATAAACCATGAGCAACACACTAACCATTGGTTGTTGTGTGGAGTTGCTTGAAATTGTTTAATATTTAAATATAAAACCATAAAAAGATTTAAGGCCCTTAAAGTATGGTTTTCTACTAAAATATACATCAAACCTTAAATAGATTTAAAGAAAAATTAAGCGTAGGATAACAATGTAAAATTGTTAAATCTCAACAAATATGAAAGCGCAAATAGATATAATGTTTAACAATATTAAAACTTTATTTTTTACTCCCATTGGAATGTGGCCAACTAAGAGGGAGCTTGAATGATGGATTCAACAACACTTGTAGCCCAAAGGGTTCTTCACTGTCATCTTCTATAAATTAGAGGAAAAAGAACATATCTTTGAAGGAGGTCATGTTTTTACAATAATTTTTGGCTATATATTCGTCAATGGGAGGCATGCTTTAACTAGAATAAGGAGGAATTCATTATTTCCCCGGTTTGGGTAAGCCTATATTCCCTTCACATAGATTTATGGATACCTGAAATACTAGAGGGCATTGGACATGCACTGGGAAATTTGTCAAAGTTTCAAAGGTGACGCGGCGAGGCAGAAATATGTCCTTTATGCACTTATGTGTCTATATGAACATATCCCAACCATTACCAGAATCCATAGAGTTGGATTACTAAGGTGAAATATGGACTCAAACATTGGACTATGAACATGTTCCATTTCGATGTCGATTATGTCATCAACATGGTCATCTCATTAGGGAGTGTCCCCAACGAAGAAAGGACCAGGAAGTGAGCATTCTTCTAGGAAACGATGAGTTTACAAAGGTCTCTACGAGGAGACGCAATCAAAAGAACCAGAATCCTCCAAATGCTATGTCAATGGAAGATAAGAAATCATTATCTGTCCTGGAAGAAATGGAAGAAGATGAAAATAAGATAGATGATATTAACATGATAGACAATTTGTGTGAGGCTTTAGTAGAAAAACAAGCCCAGAAATGCAAACTAGAGGAATATAATCCTTTTTTTGGCTTGTCGGGTTTTAATGAAGTTGTTCCCTTACTTACTCAAGAATATGAGGCTCTCTCTAAAGAAGAATTGCATCTAGTAGGTTTGGTTAATGATTGGGCATCGTAAGACCTCACGGAACTAAATAAAGAACAACAGGAACATTATGGGAATGCATATCTCTCTTGAAAAACTAAAACTACACAATCCCATCAATATGTTTTGGGACAAGTCTTGCCGGAAAAGGGAACATATGTGTTATTTAAATATCTACCCAAGAATGTTAAAAAAAGGCAAGAAAAATAGCAAGGAGATAGTGTCACCCATTTAACAAGGCCTAGCTCATCTTGGTCAGTAACAACCTTACCAGATGTCCCAATCAAACCTACTAACTTCTCTCAATGAAATTTCTATCATGGAACATTCAAGGGATGAATAGAAAAGGGAAGCAAAGATATCTTAGGGAAATAATCTATAAGGAGAACCAACGATTGTGATTTTGCAAGAAACCAAAATGATGAATGATAGGTTGACAATCATTGCATCATATTGTTGGACAGGGTGTCAATCCATGATGATAGAAGCAAAAGGAAATGTTGGGGGTCTAGCAATTTGGTGGAACCCTTATGAAGTCCAATTCCAAAATTGGTTGGCCACCTCCAACACTCTTACAAGTCAATTACGTTATATAGGCACCAAGGAGTACATATATCTCACAACAATCTATGGTGCATCCTCTGGGGGGGAGAAACTTAACTTCCTACAACAACTTGTGAATATTAGAGACTTAGTAGAGGATTCATGGTGGATTGTTAGTGGAGATTTTAATCTAATCAAGTCACTGCAAGATAAAAAGGGAGGAGAGTGATGACTAGATCAAACATCAATAGCCTTTGATGCTTATATGCAATAGTTGAAGCTCATAGATATACCTACAATCAATGGTTTATTCATTTGGAATAATAGACGAGGAGGTCCTCATCAGATAGCAAGCTAGTTGGATAGATTTCTTTTATCTAAAGGAATCATTCAAAAGGATATTTTTCTTTGAAGTCTCTATCTTTCGTTGTATGGGGTCAGATCATCGGTCGCTCATGTTAGAAATTGATCTAAAATAACATCCCCCTAACCGACCTTTCTACTTTGAACGATTTTGGTTTCAAGATCCTCAGTTTGTAGATCTTCTAAATAAATCGTGGATGGAGTTAAATATAAAAGGCACATCCAAAATGCACATTTTCCAACTTAAGTTGAAGGCCTTAAAGAGTAAAATTAAACAATGGAATAAGAAAGTCTTTGGTAACATTTTGGCGGATAAGATACTTTTGGAATAGAAAATGGCAGAAATTCAATAAAGAATAATTCTTGAAGGATGATCCCAGGAACTGGTAGAAGAAGAGGGGATCACACTAGTCAAATTGGAACAACACTGCAAATAGGAGGAGGAGTTGTGGAGGCAAAAATCAAGGATTCAATGGCTGAAAGAAGGAGAATGAAATACAAAATTCTTTCACAACTCTATGATACAGTGGCGACATGTTAATAGAATTTACATTATTATATCTAAAGATGGAGACAAAAAGTTACAACACCAGTAAATTGAGTGGGAATTGATAGCCTACTATAAGGATTTTCTCATGAGGACTCTTACCAATGGAAAAAGGCTATCAATGTTGTAATTCAACATATCCCCAGGTTAGTAACTAATGATCATAGTATATCCTTGATGAGACCAACCTCCTTTCAAGAGGTGGAGATGGTAGTTATGAGCATGCCGAAGAACAAGGCACCAAGCCCTAATGGATATACATCAGACTTCTTTCAAACTTGTTGGAGTTTCTTGGGTAAGGAAATCCATGAATTAGTTGAAGAATCATGTCAAACTATGAATTTACACCCTGGTCTTAATGCTACTTTTTTTACCCTGATCCCCAAAATTGGTCATTCAAAGAGTCCTAATGGTTTTCGCCCTATTACACTTTGTAATGTTATTTACAAAATCATTTCATCTGTCATAGTCAATAGACTAAAGCCCATCCTTCCAACCCTTATTTCGCCTGCCCAAACTAGATTTGTGAAGGGTCGTTAGATTGTCGATGGTATCATTGCAACACAAGAAATCATTCACTCCCTCGGAATGACAAAGAGGCCAGGTATGCTTATTAAACTTGATTTGTCTAAGGCATATGATCGCATCAGTTGGAGTTTCTTGTTCCAGGTACTTAGTGCTTATGAATTTTCTAACCAATGGATATGGTGGGTATCCTCCTTAGTCTCCACAACCTTTTTCTCAATTCTTATCAATGGATCTCCCTCCAATACCTTTTCATCCTCTAGAGGACTAAGACAAGGAGATCCCTTATCTCCTTTCTTGTTCATTTTAGCAATGGAGGCCTTGGAATAATTATTCAAACATCCTATTCTTTGGGGCATCTTCATGGGCTGAGATTATATGGCATAGATTTTCCTATCTCACATCAACAATATGTTGATGATGTTATTCTATATGTGTTGCCCATAATGAAAGAGGGACGTGGAATCATGAAAATCCTACAACTCTTCATGGAAGCATCTGGTACATTGATCAACAGAGAGAAGACAAACATATTCTTTTTTAACTGCCCAAATCTCTTACAGACATAATTAATCTGAGTATTGGGCTTTAAAAAGGGACATCTTCCTTCCAAGTACTTGGGAGTACCACTAGTCAACCATACAAACAAAGTTTCTTCCTGGGAAGATATCTTAGAGAGGACTCGACGAAGGATAACCAATTGGAATGTCATGTCACTCAATCTCCTAGGTCACCTGACATTGCTGAAAGCAGTATTACAAGCCATACCAAATTATCAACTAGCAGTTATGTCGATACTAGTTGCAATAGCTACTTGATTTAGAAATCTATGGGAGGACTTATTGTGGAAGGGCACTGCCAAAGAACACAAGTGGGCCTTGGTTGGTTGGGATACTTTAGTTGTAACGAAGTGCATGGGAGGTTTGGGACTCAGAGATCCCCAGTTGATCAGTCAGGCGTATGCTATGAAATTATGGTGGCTTTGGGTTTAGGGAGGATCACAACTTTGGAAACAAATCTGGAAAAGAAAGTACACGTCTCTTCCATATTAGGAGGAGAGACTCAGATTTAATGGGTCCATTAAGGGATCACCTATATGGAACTGGGCTATTAAAGGAAGAGACCTCATTCATTGACATGCATTTTGGGACATCAAAGATGGGAAAACAATGACATTTTGGGAAGACTCTTGGAAACAGTACATGTGCTTAGACTAGCTTCAACACTTCTAACCAATACAAAACCTCTCTAAAAGTCTCGGGGCATACTCATTAGCAGATTTCTGGAAACCATATATGAAGAATCAAGAATGGAGAGTGTGGAAGGATAAAGAAGATTGGTCCAGTAACAATGACAGTTATCCCTGGAAGGAGTTTCAAGAATTATTAGATAATAGACCTATCAGGGTTTCACAACAATGGGATGTTCTAAGATGGGGCCACCAATCAACTGGAAAATTTACATTAAAAGAAGCCTATCAAATACTAGTGGATTTTCATGTAGATGACAATACAAAATTGTGGGGGAAACTATGGGATTGTAAGAGCTAGCTAAAACTACTTATTTTCTTATGGTTGTTGGCACATGGAAGAACCCTTACATGGGACCGCTTAAGGGAAAAAGGCTATGAAGTATTGTCGATCTATCTCTTACGTTCTCAAGTTGAGGAGACATCACAACATATTTTCTTGACTTACACCTTTGCATGTAATGTTTGGGATATTCTATGGAGGATATTTCGATATCTGTGCCTCATTATTACACAATACGAGAACTAGTAATGCAATGTTTAGACAATAAGTTTAATAATCCCATAGCATCACAAGCTTGGAGACTCGCCTATGGCTTTGTCCTATGGAACCTCTAGAAAGAATGGAACCTTAGGATATTTCAAACAAACAAAAGGAATGTTGCTAGTTTACAAGATATAACAATTAAGAATATACGTGAGACACTAGCAACATTGTCCTTTGCACAAGAATAATGCTCAAATATAAGCATGGAGGAGTATATTTTTAAAAATATGGATCTACAAACAATAATGTTTAACCCTACTCCCATCAAGTTGCTCGGTTTGACGCATAACGATATCAATTTGTTCACACCACCTCTAGAACACTTCAAAATACTGAGTTTCGATGGGGCATTGAAGGGGAATCTAGGACAAGCGGGATACAGAGGAATCTTTTGAGACGATTCATCAACCTCTACACATTTATGATTCTTATTATGGTACCTCAACAGACAACATAACAAAATTTCTTGGCCTGGAGAAAGTGTTGGCATTATGATGCATGTGTTGTACTTGATGGCAACCCACTCGTAGAAGAACAACTCACTTATATATAACTAGATGTATCTACAGAAGAGATATCAAAATACATGGGATGTAGGACAGCTCAAAGGAATCAGATGACAATTCTTAGTAATGACAAGTTAGCTTTGCCATCAAGTCCAAAGGGCGATATTGTTGGCATTATGAGACAAGTGTTGTCCTTGATGGCAACTCACAAAGATGACAGATTATAGTGCAGCGGGTCAGTAGCAAAGAGTTGATGATCAGACTACAAAGAATGAAGAAAATAAGGTATATGCAGGTTCCTCTTATCAAAGTCACGTATACACGCGGGATCATCGATCAAAAGGCGCGTATGCGTATACACGCACTTTCATGCAAGGGAAGGCGCGTACATTGGGTTTTGGTCCATGGTATTAAGTCCTTGGTATTTGGACCTATGGTTTTGGACCATGGTATCTCGTCAGAAGTGTTGATCCCAAGTATTGGGTCCATGGTATTGATTTGTTATGGTTTTGGACCATGGTATTGAGTAAGGCCTAAGACTATAAAAGGAGAAGAAGATCATTAGGCAAGGGCATTGAGAAAGTCTTGAATATCTGATGAAGTATGAGATCCAGTATGCAAGTTATGGGTTTATGATGCATTGCTTGATCTGAGCTAAGGAGGAATCTCACCGGTTGATGGAGAACAAGATCTAAGGATAGATCGGGATCAAATGGTTTGAAATGAACTATCTCTATATGGTTGATTATGCTTATTCTAGATCTGTATACTGACGCATGTAATGTTCTGAACTGGGTATAACTTAAGTTTGAAATAGCTGCAAGTCATGATTGAATATTTATAGATCTGTACGCGGGTTGGCTTTGGTGAAAGCGCGTATGTACGTGGGTTTGGTTCGTCATAGTAGCGTATACATTATGATATATGATATTTGAAGTTGCAGTTGGATCTGGTTATTGTTGCAGAGTTATGTTGTTTGTTCTGTGTTCTGGTGACTGTGTTGTTGACAGGGTTTCAATGTTTCAGTGATTCAGAGATTGATGATGCTAGTATTGATTGATTTTGTGCTTCAATGATATTGATGGGTCCAGTATGAAAATTGGATGAAACATGGCCTTCATGTTACAGGGAAAAGTGTCTATGCAGAACTGCTAATCCCACTAGGGCTAGTGGCTACCTTAGAAACAAACAAAGTAAAGACTACTTTCGTTTTCCTTTATGAGAGATAGATGAGAGAAGAATAAAGGAGACCAACCTCTGTCTCGCGCTTATCTCCTTACTCGATTCCTCTCTCTTCTGATAGTCCTTTGCTACTTGCTTCCTTGTATACCCGGCTTCACAGAGTACCTGTAGAATCAAAGCAGCACAATACTATACGAGAACATGGATCTATTATCATAAACAATCTAGGATCAGATGTAAATTGACCATACAAATGCATAAAACATAAATCACACAAGAGTATGGAGGAAAACTTGAATAGCTTTATTGATAATCAAGAAAGAGCCAAGAGAGTTACAACCAGTTGTTCTGACCCAGCATCATCCTCTCAGCAAGAAGAAGCCCTTCTTCACCTCATGACAAGCTTGGATCACCCAACACTATGATCTCACACCAATAAACCAACAGAAATTCCTTACAAGATGCAAAATTGCAGCCTCCAACCTCTGGATCTCTGGGATGAGAGATCTATATATAGATATTTGCAGAGGTGTGAGTCAGCTCTGGGTTTTTTATTAGTGTCTTCTCTCTGATAATTCTTGATTCCACTTGGAGATCTCATTGATCTCTTACTCATCCTTGGGTGATTCTGAGAGGCAAGTGTCCCAGGAGAAGTTTCTGGAAGATTCCATGATCATCCACCTCGCAAACTGTCTCCGCCACTTGTCTTTTCTCGTCCATCGCACCCCATAGAAGGGATTTTTGAAATGAAACACACTTCCCGTGTGTACAAGGTGAGATGCATCGCACCCTGGCCATGGAGCAAGTGAAATGATCCAGTTTTGACCAGTTCTGAGTAGTTTTTCATGGAGAACTTCTGGGAGATGATGTAATCAGTTGACCTTGTTCTTTTAGGGGTTGGAACAACACCTTTAGGGACTTAGGAGCCCTTGGTTTATGGACATTTATGCTTGGGGTTACAGTGCCCAAAAATGTCTATAACAGTTGCCCCCTAAAGCATGAGGTCGTTAATCTTTTGATGTCGGGTGAAATGCTTTATCATGAGGATCCGAAGTTCTTTCAAGCTGGAAGGAGACCTGTAATAAGATACAATACAATACATTATCTTCATAATATTTTCATGATCTAGCTGAGGTGGGCATTCCCATGCTCAGCTTTATAAATTCATTTTTCATGTACATGAGACAGACAATCGTCTGAGTGTAGACTGATGATTCTGGTAGAGCCATCATCCCTTAGATTGGATGATTATCTATGCAGCAATGATGTACATTTGATGTTTTTATTTTCCTGAATATATATCGCAGCCCGGATGGATGAAACTAGATCCAGGGTCTTCAATCTCGTTCGATCTTCACTCAAAGTACAAGTCGATCCATGTGAGAGATGTTCTGGAGTCGAACATGGAAAGACATCGCCTAATTACCAGCCAATGATGTAAGTTGTTAACAGGCACGAGAGGAATCACCGATAATGATAATGATCCTCAAGGTACTGCAGTACAATTCACGTGGTGTGAATAAGGGACTTGGCATCGAACACCACGCAAAATCTTTTGGTCGAAGGCCATTGATGTAAACCTGTCGCCGGAAGTGAGAAACTTGCCATTGAGGCATGAAAGCTTCAAAGTACTGAAAGGGTTGTTCCTAGATCAACTTCCTGGATAATGAGCTGATGTCAACAAGAAGTGATCCGTCATAGGAGGGCCTTAGGGAATCCCACACCAATGACACGGAACGGAGCAAATGATTTTAATGGAGGTGAAAACGATCTGGTGATATAAGTTTTAGGGTGGCGGTCATGAAAGAATGGAGCGTAAATGTATTGCAGCGGGTGAGACACAGGTGAATTCTCTGAGTGACTTCTCTTGAACATATCGGCAACACTGACATGATGGATTGGTAGCATTAACCCCAAATGTGGATGGTGTGATGTGACCATGGATATGTGACCGGTGAATGAAACAACCCAACCGGACTTGGATGCGGAGTCAAAGTGTCATGTTCAAGAGTGACTTGCTACCAACAAAGTTTCTTCAAGTTTTCTTCCCAATTTTTCCCCAATCATTGCTGACCAGTACCTCTTTATTTTTGTCAAGCTTGAGGAGGATAACATATGCTTGTTCTATAATTTGCCCTTTGGGCAAACCCATCGCTAAGTTTTAACGAGCCTAGCGATAGTGAAACTCGTTCTTGTCTGCTATGGACAAGTTTGTCGCTATTAGGTTTTAATGAGTTTAATGACAAAGATAACTCGGTCCTTTTCAATTTTAGAGAGTCTGAAAAGGGACGTAAAGGAAACTCCAAAGATCCTTTTTCGTCATCTAATCCCTTAAGTCCGAAAAAGTGTAAAACAATACAGAAGGGATGAATTTTCGGTACTTTTAACGAGCCGAACAAAACAAGCGCTCGATATTTTTGTGTAATAATCCCTCAAGTCCAAAAAGATTAAAATCTAAAGGAGGGATAGCACTTCCGGTCACTTTAACGAGCTGGAGAGGCCAATGGCTCGGCAATCTTTTCATATTTTACGAGTCAGTTGAAAAGAGCTTAAAGGAGACTCGTCTTTGAGGAATGAGTGATAAAATCGGGTAGCAGCTGATTCTAGGTAAGGTTTGGAATTTCCCAATCACGGTAGTGTTACAAGGATGGCTAACAGGATCACTCTTCGCAGCTGTTCCTCAAAAGGGGTAAACAATCAAGTGGAGGTGAATGATCGGCCAAAACAGAGTGGAGGCTTAGTTCCTTGCTCGATTCCTCTCTCTTCTGATAGTCCTTTGCTACTTGCTCTCTCGTATACCCAGCATCACAGAGTACCTGTAGAATCAAAGCAGCATAACACTATACAAGAACATGGATCTATTATCATAAACAATCTAGGATCAGATGTAAATTGACCATACGAATGCACAAAACATAGATTACACAAGAGTATGGAGGAAAACTTGAATAACTTTATTGATAATCAAGAAAGAGCCAAGAGAGTTACAACCATTTGTTCTGACCCAGCATCATCCTCTCAGCAAGTAAGCCCTTCTTCACCTCATACAAAGCTTAGATCACCCAACACTATGATGTTGCCTCAAGAAACCAACAGCAATTCCTTACAAGATGCAAAATTCTAGCCTCTGGATCTCTGAGATGAGGGATCCATATATAGATATATGTAAGGGAGATGAGTCAGCTTGTAATTTGATTAGTGTCTTCCCTCTGATAATTCTTGCTTCCACTTGGAGATTGGTGATCTCTTACTCATCCCTGGTCGAATTCAGAGAGGCAAGTGTCACAGGAGAAGTTTCTGGAAGATTCCATGCTTTTCCACCTCGCGGATTGACACTGCCATTTGTCTCTTCTCTCCCATCGCACCCCATAGAAGGGATTTTTGAAATGCAACGCACCCACTGAGTGTACTTAGGTGAGATGCAACGCACTTTGCCTATGGAGCAGGTGAAAAGATCCTGTTTTGACTAGTTCTAAGTAGTTTTTCATGGAGAACTTCTGGGAGAAGCTGTAATCAGTTGACCTTGTTCCTTTGGGGGTTGGAACAATACTTTTAGGGACTTAGGAGCCCTTGGTTTATGGACATTTTATGCTTGGGGTTGCAGTGCCCAAAAATGTCTATAACAGTTGCCCCCTAAAGCATGAGGTTGCTAATCTTTTTTTTCTGATGTCGGGTGAAAGGCTTTATCATGAGGATCCGAAGTTCTTTCAAGCTGGGAGGAGACCTGTAATAAGATACAATACAATACATTATCTTCATAATATTTTCATGATCTAGCTGAGGCGGGCATTCCCATGCTCAACTTTATAAATTCATTTTCATGTACATAGGACAGACAATCGTCTGAGTGTAGACTGATGATTCTGGTAGAGCCATCATCCCATAGATTGGATGATTATCTGTGCAGCAATGATGTACATTTGATGTCTTTATTTTCCTGAATATATATTGTAGCCCGGATGGATGAAACTAGATCAGGGTCTTCAATCTCGTTCGATCTTCACTCAAAGTACAAGTCGATCCATGTGAGAGATGTTCTGGAGTCGAACATGGAAAGACATCGCCTGATTACCAGCCAATGATGTAAGTTGTTAACAGGCGCGAGAGGAATCACCGATAATGATAATGACCCTCAAGGTACTGCAGTACAATTCACGTGGTGTGAATAAAGGACTTGGCGTTGAACACCACGCAAAATCTTTCGGTTGAAGGCCAATGATGTAAACTTGTCACCAGAAGTGAGAAACTTGCCATTGAGGCATGCAAGCTTCAAAGTACTGAAAGGGTTGTCCCTAGATCGACTTCTTGGATAATGAGCTGATGTCGACAAGAAGCGATCCGTCATAGGAGGGCCTTAGTGAATCCCACATCAATGACACGGAATGGAGCAAATGATTTTAATGGAGGTGAAAATGATCTGGTGATATAAGGTTCAGGGTGGCGGTCATGAAAGAATGGAGCGTAAATGTATTGCAGCGGGTGAGACACAGGTGAATTCTCTGAGTGACTTCTCTTGAACATATCGGCGACACCGACATGATGGATTGGTAGCATTAACCCCAAATGTGGATGGTGTGGTGTGACCATGGTGATGTGACCAGTGAATGAAACAACCCAACCTGACTTGGATGCGGAGTGAAAGTGTCATGTTCAAGAGCGACTTGCTACCAACAAAGTTTCTTCAAGTTTTCTTCCCAATTTTTCCCCAGTCATTGCTAACCAGTACCTCTTTATTTTTGTCAAGATTAAGGAGGATAACATATGCTTGTTCTATAATTCGCCCTTCAGGCAAACCCATCGCTATGTTTTAACGAGCCTAGCGATAGTGAAACTTGTTCTTGTCTGCTATGGACAAGTTTGTCACTATTAGGTTTTAACGAGTTTAACGACAAAGATAACTCGGTCCTTTTCAATTTTAGAGAGTCTGAAAAGGGACGTAAAGGAAACTCCAAAAATCCTTTTTCGTCATCTAATCCCTTAAGTCCGAAAAAGTATAAAACAATACAGAAGGGATGAATTTTCAATACTTTTAACGAGCCGAACAAAACAAGCGCTCGATCTTTTTGTGTAATAATCCCTCAGGTCCAAAAAGATTAAAATCTAAAGGAGGGATAGCACTTCTGGTCCCTTTAACGAGCTGGAGAGGCCAATGGCTCGGCAATCTTTTCATATTTTACGAGTCAGTTGAAAAGAGCTTAAAGGAGACTCGTTTTTTGAGGAACGAGTGATAAAATGGGGTAGCAGCTGATTCCAGGTAAGGTTTGGAATTTTCCAATCATGGTAGTGTTACAAGGATGGCTAATAGGATCACTCTTCGTAGTTGTTCCTCAAAAGGGGTAAACAATCAAATGGAGGTGAATGATCGGCCAATACAGAGTGGAGGTGATGGTGAGAACACAACCAAGGCTTTAAAGGCTGAAGTACTACATTCACGATGGTTATTTACCAGAAATCGGGTCATTTTTTTTTTATTGAGCTTAAACACTGGGGGAAACATTTGCTCATGACTTATGTTTATTTTTAAACGAGCTTGAACTATGTGCTAAAACTGCTCGATTAATCCAGTCGTATAATAAGAATGTCTCATATATAAAAACGACATTATTTCAAATCTTTGCCCCACATCCTTTCTTTATGCAAGTTAGGAAACGATCAATCCAAAAAAAAGATAAATGATCACTCTTCGCTTGCACGCCAAAAGGTTTGCATGCCCCCAGGTATAAAACAGAGTTTCAAGGTCACCTTTTATTCAACCGATAAAACATTTGTTTTATCAGGAAAGGTCTACCTCTTTCAGGTTACCAAAGATTGTTCTATTCACACCGAAACAAAACACTTCTTCGGCGATGTCTACCGAAATAGACAAAGGCGAGCAAATCCACTCACATAACTTTGACGAGGGAATCTTATTCCAGTCTAACCCCTTTTCCAATCACGGACGGGAGTACAGACTAGTCATATATCTCTCGTGGAAACCTACCCTATACCTGAAGTTTTCCTGCCGAAGCAGACCAGGGTGCATGCTCCCTGGGTTTCAGTCATGCCCCCGAATCACTTTCGCTCATTGGGCAGACGGACTGGGGATTGATGAGACATTCCTTGCGTGAAAAGACCATTTAGGGTTGGTATATGACTATTTTCTATGTGTGAACCGGGAAATGAAAGCTGGTCTACGAGCTTGACAACTCTTCCTTCGCGCGGAAAACACATTACTCTAAAGAGTGAGGAGACAATAGCCTCCATGCAATAAATATAGTCTCGTCCAAGGAGTAGATTATAATCCAGGGGTCCTTGGACTACCATTACGTTCATTTGAACAGTTTTCCTTCTCAATGTTATGGGCACATTGGGAAGGATCCCTAACGGTCGACTGGTTCCTTTGTCAAAGCCTGTTAGATTTCTCATCTCAGGCAAAAGCGATGGCGAACCAAGCGCTTTCCAAGCAGTCGAGGAAAGGATACTCATAGAAGCCCTTTCATCTATGATGGTACCAGCCATGACCATTCTATATATTTGAGCAATGATTCGGAATGGTACACTAGCCGGTAAACGGGGTCTGCCTAGCTGATTCCAGTCGAAGGAAACAACTAGGTTGCTTGGAGGTGGGACCAAAAAAGTGTAAAACAATACAGAAGGGATGAATTTTCGGTACTTTTAACGAGCCGAACAAAACAAGCACTCGATCTTTTTGTGTAATAATCCCTCAGGTCCAAAAATATTAAAATCTAAAGGAGGGATAGCACTTCTGGTCACTTTAACGAGCTGGAGAGGCCAATGGCTCGGCAATCTTTTCATATTTTACGAGTCAGTTGAAAAGAGCTTAAAGGAGACTCGTCTTTGAGGAACGAGTGATAAAATCGGGTAGCAGTTGATTCCAGGTAAGGTTTGGAATTTCCCAATCACGGTAGTGTTACAAGGATGGCTAACAGGATCACTCTTCGCAGCTGTTCCTCAAAAGGGGTAAACAATCAAGTGGAGGTGAATGATCGGCCAAAACAGAGTGGAGGTAATGATGAGAACACGACCAAGGCTTTAAAGGATGAAGTACTAAATTCACGATGGTTATTTACCAGAAATTGGTTCATTTTTTAATGAGCTTAAACACTGGGGGAAACATTTGCTCATTGCTTATGTTTATTTTTTAACGAGCTTGAAGTCCGTGTTAAAACTGCTCGATGCGGGTTTATTTTTTAACGAGCTTTAACCCTGCGGTAACACTGCTTGTGATAAGTTTGCATGCCCCTAGCATAATAACGAAAATCGAGGTGCATGCCCCCCAAGCTTCATTGCATTCATCTCGGTGGTTGGAATGAAGGTTTACCTTCGAGATCTTCGAAAGAATCGACTTTGATTTTACGGGATCGTAATCAAAGACTTGATTTGGAAAGGGATTTGTTTCATTTTTTTTTAATGAGGCTGACACAGTAAAAGAATTATCCTCATAATCCACCGTATTTACAGTGTTTGATAGAAAATCAAAAACTGAAGGATGATTAAGGTTGCTGGAATAATCTTCATGGTAATCCAGGAGATGGGAACGATGGTGGTAATCTTCCCATGGTGCCTCCCCTAACATCATTGACTGAATGATTTCTTTGTCTGTTGAATGTACATGCGACCAAGGATCTGAAGAGGTGCCATATTCCTTAGACCTATTTATCCAAACACTCAATGAGCGTTGATTTGGGTTTGCCCCCCATGCCATGAAAATTGATTGCTACAATATTTCTAAAATGGCGATGATCCATGCTGACAAAATGTTCAAGAATCTTCTGAATCCATTAGATATAGAAGATTTCATATTGCAGGTTTCCACTGTGGCCACTTCCGCCAGATTACTCGGAGGCGGTAGGGCAAAAGTACCCATTAAGGCAGGGTCTTTTAGGAGGCCTACTCCAATATTTTGAAGCGAATGATTGCTTCCATGGATCATTGGAATGCTTCCCGTAACTTGTGAACTGTTGGGGAGAAATGTTTGTTGGTCGATGATTGTAATTCCTCCTTGGAAGGGAAATGCAATCTTCCTGAATTAGGTCGACACAACTACAGCCATGGCATATATCCAGGGCCTTCCCAGTAGGATGTTGTAATCGAGGTTTCCGTCGATTACTTCAACATCAATTTCTACTGTTTTGCCCCCCAGTTCAACTTGCAAGTTACTTAAAATCCCATATGGAGTGTATGATCGTCCATCAAATGCTTTTAACATTGTTGACGATTGCGACAAGGGTGGTGAGCCTAAATTTTTCCAGCAACTCATCGACATAATACATGTAGATGCCCCCTCATCAATAATTGTTCGATGAACAGTTTTGTTGAGGGCTTTCACTTGAATAAGGAAAGCTAGTTGAGCTGGTAACTGAGGGTCATATCCTTTGTGATTAAAGGATACAAGATTGGAATCCGTTGGGTCAATCCCACCTATTACTGATAATAGATCCTGCTTTTGGGAGAGGCAATTTTGCAGTACCTCAAGTGTCGACATAGCGGACGGCGATTGGGCCAGGTCCTCTACTATATTATAATTTTGTGCTACTTTGGCATGAGGATTAAATGTCAATTTGTGTACTACTCCCTTTGGTGGCTTTATCATTGGTTCAGGAATGATGGGTGGCACAACTTCGGTCAAAGTTGTTGTCGAACTACTAGGTTGTTCATTAGCCTTGTTATTCGACAGCTATGGATTCTCGTAATCTTTATTCCTTGTCAAAGCATCATTTTGCTGCTTTGAGATAGACAACATAAGCACTTGGGATCGGGAAGCATTTTGATTAGCAACCAGTTTGGTTCCTGGGTTTGGAAATGGATCAGTCAATACTGCTGAGGTTTTTGAACTCTTAAAGAGTTTCTTAACTTCAGCTTTATGTGGACAATCTCTCGTCCGATGATCCTCATCGCATATCTGACACCCCGCAGGGGGTTTCCTTTGCCCAGAAGGGTTTGCAGAAGGTTTTTCAGGAGATGAATCATCCTGCTTCTTTTTCTTCCCTTTCTTTTTCTTCTTTCCCCCTGGTTGCTTTAGTTGTTTTCCCTTGTCGGTCGACACGGCATTCACCTCCGAGGCAAGAAGTTCTTCATTTGCATTTTGATCAGAAATCTTACGGGCTTTCTTAGATGTAGCCTTTGTCGATTTCATGCTTGTCGTACCTATCACGCCATCACCGGCATGAGAGTCTTTGTTTGATTTAGGAGGGGGAGGAACGGAAAATTCCGGTCTAGGAGCATCAGGTATTTTATCGTAGAGCGTGCCAGACTGAGTATAGATCAAGTCTAGATATTGTGCACGAGCGATAACTTGCTCTTCGGTGACGACTCCCCATTTTGCCACATCTTCCGTGATGGAAGGTAATAATGACTTAATAAACCATTCAGCTAAAATCTGATCAGGAACATACGTTTTTACCATTCTACGACGACGTCGCCACTCATGAATATGATCGGATATGTGAGTGGCCGTCGTTTGTTTGAAATTGGTAAGGAGTTCTGTTCCCATTTCGTACCTTATGGGTAGCTGAAAATGGGTTAAAAAGGTTGTGGCTAGGGTACTGAAGTTATCAAACGAAGCTCTAGGTAATTCGATATACCATTTTGCTGTCGGACCAGTTAACGTTCTCTGAAAAAGGCAAAGCCTAATCGAATCATCGTTTAGGGTGTTTGATGAACACCACAGATGAAATTTCATCACATGATTCGACGGGTCTTCACCCAGATTTCCATTAAATTTAGGAATATCTGACGGAAGTTTATGCAGAATCGCCGGCCACCAAGGGGCGTAAGCAATTGGATCATTCGTCAGCCGGTTTAAATCTGGTAATTCTAGAGTTGCTACAAAGGGCAACTGTTGATTCAGGTTAGGTGAAGCATACCCAAGATAAGATGGAATCGCCTGAGCAGTGGGTCTTTGCATACCAGCATAATGTATTTGACGCTGGTAACTTTGATAAGGTCGATGGGCATAACCATTATAATATGGTTGTTGATAACCGCTTTGGAAATGAGGTTTCCCATTACTTACAAAGACTTGTTGCTCAGGTCTTTGATATGATTGCTAGAATGGCGGTTGTTGAGATTGAATCAGCCATGGTTGTTGGACCATTTGCTGTTGCCCAATACTGGATGATTGACCAAGATGAGGAGTCATAGTACTTGTTTGAGCCTGAGTCGCTCCAGATAAGGAGGCACTAACCTAAGGTTGTGATTGAGTCGTTGAGACAAGAGGTTGTTGTATTGCAACCTTAGAAACTTAGGGTTGGCATACAACAGGTAGCACTTGTACTTGCGATGCAGTCACCATAGCAGGTACAGTGGGAATATTCGACACAGGGTGGACTGGTTGCATTGAATATACAACCCTTGGTTGTTGAGGCAGTATTGGTACCCAACCACTGGATGTAATTCCAGTTTGACCTGAACTTTGTTGTAAACTCCCATATGGTTGTTCTCCGGGAGGGAACAATGAAAAGGCATACTGCCCTCCATATGGTGGCAATCCAGTACTTAAAGGGTAGATTGGCCTTTGAAGACACATTGGATCAATTTGTTGAGTTTCAACATAAGAAATACCAGATGATAATCCGGATGAAGAAATAGGAACTAACCATGTCGTCGAAACAGTCCCTGATTGGACTTCGGCTTGTTGTTGATAACTTGCCGGGACAGATGGTATACCGGCGAACATCGTTGGAGTAGCAGCAGGAGGCTCTGCCGCTGCTGCATCAGATGACACAGTCCTGGATGTCGACGGTTGTTCAGACATATCTAGTCTATCCAAAAGATTTCCTAGCGATTCTACAAGAACTTGCGATGAAGGGAGACTAACTTCTAAGACCAACGAGGGAACAATGGCGTTATTCCGATTAAAATAAATTTTAGACGCTTTGACACAACTTGTTTTTTCAATTTTTAAGAGTCGAGAAAAAACAAAGATGACTCTAGTCGCCTTCGATTTTTAATGAGCCTGAAGTGACAAGTGCTCAGATGGACCTTTTCCGTTAAGGAGTCTTAAAAGGAACGAAAGGGACTACTCTAGAAATCTAGACAGAGGGATTACCAAACCAATCGCAAAACTGCAGAATACTTTTTACGGTCCGGCAGTCAATCTTCCTGAATGCTGTGTTCAGTGCATTGCGATCGATAGGGCGGCAGACACGACTTCCTATGGATAAAGGATTAAGCCTATTGTGGTCTCCCAAAATATACTCGACGATACGTGGGAGCACAAGTCCGTACTGGCACTTATCATCTCAAAGTGGAGGAATCACCCAACCAACAGTGAAATCAATAGTTACCAGGCTTTACGACGCCGGAATACGTCTCTAGCCTAGACTTCTAGATGTTGTGTGTTAGGTTGCAAAGTGTTGTTAGATTCATTAAATTTATTTTATAGTTGATCTTGCTTAAGAAATTTGCCTTTCAGGTTCACCACGTGATGTAGATGTACAATTCCTAAAATGCAATCTAAGATGATAAACAGTTGTTTTATCTTCTTTGTGCAATGAAAATCCTAGCTACTAAGGAAAGAGAGACAGTATTCTTTCAACAAAGAGCAAAGAGCACACACTATATGCATTGTCCTAAATCAAACCAATCAAACAGTCTAAATGCAAATGCACATGCATGTATTTGTTTTCAGCCTTCTTAATATGTGAATGATAAAAAGAAAGCTAATGCGCAAATCTGAATTATTTTTCAAAGCGACAATTACTAACAAGTTTCTTTTCAAAATCAAAATGAAGACAATGACAACACTTTGTGATTTGGAATTGAAAAATTGTTTTCGACACTAGAAAAACTACTAATTCAGATCAAATACAAGAGTAACAGGGTAATCAACTATCAAGAACAATCAGATTCTATTCTATGACTGAAAACGACACTTGTGACACTTTCAAATCAAGAAACGACAGTACAATTACGCTACTTCTTTGTAAAGGAGAACTGAAAATGACTCAAAAAATACATAAAAACATTTACAGTTCTTTGCACAATGGAGGCGGAATAACAGCAAGGAAAGGGGTTTCAAACAGAGGTGTACTGACTACAGGCAGCAAAATTCTTGAATAGATCTGAAAAGAGTGAACACAGAAACCAAAATTTAGGAACAATGCCTAGTCTGATCAGCGCACCTGCAACACAGTGAAACTGAAATGCAACGTACCTACTACACTCGGGAAGTGCGCTGAATTTGAGATTCACAGAAAAGACAGTGCGCTAGACCAGGGACGAGACTTTGATTGGGTTCCGGATCACAGTTTGCAGTTCAGTTCAGGGATTTTGGTCGAGCAAGTGGTAATCAGTAAATCAATCACAGGGGTAGATCCAAGGAGGTTACTAGAGCCACCACAAGGGAAATTAGAGAGTTTGTAAATCAGTTGTTTAATTCATAAACAAAACCCAGAGATTAAATGAAGCGGCATTTATCTACTTTGCATTTGCAGAGCAAATGCAGTTCGAAGGCTACCTGGCTCAACTTCAGGCTCCGTCTGTAAGTTTATAAAGTAAACAAATGTAGATAAACAAACAACCTAATCGCTCCCCAGCGGAGTCGCCATTTTGTTACAGAGAAAAGTGTCTATGCAGAACTGCTAATCCCACTAAAGCTAGTGGCTACCTTAGAAACAAACAAAGTAAAGACTACTTTCATTTTCCTTTCTGAGAAATAGATGAGAGAAGAATAAAGGAGACCAACCTCTGTCTCGCGCTTGTCTCCTTACTCGATTCCTCTCTCTTCTGATAGTCCTTTGCTACTTGCTTCCTTGTATACCCAGCTTCACAGAGTACCTGTAGAATCAAAGCAGCACAATACTATACAAGAACATGGATCTATTATCATAAACAATCTAGGATCAGATGTAAATTGACCATACAAATGCATAAAACATAAATCACACAAGAGTATGGAGGAAAACTTGAATAGCTTTATTGATAATCAAGAAAGAGCCAAGAGAGTTACAACCAGTTGTTCTGACCCAGCATCATCCTCTCAGCAAGAAGAAGCCCTTCTTCACCTCATGACAAGCTTGGATCACCCAACACTATGATCTCACACCAATAAACCAATAGCAATTCCTTACAAGATGCAAAATTGCAGCCTCCAACCTCTGGATCTCTGGGATGAGAGATCTATATATAGATATTTGCAGAGGTGTGAGTCAGCTCTGGGTTTTTTATTAGTGTCTTCTCTCTGATAGTTCTTGATTCCACTTGGAGATCTCATTGATCTCTTACTCATCCTTGGGCGATTCTGAGAGGCAAGTGTCCCAGGAGAAGTTTCTGGAAGATTCCATGATCATCCACCTCGCAAACTATCTCCGCCACTTGTCTTTTCTCGTCCATCGCACCCCATAGAAGGGCTTTTTGAAATGCAATGCACTTCCCGTGTGTACAAGGTGAGATGCATCGCACCCTAGCCATGGAGCAAGTGAAATGATCCAGTTTTGACCAGTTCTGAGTAGTTTTTCATGGAGAACTTCTGGGAGATGATGTAATCAGTTGACCTTGTTCTTTTAGGGGTTGGAACAACACCTTTAGGGACTTAGGAGCCCATGGTTTATGGACATTTATGCTTTGGGTTACAGTGCCCAAAAATGTCTATAACACTTCAGATTATGATGGTGTGCTTCAGGGGTTTCCAGTCTGAAAATTTATGAAACGTGGTACCTGGAGGAAGAAAGAGGAGGTTGTAGTCTTCGGTAGGTCGGCACCTATGTACTAGTACATCAGCTAGTACAAGAGCTAAGGGGGTGGTAGCTCCCTTCCAGTAGCAGCTGGAAAACGAGTAAAGATTGGAGCATTTCAGTAGGCCGGCACCTACATACTAGTAAATGGATCGGCTAGTACAAGAGCTAAGGGGGTTGTAGCTCCCTTCCAGGAGAGTCTGGAGAACGAGAGAAGGTTGTAGCCTTCTGCAGGTTGTAGCCTGCGTACTGGTAAAGGACTGCACTAGTACAGAATCATTGTAAAAAGAAGTTTCTAATTGAAAGAAGATAGAGACATATTGCAGCAGGTGGTTTTCACCCACATTGGGTTTCCACCTTATATCATGGTGTTCATGTGTGCTTCTTGTGTGTGATGATCTGTTCTGTTTTACTGCACTTGCTTACTGTTCATATGGATAATGAAGTTCTAATGCACTAACTAAAGATCAACATTTAATGGATTAACTAAATCATAAGTATTCTGGATATACGCTAGTTGCATTAGACACAGTTGCGTATACACGTGGGTTCCATTAACTGAAGTAGCATATATGAATCTTAATATGGAAATGGAAAAGTTTTATTGATTTGATAATACTGATTCAACCCCCCCTCTCAGTATTATTTCCAACATAAAGGGTTGAAAATAACGAGCCGTGAGGGATATAAGTTTCTACAGGTACATGGTGATTCCCATATTGCCATACAATGCCTCTAAAAATTGTTACATGGTCAATCAGAGGAACAAGTATGCCATAATTGGAGACTCAATGAGGTAATCAAGAGTATTAAAAACCTATTTTCGTCCTTTCAATTCATTATCCCACATCACACAAAGAGGGAAGGTAATTAGGTGGCGATGTACTAGCTAACTAGGGCAGTTGCACACAAGGGCTACAATATGATAAACCATGGTCAGATGGAGTGTCGGTTGAGGTAATATCTCAATTCCATAAGTGGCTTTAATATGACAGGGGGCACGCAACTGGCCACATCTTTGTTGATAATTGGAGTATTAGGTGGCAGAAGATGGGGCCCTTCCCCGATGGGGGTGCATTTATGGCTGGGAAGGAATCCAACTCACATGATTGACATGTGTGAGTGGATAGTGGGTGATCGGGAGGTTAACTTCAAAGGCTGAGAAAATGTCACCACCTATCCGGAGTGGGTGTACATGTGGCCTCCCCACCATATACATTATTAACCCTTATGTTTTTTGTCATATCACTTTAAAGAGAGGCAGGTGGAGGGAAGTGAATTCTCGTCCGACATTCCTCTGGTATATGGTTTCTGGCAGTTGATTTTGATAATGGAGGTATCTCAGAGAAGTGCACACATGTTTCGAGTCTTTAATATGGGCGTTAATATGTGTTCCCAAACACCCACTTGTCTCTCTTATGTGATTTCTCATTCAGACACTAGTTTTGGTCTGTTATACTCACCGATTAGGAGGTTTCTTTATAAATGTTGGGTTATTACTACAGGGTGGTGGATCTTCTGGATCATGTTTGCAGACAAACACCAACTTCTCACTGCACCCGACTACAACCTAGGTTTGTTGTTGCTCTATGAACAAGACATAAGTTTGTTAACCTATTCATATTCATCTTGGTAACCTTTCTTGGCTCATATCATTTCCTATCTTGTGTTTCTTGGGTCTGGCACGGTGATCGTTTATTGTAGGTGCCCATATTTTTTGTTTTATTTGTCCACAATAAATCGACAACTCCTTCCTTCGAACTGGTCATTGTGTTGCCTTCTATATCCTCTCAAATCCCTGACTCTACAAGAATCTCATTCAGTTTCCCAATCCTTTTTTGCAGTGTGTGGTATCCAGGAATGTTTTCACAATGGTTTTGATAACTTCTTAGTTACACAAATCCATAGGTCAGCCTGCAATTCTCTTACTTGTTGTGTCTTTTCCACAAATTGTCAAAGTAAGGTGATTGGCCTAGGGTATATATGGTTGCTTATTCACTACTTCCTTGACGACGTCTCCATACAACTCTCTTCTCGTAGTCTTTCCAGTGCCTACACCATTTGGTTATTTCCCTTACCATACTGTTGTAATTGGAGTTGGGCAGTGCTTACATTCTTTGGGTATGTTTATTCGACTGCTTACTTTGTGTTTTTCCCAACCTTGAAAGGTCTTCTTAGGACAACTGTTCTTATGGCACCTTGGCTCAACTAACTTAATCGTAGGAGAGGTGGGACAAGTGCTTCTTCTTCACGGCGTCGACATCCTTTTGGCTGGGATTCTGTGGCATACCATTTCGATATTGTCCCTCCCGAAGTTAGAAACAAGATTCTTCAACTGGAAGCCAAGGAATTTGGTGACTAGGCTTACTATTTAGATTATGAAATTATTGGTTCCACTTTTAGATAGACTCTGAATCCGGGCAAATTCCACAAAAGGAGACTACACTTTCTTCATTTAGTGGCTCTACACCAGCAATTGGAGACTTTGCTTCACATGGTCATATGTGACAAGCAAGTTGATCATTATTAGTTATTTGCAGGACATGAGGAGATCAAAAGGATCCTCTAGGACATAAGGTACAACTTGGATGACTTAGTCTCTAGGATGAACCAGGTGGAATGCTTCGTGGTGTCTAACTCAGATTCACGCTCTGGCTCACAACCTTGCACTCCAACTGTCATCAATGCACCAACATAAGAAATACCTCAAGGCAACTCTAATGCAATCTCTCCAGTTATTGTCTTAGACTAGCAGTTTTGCACGGTACTTGGTTTCTTTTGGTCTATGTTTTGTTCATTTCTTTTATGCATTCATGGCAACTTCTATGGCGTATTAGACTATATGTGCACATGGTTTTCTTTTGTCAAGCCCAACATATCCATTGTTGGGAACTCTCAATGGGCTAATTAATTAGTATGCTATTAAGCGTGTCTTGTCTTTCTTTTGGCTAAACATAGAACAATGGGAGCAAGTTATAGTCAGTGTATTAATTTACAGGTTCCACACAGTGTGTTGAAACATGATTTCTATCAATATAACATCAATTTTCTCGTAATATAAATATTCTCATCAAACTTAAAAAAAACAGTGTTAAAACTTAATAAATAAAAAATTGTTAAAAATATAAATATTTTCACCTAACTTACAAAAACAATTTTAAAACTTAATAAATAAGAAATTGTTAAAAATATGTAATACAAAAGATAAATATAATAGAATAACTATACATTTTTATTTTTTTAACACAAATTTGCTTTACACAGTTCCATAAAATTGAACCCGAGAACCTAAAAACTAATGATATACTTTGCTTGACCCAACCGAACAAAGCGTAAAGATTAAATTAAATTCTTTGTCCAAAATTGACCACAAGAAAGGGCGATAATTTGGTCTTAAAATAGGCGATACTGGAACCGTGTTAAAAATTCTATTTGGAAAAATTAGTGAATTAAATCGCACTATAAATATATCTCACTTGGGGGTAAAATTGCCATACTTCCCTTCCTTTTCCACTTCTCAGAGGAGGCTCATGAAGACGAATTCGAGCAAAGAAGATGAACAGAACCGCCAAAAATTGCAGGCCATGGTGCGCTCCACTAGAGCTCTTCATCTATTGCTGTCATTGCAGTCTTTATCCTCAGGTATGCAGAGAATTTGCTGACCTGACAATCATTCTTTACCGTCCATTTCTTTATCCCGTTTCTTCTCATCTCAAGCAATTGCAGGAAAGAACCTAAAGTCCAAGAACAAGATTTCTGCATACGGTGACGAGTCTCAAATGTCTTCGGAGGTACAGATAATAGAATAAAGCACGGCCTGTTGTTTTAGATATAAATGAATTCCATTGATTGCGCTTACCGTTTGTGTCTGGTTCGGTTGGAGATAATCTGATGGGATTTTCGCATTGAACCACAGAAATATGAACGGCTCATAGGAGCAATAAGGATACTAGAAGACGATCTTCGAGCAGAGCGCTGCAAGCTTAGCCGTCTCAACACCTACAATGCGTGTGCCGATATCGCCCGGCTTTGTTTATTCATAGCTGGAATCTGTGGATTACTGGTTTTTCTTTCTTAATTTGGCTCTTCCCTTCATTCTGTCACAATAACAGACGTCAATTAGCCATTTTCACCCAAAATTGTGGGTATACTGTATTTTTCCCAAGAACATGAAAAATGCGCGAAGTTTCTGATTAGAAAGGTACTTTCATTGTTTGGACAGTTTACAGTGCCGGACTTCTTGGGGTTTGGTTAGTGGTGTAATACAAAATTACAACTTGTTCTTTTTAAAATGTATTAATTTATGGATTTTTACACTTAAAAATCTTGAAATTTGAGAGTTATAATTTAGATTTACAAAAATCCTTATCTACCAGAATTTATCACAAATATTATTAGAATTTTTATCATTTTTAAAGCAAACAAGATCTAGTAAAATTCTAGTTTTTCTTTTCATATGGTTTATCCATATGAAAAATCAATTGAACAATGTTATCCTTGTATGGGAAGACGTAAAATTGGCTTATTATTCCTGTTTGGATGCCCTTTTCATCAAAATAAACATCAGACAATTTTATGATTAGGTATAATAACCCTTTATTCTTTCAATGCCTAAGGCATCAACTTTTGTTGCCACCTTCATTGCCATGGTTGAGACCCTCCTTGCAAAAGCCTCATTTTGTTTATACATTAATGATAGCAAGTTATAGATGGTTTCCCTCTTAAGGTTGATTTAGGAAAGTGGCTCATTATCCCTCATATGTGATGTTGATCAATATCCTTAGGTATCTTTTATCTGCAAAGATAATTTTTAGGTTAATTAAATGCATTCCCCTATTAGAGCGTACTGTGAGGCAATTAGTAAATGCCTATTTTGTCGATGAATGTTTCTTAACTATCTTAGAGGACCAGAGCTCATGGAATAATACCATGGAGTGCATGGATACTTTTTACATGACCACTACCACTAATATCTAATGGGCCAAAATTAAATGCCACAAACAACCAACACCCTACTCCTAGTTGGTTGGCTATGCAACACTAGCCCTGTGTTCAACCAAGCTATAGTTTGAAGTTCATGGCCATCTTGGTGGCTTTCCAAAGTTCCTTGAAGGATAATCAAGCCATTGCCCTTAACCTCAATAGTATCATCTTTTCACAAGGTTGTTCTGCATGTTTATTATTCCTCGTGCTAGGTTCCCTCCAAAGTTGCAAGCAGACAAAGTTCTTTGTCGTTTATGGTTAATGTGTGACAATTTGAAAGCATTGGGATTTGATCCCGCACATGATCAACGAACCTCATTCGTTTTCAGCCCCCCCCCCCCCCCTCCCCTCTCCATTCTACCTTTACCGCCGGGGGGGTCCGAAAAGTTGTTTCATTGGCCAGGCCCCATCCCCTACGTGTCACATCCTCGTGATTTCGCACCCCCCGTCACCGAAACCATAAACCGCTCACTACCCCCTCCAAAAACCACTTTCCCTCATCCACTCTACCACGCCCCACCACTTTTCCTCCACCACTCTCTGCCCGCCACATGGCATAACCGTTGGCCTATTAAATGCCTTCACAGCCAAAACAATCTTTCTCCATTAAATGTGATTTCTCTCAAGTAACCGTTCAAAAAATTAATGTTCCCACGCCATTCTTAAGGGGACTATTCTCATCATTTAAAATCTTATGAGCCTGTCATTCTCACCCCTTTTCACTCTTGTTTTTTCTGTTATTGACAATTCTGCTCTTCGATTACTCTCAGAACTATTCCACGACAAGATCATGACAAAAACATGACAGTTCCCTATTTTTTTTATCTGATAGTTTGATTACTCAAATACTTTCCCCGGTAAGCACTTCTGTAAATCTCTCCTGTTCTCTTATTTTTATAGTCATGCCTCCAAAGACTAAGACTCAAGATAAGCCTATTAATCCTTTAATTCCTCCTTCTATAGATTTAGATCATACCCCTTTGGCCGATAGGGATTACAGGATTAACAAAGCCTAGTGTGACTATGATTTTTTGGAATTGTATTGTTGGTTAGAGGATAAACACGGACAAACCCGATGAAATTGGTTTCTGGGAGTCCAACCTCCCACATTATATTTTCCCCATGACATTCCAAGTCCCAGAATTTACCAGAAGATGTCAAGCATGCTATGTCCCTACCCAAAGAGCCATCATTGCCCCTACAGGTGACATTCTCTTCACAATTACAGCCCAATCCATTGACCAAATGATGTTGGCCCCCGCTGTGGAAAATGTTGCTCCTTTCTCCCTAGAAGCCCTCACCCAGCTTTATCAAAAGCTGGATTTTGCCACCAGAGCCACAATTTTTGAGATTTTCTTGCCAGAGAATTCCCAATTACCCAAAACGAATCCTCCATATCCTTCTTCCATCTTCCCTGATCAGGCCAAGCAAATTATATCCATGATTTCCTACATTTTAGGCTATTATTCTGATCAGTGGGTAGATGAGCCCATTTTAGGATTCCTCTCTATATTTTCCACAGACAGCAAGCCCTCCTTGGTGTTTAATTTCAGTCAATTCTTGGTTGATAGTATTCATGAGAAGTTCATAAAATTTCCTACAGAACAGGTGTTTAATTACACCTCAATTTTGGTTTATATGTTCCTCTATTATCACGCAGAAAAATTCAATTTTGCATTGCAAAAACTTGATGATGTAGGAAATCAGTAGCTAGTAATCTTTTGGACCTCATTGGTCATGAGAGAACAACATGAATTCACCTATAAGCAGTTTATTGAAGATTTTGTTCATCTAGCCATGAACATTCTGAACAATGCAGTACAACCCAAGATTAGTGAGGAAATCAAGATAATTTTGCATTTGTCAGACCAAGCAAAGATCGGGGATTGGTATTTATACCAAAATTACACATAAATCAGGGTGTATGGTTGTGAATTGGCACCCTATAAACTCCCCAAATACCTCCCAATGAGGATTTTTTCCCTGGAGTATATCAGATAGATGTTGAATTCAGATGACATCCACTTTGTAGTGGCCAAGAAGAAGTCACAGTTTAGAATAAAGACATAGGTGGGCCCATTTGTGTGCAACACAAGGACAATAGGTGAAGAAGCAGATAGAATGCTTAAAGAAATGAAGTTCAATCTGAGATTTACATGGTCTTATGACCCCTGTGGCATCATTTCAAAGCTTAGAGTAGAGAACAAAAATACTCCTTACATTCATACTTCAAGGCCAGAAATAGAGTAGTATGCCAATTAGCTGGAGTGGACAAAAAATACCTTACAGGAAGCTGAAGAACAACTTGTTTCTACTTCTAGTTTGCAGACTCCCATTCCTCGGGAAAAATTAAGCAAAAGATAGAGGGAGGAAGGATCATCATCGACAACTGGGAGTGAAGCTAAAGAATTCAAGATCAGCTATAGGAAGAGAGAAAATTTAACTCCTAGAGTAGAATTGGACAAAGAAACTGAAGAGAAAGCTACCATCATCATCACAGATTCACCACCTGCAACTAGAAAATTCACAACATCTCCTAATGAACCTTCATCTTCACAAGGTCATAAGGAAATTGAGCTAGAATCACAAAATGTCCAAACAGAAAAATAGAAGACAGTTTTTGATAGGTACAGGGAGATAAAGCTCAAAAATGATATTTTGAAAAATAGCACCTATAACCAATTCTAGAAGCATACCTCCAGCTCACAGAGTAGATTATTGTCAGTCTTTGACACAGAACATGGAAAAATACAGATGGCCTTTCTTGAGGCCCAGCTTCCACATCCAAAATCAATAACAGAATACAAGAGCACCACTTTTGAATTCAACACAATGGACATGCATCCCATCGCTCAAATGGAGATTCACAAGCAAATGGGTGAAATGATATCCTCCATTTTGACTAACACTGCTATGCCACTTTCTAAATTGTAGGTTTCTTTTGCAAATGTCCAATCACAGTTGAAAATGGAGAAAGTATCCCCCTTAGCCAAAGATAATAGGATCAAATCTTTGGAAGACTTGGTGATTAAGATAGGGTATGACCCTAAAGATGTTAATGCTATTGAGGAGATTATCAAAAAGAAGAACCTGGACATTACATCCTTAAGAAAACAGCTCGAGCTGCCAGCCACAGAGGATCCAATGACCAAGGATATTGAAGAAGGTGAAGCAGAGAAAGCTGATATGATGAAATTGATCATAGAACAAAATATACAGATTAGGTAGATGGAGGTAGAGACGGATAAATTGACAAAGGATAAGGAATACAATTTGAATATGGCCATTGTCCCCTTGGATGCCATGCCTATTTCTCAGCTTACATCAATAGGGGCAACCACTGCAGCCACTTTTTCCACTCAGACTACAAGTGCTGAATAGGGAACATAGACACTATAGAACATGTCACTCTAGTCAAAGGAAATTGAGACTTTGCAGGGCCAGCTCAAATATCTAGAAGTGAAAAAGGCCAAAGCAGAAGCAGCTCGGGTTACTGAAATGTAGAAATCCCAAAGACTATTAGAGAAGTTGCAGCAAGTAGAGAGAGACACTTCAATTGGTCAAACCTTGGCCCAAGCCAAGGAAACCATCTGGATGAATATATTAGACTCCATGAATAAAATTTGGCATTCTATCCAAATCATATTTGAGCAGAAAGCGCTGATAGAAAAGGCTACAAAAACTATTGTGCAGGGAAGAGAGAAACTAGGAGAGATGCCCACAGAAGCCTCTAACATAATCAAGTTCTTAAATTCGAAGTCCAAGTATGAGCTTGAAGAAGTGGGGATCAGTGACAGAACCACCACCATTCTAGAAGTCAAGGTCTTGACAAAGAGAAATCTCATTGATGAGTTGGAAGAAAGGTGTGAAACCTTGGAGCTGCAAGTAAACAAGTTTACCAATAGAATTGAAGCTTTGATCTAGAAGGGATTGCCCAGCATTTATGTTATAAATGACAAATTGATCACTTAGGAAGACTACATCCTGAATATGAAAGAAATGGCTAAAAGCAACATTAAGGTAAGTGGTATTAAGGGAAGTATGAAAGCAAAGGCCTTTTTGGAAACCATGTCAAATGATTTCCATGTACAGAATGAGGTAAAACACATTTTTTCTGTTAAGTGAACTTTTGCCAAATACACAGAGGTAGATGAGATTTACCGCAAGGTAATAAAATTGACAGTACCAGATGAAAAGAGATGGGAAGAATTGGTAGATTTACTAAATTGATGGATAATTCAAGAGTAGTAAAACAAGTTTCCAGCGCAGCAGCCGACACGACTGTCAGTTCAGCATCACAGCATTGTTTCAGGTTGACTCAACAACTGAAACCATCCAAACAGGGCCACTTTTCCTTTCAGTTATCTACGTGGTCTATTTGTTTGCCAGAATTAGATCATATTGTTTGTAATTAGGCTAATAATACACTATCAGTTTGACAATGATTTTGTAAAGGATTTTTTGTAATTTTCATTATAAATACTTCATCTTCAGAAGTATTACAGGTTGATTTCCGAATGTAATTTCCTTCTGCATATTGTATTTTTCCAAGTACTGGAGCATCAGTAATACAAGGACCTTTCACAGGATTCATGTGGTGTACTAAATGGTGATGTGTCTCTTCTGTCTATTTGTTTAAACATTGTTTTTCATTTCTATGTTATTCTAAATTTCTAAATTAATCGACAGAAACTGTGATAAATAGGATTTGTTACTGAGAGCACCCTATTTTCACTGTTTATAATTTTAATGTTTTCCACTGAAGCCAGATCAAGGAATTCTTAATTTCCCCTTTGTTTCTACTAAACCTTACACTTCTGCTATTCCACAATTCATTTAATATCCGAAAAGATCCAGTTAGTGCAACCTAGCCTGCCCTGTGAGAGCTCCTTTAAAAATGATGCAAAACTCTAGTTTAATTTATAGACTCCATAGCCCAATGGAATTATAACACTCAAATCAACCAAACATTTCAAACAAAACAAACAAGTACAATCATAACTAGCCTAAAATTTACACTAAAACAAAGCTAAATTAAATAGAGAGATCCCTCTCTGAAGCTGGCAGGGCTAGATCCCAACTTCCAAAGTGGTTTTGATGTTGTCCTATGTGTTTACTCCCTCAACCTCAAAAATACAGAACGACAACAAAACTAATGCCTTCTACAATTATAATGAAAAAATTAAATAGTTAAGCAATGTGCTTCAATCTGCTTGGTAATGTGTTGATATTCCCTTAATTTTGAACCATAAACCCGCATCCATTGATGACTTAGTTATTCATCGATGTCCCTGTCATGTTACACAACTTCTTTGCATCTTACTTTTCATGTATGGCCTCATCTGCTTTCCCGCACAGCCAATGGAAGAACTCTAAAGATGTAAAAAATTTGATCGTTAGTATAGCAATTCTCCATGATTCAATATATATATATACATTGTACTCACAATTTGAATCACTTTTCTGAACATTAAAGACCATGATGGTCTGGTGGGAGGCCTTATTAACCCCAATGTCAAATGTATCTATGGGGAATCTATCATTTTTTCCCATGAGGGCCTTCCCGTGGCCCAAATACTAGTAAACGTTTGCAAACTCATATTTCCTGAGGAAGCTCCCAAGATGATTCTCTAATCCAGTGTCATCCTTCAAGCTCAAGGAAACAGAACGTTTGAACATGGGTTGCAAAGCGAAGATATTCTTGGAGATTGCCCCCAAATTTCCCAGAGTGAATATGGTGGCCTTGAGATCTTCATCCTTCTCTGTCAATTCAATGACCTTCATGTACCCTAAATACGTCGACACAGGGATGAAAAATCACATGGCCACAATATATTCTTTGATGGTGGAACCCACTTGCCTACAGGGATTCTTCCATGGGTGTCGATGCTCACAGACCCATCCACCGACACTCCATCCCAAGATGTGGTACTGGGAAATGTTAAACCGACCTTGGTGGCCACATCCAATGGATCTCGGACATCAATGCCCGCCTCCACTATGATCATTTTTGTAGTTGTATTAACTAGTGGAGTTGAAGCATAGTGTTTGGTGCTGATGATGAACCCTCCCTCCCCAACGCAGACAAGTATGGTGTGGCAGTGAGCGAGGCCGCTGATGATGTTAATATTCTTCTTTCACTTTATGACCTATGAGACAACAAATTTTTGTGGATCTCTAGTGATGTATCTCACACTCACTTAATTGACTCTTCATTAGAAACATGTATATGAATGACGCCAATAGTGACAATTGTCAACCATATAAATTATTTCCTTCCTATACCATAAATGTGGCTTAGCTAGTATGTATTGACGAGTCGAGAGAGCAGACCAAAAAAGGCCAGATTAGGCGTGAGAAGACAATTCTCCAAAAAATATAAAGGTAAATTTTGTTACTGAATATGTATTGTGAACAATAAAATTGATTCAGTGATGACTCATGAATATCATGATGAGGCTGCTAATCACCCCCACTAATCATATATTGCATTGTGGGTGCACAATGCATCGATGATTTTCAAGATATAAAACTTGGCGAGTGCGACTAATTTTTTATTAGGTTGGCGCAATAATGTTGTAATAAATTCTCAATAGTTTGATGCAGGATAAATAATGTCAATATATGTGGGACACCATTTTTTGATGATTATTTTGCAGAAGTTTAGTGCATTATGCAGAGTTCTGCACAATGAGCTCAACTTCCACACAATAGTTCCCCCGAACAATGGAAATGCGGATGCAGAGGACATTTCCAAGTTTGTGATCTCCTAAATATTCTCCATGGGAAATGGAAAACCATTCGAGAAACAATATACAAATCGAAGTCAAGTGACAACCTTAAATCTATGCCCATAAAATAGTTTGCTAATAATATTTTGTTATTCAACATTTATTGCTTACCATCTCTTGAGGTTCCATGGAGTAAATAGTAACACAATAACACATCAACTTGAAAACAAAATTAAATTAACAAATCATGGTTGAACATTGACTTTATGGCATTGAGAAATGCAACACGTTTTTACCCATCATTATGTTTTCCCATCAATAAAATAAAGTGAAAAAATCTGAAATTTGTACATAAACACAATATGTAAATCAACGAAGATAGTTGAATATTGAACTTATATAACATTGATAAATGTGGCACATTCTATCATTAATCAAATAGACTGAGAAAAAAATTGAAGCCCATGGATGATCCAAATATGTAACTTAATTAATATATCGATTTTATAGGCTAAGTTCATTGTGCGGAGCTCCGTAGTCCCACACAATGAGTCAAAGTACATGCATATGAATATCAATTATTTTTACCTATTAACCTATGATATCAAGATGAACTTGCTATTAACCTATGAGTACACATGTCAAATCTTGTGTGGAGAGATTTGTGCAGAGAGCTTGCACTGTGTTGAGAGCTTGCATTGTGTAGAAATATTTTTTCTTTCATTGTGTGGAGTTTTCTCCGCACTCCACACAAGCTTTAATCAATTAATTAGCAATATCAGTAGAGGCAGGGACTATGCCGCATTGTAGCTATTATTCTTATTTAAATAAGACTTTCTTGGAATCAGGAATTACTGAGAGGGGGGTGAATCAGTAATAGTGAGGTTCTTAAAACTTTTACTGAATATGTTTTTAGTTTTTTCCTCTATTGTTTGATACTTATGAGAGAATTCATACATAAATAAAATGAGCAGCAAGATGAAACATTCATATGTACATACAATCCATCACATGAGAAACATACACATATTGACACTAGTATTTTCACGTGGAAACCCAAAGGGAAAAAAACCACCAATATGTTTGTTGTTATGATGTAAATTAAGCACATACTTAATTACACTAGTTTGTTTGTGAGCACCTACTCATAGGAGGCACCGACCCCCTTAGGATAGCAAGCACCTACTTGCTGAGAGGCACCAACCTCTTATGAATGTAGGCCACCACATGCTCTTTCCATTGTTCTACTATTCATATAATTTTCAAACTAAAAATAGAGGCACATACAAATATTGAAAAGTACCAAACTGGTTTACAGCATATTCAACTTTTGCTCTCAATCCTCCATTGTTTTGCAGTCTCTCTTGGCCTCACGCAACAACTCCATATTCTCTACACTTCTGCATTTTATTCCATAGGCTCTCTGCAACTCACTTCCTCAATTCAACACTTGGGCTAGTCACTCAGCTCACACACACTCTGATCTCATTATTCAACACTTGCAACAATACTCTCTTCCCCAAATTCTCTCAGTGGAAATCATTGGTTTTGTTCATCTTCTCCACACTGCTCAATGTTGCATTTTCTACCTGTTACCTCACTTCCCCAGTGTACCTTTGTGTAGCTCCTCCATGTTGTTGTTGCATTTGATGTTTCTTACCTCATTAAACTCTGAATATGGGCACATGGGCGCTTTACTGAATCTCTATGTGGTTCTCCATGTTGAGTATTAATTCTCAGTCAATACTACTGACTTCAACTAGGGCTCCAATGCTTATTGATGGCTCTCTGATCTTCACAGTACCTCGGGTTGACTTCTATGTTCTTCATTTAATACAACGATACATGCATAGGAAGATCAAAGATAGATTTCTCAGCTTAAGGCAAGCCCAACACTCTTCCCTACAAAATCTTGGTCCTTTCTATCTCAACCAAACGATCTCTACATTTTCATTCGCCATTAATTCTGTGACCAACTCTCCTGCACTCATTTATCCAGTTGCCAACTCATCCATCTACATACACTCAGTGTTGTATCGAAGATCCACTCATCATAAATTTTATTAAAGCAAAGTTACGATATCCCACGATGTCGATGCCTTTAACCCCTTAGAGATTATCCCCTTTTAGCTTTACACACCATTGTGAACAACGGATTCATTCTCCTTTGTACAACAATATTGAGGTTTCTCATATCGTAAGTTTTGTTAAAAGAGACGTTACAAAATTGTGGGGTCCCGAGGGTTCGAGCCCCTTAGCCCTTTTCTTATTTTTTTCATATGACCAGGTGTTGTGACCAAGGGCTTAGCATTTAGGTGCTAATGCCTTCAGATCCTGCCAAGGGTTAATATCCCTTTCTATTTTCTTTTCCGCCCTTGGCTCTTTTAGTCTCCTTGACCAAGCACCAAAAAATATTGAAGCCCCTGGTATCGACATTCCTCTCCAAATTACAATTTCAAAGGAGTCCCGAAATTATGAGCTCTGAAATACTCCCTAGCACCTTGGGTGCTAAGTCTCGCTTCTACGCCCTTGGTTTTCTAGGTTTCCTATGACCAAGTTCCAGTCCACATCGAAGCTCCTTTATTGGACCGAAGCTTTTTTATAGGAATGAAATGAGAGGTTGTGAAATATTGACCTTCGATGTTCCAACCTCCAAGATGACATCATGTTTTCATCATTACTCCACGTGGAATCTCCTTAGTGGTGACACATGTCACTTGGATTTTCCCCAATAGGTTACTGCCATGTGTCCACTATACAACCATTTCATGCTGACACCATCTTCCACGTCAACTTCACAGGGCCAATCACATACCACCATATGTCCTACAAGAGGAGAGAGAAAGGATCCCGTCAAGCCTTAATTTTGTAACGAAAACCTTTGTTAATCCTATGCCACATACCTCGGTGCTTTTAAAAAGAATTTCAACAATATCGATAGCTTCATGTATCTTAACTTATCAAAATGAAATTTTTAATAAGTTTCGAGGTTCCGGTGGCCTCGACCTTTTGATATTCACTGGCTCTGAGGTTCTGATGTGTCGTCTTCTCCATCCTTGGATGTTCTGATGGCACTATGCTCTGAGGTTCCAATGGGCTCCGAGGTTCAAATGGACTACATTATAAAACCCTCTGATCTCTGATATTCTTTCCTCCCGAGGTCTCAATATGTCGCCATGTGCCTAGATATTTCGGCCTTCTAAGGACGTCAAGATCCTAACTTCGACAATCAATAGATTTTGATCCAAGAGGCCATTTTTGGACTTCCAAATATTATTGGGATTCTCTTTCAGAGCACTAACCAATTGTCCTGATTCCAAGAGAATTTGAGATGATCTCTTAAGGTATAATATCCTCCAAATTCTGGGCCTCTCAACCACCATAATCATATTTTTATGGCTTCTCCAGCAAGTCTGCTACTAGGATGATTATTTACAGGAGACTGCAGCAACCATAGGACTCCTCTTGAGCTTGACATACCAAGCATATCGAACAAGTCCATCCCATTTGGCATCAATTCCAACACACTTGTGGCACTAGCCATCCACACAATGCCAATTGTCCAACAATCTCCCCCTTTGGCATTTATGGCAAAAACATAAGCTCCCCCTTAAACCTAGCATGGTCTTCTTAACAACTTCTCCAATGCAGTAGTAATATTCTCCCCCTTTGGCATCAATGGAAAGGTATGCTTTCAAGAACTCAACCTAAACTAGTAAAACCTACTCTTAAATTAATCCCTCATGCTGAGTAGCTACCAACACACACCAAAATTGAGTCATTTGGGAGGATGAATCACGACTCCTATCAATTACATGAGATATTCAAAGGGTTCTCTTGCTAGTGGATTAGTAAATATATCTGAGAGTTGTTCTTTGGTGGCCACATATTCAAGTCTAACAACATTGGTTGGAACATGTTCCCTTAAGAAATGGAACTTGATAGGGATATGCTTGGTCTTTGAATGCATGACTAGATTCTTAGAGATGTTGATGGCACTAGTATTATCACACATGATTGGAATAGGATCAGTCAACTCTACCTTAATGTCCTTCAAGGTCTTCTTCATCCATAGTATTTGCGAGCAACAGGTGGTAGCTGCAATATACTATGTTTTAGCTGTTTATAAAGAGATGGAGGCTTGTTTCTTTCTGACCCATGACATTAAGCTTTTTCCCAAGAAGAATGTTGCACCTAAGGTGCTTTTCTTGTCTGTTAGCACTCCAGGAAACTCTCCTAGGTTTTAAATCGAAGATGCCTGGTAACATGTAATCTTCAATATTGTTCTCTGAACTATTGGAATAAATGATGGTTTGGATCAAGTTAGATAACCATTTTAGCTCTATTCTCACTCAAGACATGCATGAACACCCTAATAACACAAGGCTTTAGACCACAAATGCTCAATGGTTTGTAGATTTAATAGATAGATGGAGAATACTGACAGTGCCAGTAGATTGCATACATGAACATATATGTATGGCTAGCTACAGGCAACAAATGAACTTACTGACTATACTGGCAGATGCATATGTAATAACACATACAAATGGCTAGCTACAAGCAACAAAGAAGCTTTCAAATATAATATATCAAAGCAGAGATAAGATGACAATTATCTGGCCTTAAACACAAAGAAAACCTGAACAAATTGTTCAAGTGCAAGCATAGAACAAAAGAGAAATGGACATTGAACATATAACAACAAAAGAAGCTTGTATTACTAAAGAATGCATATGAGAAGCTTGAAGGAACAGAGGAGGAATAATCTCCAAAAGTTGAACCCTTGTTACATCTAGTTTTCTGCCTTTTATAGGCCCTTTACAATGCTCATGAGCTCTCTAGAAGGCTCAGAGTCTTAACCTTGTCTCATCTGTCCCTTAACCATTTGATTCCATCAATAGGCAGGCATGGATCAGAGGTTTTTCTCTTTCTGACAGAGGAATAACCGCATTCAAATATTTTGGGTGCACTGGCAGGGAGCTCTCTCTTGACAGAGATGCCCATAATTTTTTCTGTTGATTTCGGCTGTGTTGCGTTGTGCTGCTCCACGATGTATCTGATTCAGGCTGTGTTGTGCTATAGATACCCATGATATTTCTGTTTCAGTCTAGTTGGGCATGCTTTGTTGCGTTGTAGATGCCTCTCGGCCTCAGTTTCTTGTCAAACTGTTTAATAATGAGTGTTTTCTGTTTTACACAGAAACCACTGTAATGTTGTAAACTCACGCCAATGTTTGTTCCTTTCGGAATTTAAAAGTCCTCAAAAATGATTTATTTACCCATCGGGTCCGCCCTTTGGGTCACTGTCTCCTATCGCAAATGGCCTGGTCCCTTTGTTCCCTTCGTATTTTTGCAATATGGCAAAAACCTTAAAAACATGAAAAACCGGCCTTTGTGGATCTGAAAACATACACATATTTCACCTCTAAAACACATCGGGTCCAAACTTCATCGCTATCGGCGCTGCCAAGGTTCCCCTTGTATTTCGTTATACAATGAAATACACAAAAAATACATTACAAAATGCTTGGGCGCGGACTTGAAATATTATGGAATATCGTTCACAATGCCATCAAGTCCAGCCTTATCGCATCGCACATAGGAATATGTAAAGGCCCCACCCCTTTGGTCTTCCCGATCTATGATCCACCAATGTGATTTGGGCCATTGATCTACGTATGCGATCGACGGTCCTTGTTTAATCGTCGATTGCCATCGCCATCGCCCCATGGTTTGCGCCGATTTGCCTCCCGCCGACACAACCCGCCAATCTGATCATCGACGATCGCTGATCGACGGTGTCATGCACCTACCTTTCGACTGTCCCCTCTATCCCGCTGATATGCAATTTGTCACTTAGATCTAGGTTGTTGATCGGCTAGATCTAACGGCTATTGTGCGATGCCCAATTTAAGCCTGTGGTAATGGTTTTTCTATGGTTTTAGAGTGTTTTGAGCCTCTCGATAGTGTATTTCCGCCCTTCCAAGGGCTTTCCTCCCGCGACCATTTCAACTTTGAACAATCTTTGAGAGGATTTTGAAGACTTTTGGGGCATACTTGGATCCTTTTTTGGACTGTTTTCCCACAAGGCTAACACTAGCTCCCTCTAGGGATGAAAGCCTCCCTGTGAGGTTTCAAGAATTGCAGATCAATGCCTTTCCTGTAAAAACAAAAATTAAATCTTCCTTCTAGTGTTCCATTGGGCATGGAGTATATTTTGTAATGAAATAAAAACTTGAAAAAACATATTTACAATAACAAGGCCTTAAAGCCTTAAACGAAATAAAGTTTCAAGAATCACCCATTTACTGGGCTGCCAAAAGTATCTTCTCCTTCCAGACTGTGCAGAATGAATGTATTGTTCCGCTAAGCTTGAGCGATGACAAAAGGACCTGTCCATAAGGAGTCGAACTTGCCATGATTTCCTCTCTTTTCCTTAAATGAATCCCATTTAAGAACCCAATCACCAACTTGGAAATTGTCCACTTTTTCTTTCCTATCAAAGGTTTCTTTGATTTTCTTCTGACGAGCCTTTGACTTCTCAATCAGCTGCTCTCTGATCTATTGTAGTTCAACCAGGTTATTCATTCTTCTTACCATGTCATTTTCTTCATCTTGCTCTTCTTGCAAGAACTTAACCAAAGGGAGAATCAGCTGGATGGGGAAAACACATCAGCACTATAAACCAGTTTAAATGGAGAATTCCCTATGGATTTTTTAATGGTAACTTGGTCAGCCCATAGAGCAAACTTCATCTTGGAATCCTAGCTCTTTTTGTTGTCCTCTAACAGCTTTTTTATTACCCTTATCAGGCTCTTGTTAGATGATTATGCCAGGCCATTGCCTTGAGGATAATATGAGGTAGAATGCACCACTTGAATGCCCATGGATTTACTCATGTCCATCAATTCTTTTGCCTTGAACACTACTACATTATTAGTGACTAGTTTGGTTGGGCAACCAAATCTAGTGAAAATATTCTCATTCAAGAACTTTATGACAACTTGATGATTGGAATTCTTAGTGGGTATAGCCTCAATCCACTTGGTAAAATAATCAGTGGCTACTAAGATCCATTTGTGTTGGCCACTTGAATGTGGGTTGATCTCACCTATAAAGTCCAAGCCCCACTGCTGGAAGGGGCCATTGACATGTATTGGCTTTAAGGGTAGAGATTTTAGCTATTGTCCTCCTGCGAACCTCTGACATTTGTCACAAGCTTTTACAAAAGAAAACACATCAGAGAACAAAGTAGGCCAATAATATTCAGCCCTTAAGATTTTGTGAGCTGTGGTTTTCCAATAATGATGCCCTCCACAGATGCTAGAATGAAACTGGTGTATGACCTCCAGAGATTGTTCTTTATCTAGACACCTCAAGAGGATTCCTGATGGGTCTTTCCAATAAAGCAAATTTTTGTCAATGTAGAATTTGGCTGATTTGAGTCTAATGGCACGAGATTGACTTGAGCTGAGCCCTGGAGAGACTTCCAGCTTCTACAAGAAATGAACTATGCTAGAATACCATTCACATGTGGCTACATTTTCAGCCAAACACTGATCCTGCTTTTGCTCTTCTGTTGCTCCCTCTGCCTGCTCATGATCTGAATTCAGACCCATGGAATTTATATCTAACAAGCTACAATTTTCCTCAGCCATAAGTTTAGCCAAGCCCTGGCCTTTGACGAGCTTAGTGGGCTTCACCTCTATGTTAAACTCTATGAATTTTGCAATCCATTTAGCTCTCTTCCCATCAATATCTAGTTGAGTTACGACATCCTTTACTGAGGGTGAAGGTACATATGCAACTACTTTGGAATGTAGAATATAAATTCTGAATGCCTTTAAAGACTTTATGAGAGCATAAGCTTGTTTTTCGATAAGGTCATACCTTAGTTCAGCATCCCTTAAAGTTTTGCTAAAAAAGGCCACAAGGTGCTCTATGCCTTCATCCTCTTTCTGCAACAGAACTACTGCAAGTGTATCATAAGAGGCAAAAGAGAAGATACAAAACTCCTTAGTGTAATCTGGGCTGATTAGAGTGGGAGCTTCCATGATAGCTTGCTTGATGGCCTCAAAAGAGCTTCTTGAAGCATCTGTCCATTTTATTTCTACTCCTTTCTTCAGCATGTAAGAGATGTGCTTTACAAGCTCTGCAAAGTTTGGAATGAACCTCCTTACAAAGTTAATCTTACCCAAGAAGGATTGAATGTCCCTTTTTGACCTTGGTATGGACAATGTCTAAATGGCTTGAACCCTGGCTGGATCAATCTTCACACCTTCAGTAGAAACAATATATCCCAGAAGTTTGTCTTCTTCTAGAGCGAACTGTGACTTCTTTGGGTTGACTAAAATTCCAAACTGTCTACACTTTAGGAAGACCTTCTTCAAATGTTATAAATGGTCTTTGTGGCTACTAGAGAAGACTGTTATGTCATCCAGATAAATAAGGACAAATTTTTCCTTCTCTCCCACGAAGGCTATGTCCATGGCCCTCTGAAAGGTAGCGCCAGCATTCATCAGTCTGAAAGGCATCTTGGAGTACATGAAAGTGCCCCAAGGAGTAGTGAAGGCGGTCTTTTCCTGATCTTCAGGGTGTACAACAATCTGATTGTAACCTGAAAATCCATCTAAGAAATACATGACTCTAGCCCCTGAAACTCTTTGCAGCAAGTGTTCCATCTTAGGCAGGGGATAGTTATCTTTTTTAGAGCACTTGTTCAGATTTTTGAAGTCAACACAAAGCCTGATTTCTCCATTTTTCTTTCTTACTACCACAAGGTTAGCTATCCATTTTGAATACCTTAGGGGCACTATAATTTTGGCATCCAATAGCTTCTTGATCTCTTTCTCAATCAAAGGCAATAAGAGAGGGTTGATAGGTCTTAGCTTCTGCTTAAAAGGGGTGGTATTCTTTTCCAATGGAATCCTATGCTGAATGATGTCTGGGTCATAGGTTTTAAGATCACTATATTCCCAAGAAAAAATATCAGCGAATTGCTTCATGAGGGTGCAATACTCAGAATTCTGGGCAAAGGAAAAATGCATGGACAGATTTATGTTTTTTGGATGGGCAGGGCTCCCTATATTATGTTTACGAACAGCAGATTCATTTTCTATTTCGGCAGGCTTATATGGCACATCGTTTTGGTCGAAAAGCTTCTCTAGAGGCACCAATCCTTTTGGTATGTGATTACTGGGCAGCTGGACGATGCTTCCTCAGCCGATCTCGCTTTTTAGCTTGGGCTGGCCGCATTCTTCCATGTTTTCATTTTCTTGGTCGATGTGCGTTTCAGCAAATTCCTCAACAACTTGTAAAAACCTGTTAATTTCATCATCGTCTTCAAAAACTATCCAATATTTGACATTGTCTGGCAGGGATGGTCTATATTTTATCTGAACTTCATATGTCAATTTAGGAGGCAAAGGAGGAACGAATGTGCTAGCAGACATAGCAAGGGAGTCGACAAGCTGGTTCTTCATTCTTCGAATATAAGAAATGCTGAAATCTCTGAAAGAATCTTTGAGCCTCCATACCTCATCTTTGTATGCCTTCAGCCTTGGATGTTTTGCTTGGAATGTTTTATTTACCTGCTGAATGATGAGGTCTGCGTCTCCAAACACTTGCAGGCCTTTGATACCCATTTCTTTAGTAGCGCTTAAGCCCAAAATCAAAGCTTCATACTCTTCTATGTTCTTTGTGACCTGAAAGGTTAATTTAAAAGATAGATGGATGTATTCCTGTGTTCGAGACACAAGGACCACACCTGCCCCTGCGTCTTCTTTGGAGCAAGCCCCATCAAAGAACATACCCCAAATCTGTGGGTTTCCATCCTCTGTGATCTGGCAAACTGGATTTTTGAGTTGCGTGGAGGCCAACTGAGACTCTTCAATATGAAGAATACATGCTCCAAAATTAGTATCAACAGCGTAGATGGGATGATTAGTGGGATTCTTCTCATTGCCGATGATGTAAATCAACTGCGCCTCTATGTATAATCTCTTGCTCTCACCTCTGAAAACTAGGACAATAGCATAGGACATATCATTTTGTAATGATCCACCTAGTCTCTTGATCCAAACTCTGGAAAGTAACATGCCAAATTTGGGAGGTACATCTGCCACCACAATATCCATCATCATGCTTCTCATAGGTAGCTGAGACAAAGTGATGGCTAGGTCCTTGATTAATCCTAGACATTTCACTTTTCTAGAGTCAAAAGAAAACAGATCATGATAAGGCTTAGTGATGTCGAGACCCAATTTGTCCATGACAGCCTTGGGCATTAAGTTATGGCTAGCTTCAATGTCCAAAATGCAGTTGTGAAGGATTTTATCATGAATAGTCAGAGAGACATAGAATGATGGGGAGTTGTCTTCACAGTTTTCAATCATTGGGTTGAGAATAACAGCTGGCTTGTCATCTTGTAGATTTACATAGTCAGTGGAGTCTTGGATGGCTTTAGGCTCAAGGGCCTCGAGGATGGATCTTTTGAAGGACTCACTTTTCACTAGTTCAATCAGAGGCATAGATATTCTTAGCTTTTGAATTTCTAATTGAAAACTAAAAGGAGAAGGGGACTTGTCGAGGCCTCTTACCTCGTGAGCTGGAGCTTTGAGGATGATGGGATCAACTGCTAGTTGTTTTTGCTTATTAGCTTGCGGTACTGTAGGGACAATAGCTCTTTGAACAGGAGTTTCCTTGGCATTATTTATCTTTGACCTTAAATTATATCTTCGCTAATCTTCAACTTGCAAAACAACTTCACCATACCATTCTTGGTTAGTCTGGTCATTGCATAATGAATTTTCATAGGTAGCTGAGGTCAAAAAGGAAGCATCGCCTTTGTCTTCAAGGCAATGGATCTCATCATATTCTTCAAACTACACATCCTCCATGACTACACTCTGGAAAGGGGTCTTCACCCTTTGGTCTTCATTGGCATCTTTGCTTCTTTGCAATATCTGCAACTGTTCATTAGCTCTTATATATGGATTTGGGTTTCTAGGAGCAAAGGTATTAGGCATTCTTCCTTTCCCCGGTTGCTGCTCAACCTTCAATTTGGAAATTTTAGAGGCTAATGACTCGATCATTTTGGTCATTTTATCTATCTTAGGATCAGAGGATGATGAATACTTGTCCCTTTGTCTTCTTCTATCAGCATTTCCCTTGAGCTTTTCTACAGCCATGATGTTTGATTCTACTTCCAAGGCTACATCCTGCATGTCAGCCAAAGTAGCACATCGCCTCTCTCTCAACAGTAGGTAGAAGTCAGAATCAAAAGCATTAGCATAGGTGAGTTTAGCAGAGGTAGTAGTGGGTTTTACTTCAGCTGGAATCTTGTTGTACATATGGTTAAACCTTTTATTGAAATCAGACAGCAACTCACCATTTTCTCTCTTTAAGTTGCCAAACTCAGTGTGGTAGTAGAGGAGGTCCTTTTTATCCCCCCAATGCTTTAGGAATGCATCATCTAAAGCTTAGATATCTGCTATAGATCTGGGCGTTAGTTCTCTAAACCGTTTTCTAGCCTCTCCATCTAAGCTTTGGACAAAGACTCTCATCCACACATCATCTTCACTAATGTCCAGATTATCAGCATAGCTATAAAATGACTCAAGATGTTCTTCAGTAGTAACACCTTCAGTCCTAGTGAACTTAGGCCTATATTTATGATATTCTCCAGTAGGCATGGAATTCAAAGGAGTGGGGAGTATTAGAGGTCCATACCTAGCAGCTATGATTCTTTCCATTTTGGTGGGTGCTTGTGGACCTGCCATAGTTGTGGTAGCTGAAAGAGTACTGGAAGTTTGAATGATAGAGGGATGAGGGGTGACTGACAGGACTAAAGGAGTCTGATGGATAGGAGGTAAGGTTTCCTTAAGGCTTAAAGCAAAAGGAGAACCTAAAGAATAAGGAGCTTTATGAATTTTTGAGAGTTTTTCTTCACTGCTAGTATTAGAATCTGTACTCTCAACTTGTATTTGTTCTATTGTAGGATTTTCTTGAAGAGATATAGAATATTGTTTAGGTTTAATTGAACTTGATGCTCCTTTTTGCAATTCCTTTCTTCCTTTGGTGGTCTTTTTAGGGTCAGGTACTAGGTCAACTTGTGATTTCTGAGTATTTCTCCGAGTATGCCTCACAAACTAAGCCAGAACTATGATGTGGAGTCGCCAAGAGGTTCAACCTCCAGTAAAGTCGCCAGATAGATGATTACAACCAAAAATGTACCCAGACTCTGTCTATCATCAAAGTTGGATCTATGTCATTTCCCAGGGAAGCTGAACTTCAGTTTCCTCTCCCCGGCAATGGCGCCAATTATGTTAGCACTCTAGGAAACTCTCCTAGGTTGTAAATCGTAGATTCCTGGTAACATGTAATCTTCAATATTGTTCTTTGAATTATTGGAATAAATGATGGTTTGGATCAAGTTAGATAACCATTTCAGCTCTATTCTCACTCAAGACATGCATGAACACCCCAATAACACAAGGCTTTATACCACAAATGCTCAATAGTTTGTAGATTTAATAGATAGATGGAGAATACTGACAGTACTAGCAGATTGAATACATGAACATATATGAATGGCTAGCTACAGGCAGCAAATGAACTTACTGACTATACTGGTAGATGCATATGTAATAACACATATAAATGGCTAGCTACAGGCAGCAAAGAAGCTTGCAAATCTAATATATCAAAGCAGAGATAAGATGACAGTTATCTGGCCTTAAACACAAAGAAAACCTGAACAAATTGTTCAAGTGAAAGCATAGAACAGAAGAGAAATGGACATTGAACATATAACAACAAAAGAAGCTTGTATTACTAAAGAATGTAGATGAGAAGCTTGAAGGAACAGAGGAGGAATAATCTCCAAAAGTTGAACCCTTGTTACATCTAGTTTTCTACCTTTTATAGGCCCTTTACAATGCTCCTGAGCTCTCTAGAAGGCTTGGAGTCTTAACCTTGTCTCATCTGTCCCTTAACCATTTGATTCCCTTAATAGGCAGGCATGGCTCAGAGGTTTTTCTCTTTCTGACAGAGGAATAACTGCATTCAAATATTTTGGGTGCGCTGGCAGGGAGCTCTCTTGACAGAGATGCCCACAATCTCTTATGTTGATTTCGGCTATGTCGCGTTGTGTTGCTCCATGATGTATCTGATTCGGGCTGTGTTGTGTTGTAGATGCCCATGATATTTCTGTTTCGGGCTAGTTGGGCATGCTTTGTTGCGTTGTAGATGCCTCTCAGCCTCGGTTTCTCTTCAAACTGTTTAATAATGAGTGTTTTCTATTTTACACAGAAACCACTGTAATGTTGTAAACTCCCGCCAATGTTTGTTCCTTTCGGACTTTAAAAGTCCTCAAAAATTATTTATTTACCCATTGGGTCCGCCCTTTGGGTCGTTGTCGCCTATTGCAGATGGCCCGGTCCCTTTGTTCCCTTCGTATTTTTTCAATATGGCAAAAACCTTAAAAACATGAAAAACTGGCCTTTGGCGATCGCTAATCGATGGTGTCATGCGCCCACCTTTCGACTGTCCCCTCTGTCCTACTGATATGCGATTTGCCACTTAGATCTAGGCCATTGATCGGCCAGATCTAATGGTTGTTGTGTGATGCCTAGTTTAAGCCTATGGTAATGGTTTTTCTATGGTTTTAGAGTGTTTTGAGCCTCCCAATAGTTTATTTCTACCCTTCCAAGGGCTTTCCTCCCACAACCATTTTGACTTTGAATGATCTTTGAGAGGATTTTGAAGACTTTTGGGGCATACTTGGATCCTTTTTTGGACCATTTGCCCACAAGGCTAACACTGTCATCAATATCACCTGCCTAATTATCATCACTCTAGGCCTTCAACTTAAAGTTTTTGATCTTAGGATACCACATTCCATAATTTGATGTTCCTTGATTATATTTAAAAATCCTTTTGAGAATGATAACATGGCTTTTGCGAGGGAAAGCTTGAAATTTGGCCACAAGTCCCATCGCTTGCATGATGTCTAGTCGTGACGCTGTTAGATACAACAAGATTCCTATCATGGATCTATATTCAATCTAATTTTTAGAAGAGTTTCACGTTCTTTACACAATTTGTAGCTTGTAACCATAGGTGTGCTAACTGGCTTGCAATCTTCCAGCCCAAACTTCTTCAAAGTTTCTTGTAGGTACTTGGATTGGGAGATAAACACTCCATTTTGAGACTAAGAAATTTGCAATCCCAAGAAGAAAGAAAACTCTACAATTATGGACATTTTGAACTTTGTCTGCATACCATTTGTGAATTGATGTCCCAATTGTTCCATGTCACTACCAAAGATTATGTCATCCACGTATACTACTACAATCAATAGATGATTTCCTTCACACTTGATGTATAAATTGTTGTCTACAATACCTTTCTTAAAGTCCTGTTACAGAAGGTATTGATACAATCTTGTGTACCAAGCTCTCCAAGCCCGTTTGAGTCCATACAGGGTGTTTTTTAGTTTACACACAAACTCCTTATCTTTGGTGAGCGTGAATCCTTTTGGATGCTCAATATAAACCTCTTCTTCCATATCTCCATTGAGAAATGCAGACTTTGCATCCATATGATATACCAAGAAATGTTATGATAGCTTCCAGTCTTGCTATTAGTGCAAAGGTTTCCTCGAATTCTACCCCTTATATCTGGGCATACCCTTTGTAGAGCAATCGAGCCTTGTTCCTAATTACTTGACCCTGCTCATTTAGCTTGTTTTTGAAAACCCATTTGGTTCCAATGATGTTTTTCTCTTTAGGTCTTGGAACAAGATCCCAAGTGTTATTATTTTCAATTTAGTCAAGTTCCTCATTCATAGCTCTCACCTAAACCCTGTCCTCACTTGTCTAATTTATATTCTTAGGCTCAATATAAGACAATAGAGCAAGAACTGTACAACTTGAACTGCCAACAAGTTTCCTCCTGGTTTGAACACGATGTCTTTGATCGCCAAGAATTTGACTCTCTAGATGTTCCTTCTGTACATACCTGGAAGGTGTTTTGGGACTTGGAGTTGTGCTTGTTTCCTCCCCTTCATTATCTGAATCTGATTCTTCTTTATCTGAGGGTTAAATATGTGAATTTTCTTCTCCACCTGAGTTCATGGTTCCCTGGGAGGACCTGGTTTGTGAAGTAATTTAATCTATTACCACATCAATGCAGTCCTTAACCCTCTTTGTATGTATGTTGTAACACTTGTATCCTTTGCTTTGGGCAGAGTACCCAAGTAATATGCCCTCATCAGTGTGTGAATCAATTTTTTTAGGATTTTAATCATTCATTTTGATAAATCATTTTCTCCCAAACACTCTGAAGTGTTTCACTAATGCAGGTCTTCCGTTCCATAACTCACAGGGGTTTTATCACTATTAGGCCAAAGTTGAGTTATGTTTGATAGGTACACTGCTGCTTGAGCCACTTCTCCCCAGAAGATGTGGGATATGTGTTCTTCATCCAACATGGCTCTAGCCATTTGTTGGATTGTCCTCTTCTTTCTCTCCACTACTCCATTTTTTTGTGGAGTTCTAGCCATTGAATACTTCCTCCTTGTAGAAATTTTTGTTTTCCCACCCCGGTTTTCAGTTTCTCCTTATTTCTCCCATGTAGTTAAATGCCCATTCCCATAACCATACATTTAACAGACTGAAAAAAATAAATATCGCTGAAAACACAAATTCTGGAAATTTTTCAGAATACTGGAAATTGCAGAATTAAAAATCAGCAATCAAAAACAGCCATTAAAACACATTAAGACACTGATATTTTTGGTCAACTTGACCCTGGAAAAACCCCCTACAACTCTTGGGGAAAACCAGTTTGAGAGCTCTTCTTTATTTCTAAAAATTTCCTTTTTACAGTGAGAATTATTCAGCAAAAAATCAGCAAGCAAATTTACAACTTATCTCATTTCCCGTGCCTCACAGCAATCTGGAAATTACAGCAAATAGGACAGCAATAAATGTTGTACGGCCTCCGTTTTGTGTGCAGAAAAATCAGCAAACTGCTCCTCGATTTTTGTGCAAAAATCTGCCTTTCACTATGTGCTGAATCAGCTGTACAAAACTGCTCAACTGCTGCCTTGGAATGTGTGCCAAGCTGCTGCCTCATTCTCCTCCCTGCTCAGAAATCTCTCTTGCTCTCTTGCTCTCCTTCTCCCAATCTGCTCATGGAAGAATGAATGACCTTTTCCTCCTTTAATATAACTCCAAGTGACTTTTGGGTGATCCAAGTGACTTTTGGGTGATCTCTAAATCCAATGGCTGAAATAGATTTAGATCAATGGCTGAGATTAAATGTTCATTTAAATCTCACTTTCTATTTTTTTAATTCACCCCACTTTAATAAAGACCCACTTAGTCATTTATTTCCAAAGTCACTTTTCCTTTCTAATTTTTCATTTACTTTATAAAAGTTACTTTAAAATTAGACTTAGTAACTTTATCACTTAAAGACACTTTTAAATTAGATTTAACTTTATAAAATTATAAAGTCACTTTAGGAGAAAAATTAAATTCTTTTGGACACTTTTCCCTAGGCCAAAGATCAAAGCCTAAGGGAACCACCTGTCCTCCGGTACCAAATTTCAACACTCCCTCTTACCGAGGAAGGTGTTCCTCACCACACCCATCTTGTCTCTGAAGTAGACATGCTTGCCCCGTGGTAAGGATTTGGTAAGAATATCTGCAACCTGCTCATCAGTGGAAATATACTCAAGCTTCACAGCTTCCTTCTGAACATAGTCTCTGATGAAATGATATCTGATCCCGATATGCTTTGACCTGTCATGAAATACTGGATTCTCCGTGAGTTTAATGCAACTCTGATTATCATAGTAAATCACTGAAGGTCTCAACGACTGACCAAATACGCCAAACAACATCTTGCGAAGCCAGATGGCCTCACAACTGGCTAGACTAGCTGCCATATACTCTGCTTCCGCTGAACTCAGTGCTACTGACTGCTGCTTCCGGCTGAACCATGACACTACTGCTGAACCCAACCCAAAACAACACCCTGAAGTGCTCTTCCTATCAGAAGCACAACCTGCCCAATCAGAATCAGTGTACCCTGCCAATCTCACTCCATCTCCCTGCCTGTAGTCCAGACCATAATCCACTGTCCCCTGCAAGTACCGCAAAATGTGTTTTGTAGCCACCCAGTGAACCTTCCTAGGCTCACACATAAACTGACTCATCGTGTTGACTGCAAAACAGATGTCTGGTCTAGTGTTGACCAAATACATCAAGGAACCAATCAACTGCCTGTACAATGTGGGATCCACCAACTCGGAATCCGAAGCATGAAGCTTCTTCCAGTTGGTGATCATCAGTGTCGACATGGGTCTACAATCCTCCATGCGGAATCTGCTAAGGATGTCCACAATATACTTCCCCTGCCCCAGAAAGAAATGCCCCTCCTCCTGCCACACCTCCAAACCCAAAAAGTAATGTATCAAGCCGATGTACTTCATCTCAAACTCCACCGCAAGATCTCTCTTGCAGTGCTCTATGAGTCTCTCTGCACCTGTAATGATCAAGTCATCCACATACAACACCAGAATGAGAGGCTCCTCACCAATCACAATAAAGTAAAGGTTCGGATCTGCCTCACTCTTTGTGAAACCCATCCCCTGCAAGTATGCATCTATCCTGGAGTACCAAGCTCTGGGAGCTTGCTTCAGGCCATAAAGGGCCTTCTTCAATCTGCACACATGGGACTCCTTCCCATGCACCTCAAAGCCCTGTGGCTGCTCAATGTACACCTCCTCTTGTATGAAGCCATTGAGAAATGCGGTCTTCACATCCATCTGGTGGATCTTCCAACCCATCTCTGCTGCTATCGATATAATGGAGCGGATCGAAGTATATCGAGCCACGAGAGCGAAGGTCTCCTCATAATCAACTCCCTCTACCTGGGAGAACCCTCTAGCCACAAACCTCGCTTTGAATTTCTCAATGCTGCCATCTGCAGCATGCTTTACCTTGTAAAGCCATCTGGAAGTAACCACGGATTTGCCCTCAGGCCTCGGCACCACCTCCCAAACATCATTCTTCATGATAGAAGAATACTCCTCCTGCATGGCCTCTCTCCAGACCTGCTGGCTAGCTGCCTCCTCATAGCTAGAAGGCTCAGAGTCACGGATGCTGGTAACCATCGCCATATAGCTACAAAACCTCTCAGGTGGTCTACTCTCTCTGACCGGCCTCTTCGGCTCAGCAACAGATGTGGCATCTCTCAAGGTGTCCTGAAGCCACTTGGGCTTCCTCTTCCCTGAGCGCACTTCTCCCACCGGAGAATGAAACTCCTCCTCCTCATCACCATCAGTAGCCTGAACTCCTGACTGTCTGTCTGCTGTCCTCCTGCCTACACCTGAACCTGTAGAAGCTGAGGTACCATGTGAACTGTCCATCAGTGGACTCCCTAGTGAACTGGTCTGCATGCTGCCCGGAGCACCACCCCTCTGGCTCGATGAGCCACTGCTCACTGACGGACCTGACATCCTCATAGATGTACCTCCTGATCCTCCTGATCCCTGCCCACTGGATCCCTGCGACTGACTCAACTGCTGCTGAGGGTCTGGCTGATCCAGATACTCTAACTCCCTTGACCTCCTAAAGGCCCTGTCCTCCTCGAACTTCACATCCCGTCTGACAACAACTCTCCTCTGTGCAGGAATGTAAATCCGAAAGGCCTTTGAGGTCTCACTGTAGCCCACAAAGATACTCTTCTCTGCGGTGGGCTCTAGTTTGGTCCTCTTCTCCTTGGGTATATAGGAGTATGTAATGCATCCAAAGATATGAAGATGACCAAGATCAGGCTTCTTCCCAGAGAAAGCCTCCTCCGGAGTCATGTGCCCCAAGGCACGATGCGGACTCCTGTTCTGCAAGTAAACAGCTGTGTTGCAGGCTTCTGCCCACAAGAACAATGGCAACCCCTGATCATGTAACATGGCTTTGGCAGCCTCTATGATGGATCTGTTCTTCCTCTCTGCAACCCCGTTCTGCTGGGGCTTGTAAGGAACAGTGAACTCCCTCCTAATGCCTACCTCCACACAATAGTCAACAAACTCTCCAAGGGTGTACTCTCCTCCATTGTCTGACCTCAAGGACTTGATCTTTCGACCTGTCTGAGTCTCCACAAGAGCTCTGAACTCCTGAAACCGCTTGAAGACCTCACTCTTGATCTTCAAAAAATAAATCCAGGTCCTCCTGGAGTGATCATCAATGAATAACACATAGTACTCATATCCACTCAAGGAAACATGAGACATCCGACTGCTCACATCGGAATGAATCAAATCAAGTATCCCCGTCGCTCTGCTGTCACTGCTGGGAAAAGGGGATTTGGCAAAACTTGCCCATCACACAACCTCTGCAAGTATCAAAGTGATCAGTACTGAAATCTGGCACACCTGTAGTGATCTCCCGCAATGTCCTCAAGGCTCCATGACACATATGTCCCATCCTGCGGTGCCAAATCTCACACAGCTCAAAACTGCTAGCTCTGCTGTCGGTACTACTGCTCAATGCCAAAAGGGGTTGGAATGAAAACTTGTACACCTTTGCATGGCGTACACCTATCACTCTAGCTGAATCAGCTGGAGTGTCCCTGGGATACATCAACACCTGTCCTCCCCTGAACAGTACCTCATATCCTCTGTCCTCCAAAGCTGAGACGGATATGAGGTTCTTCCTCATCCCTGGCACATAAAGAACCTCTGACACCTTCAAGGGAGGTTTGGACTCCCTCTGAAATGTCACTGTCCCCACCCCGACTGCTCTAACAACTCTGTCATCACCGAGTACTACCTCAATATCAGTGCCACTCTCTGAAAGCTCTGAGAAGTACTCACGGACTCCTGTCATGTGACGTGAAGCCCCACTGTTCACATACCAGATACCTGAAGATGCTCCGCTAATCGAGGGAAAAGCATGCTCCCTCTGAACCTGTGTGGCAGGTGATCCTGCACTAGAAGACTCACATGTAGTGAACGCAAACTCTCGGTCAAAACGACTAGCAAAGTCCTCAATCTCTGCTGAAGCTGCCACGTCCTGGTTCTTCCCCTTCTTCTTCTTCTTCTCCGGACACACAACTGCATAGTGTCCCATCTTTTGACAATTCCAACACTTCACCTTGGAATAGTCCTTCTGTGTGTTCCCCTGTTTACCTTTACCTTTGCCTTTGCCCCCACCACTGCTTGTGGAAGCCTGCTTCTTCCCTTTGCCTTTCTTGCCTCCTACCACCAGTGCTACATCCTCATCCTGCTCAACTGGCTTGACTGCCCCAAGCTGACCTTTCCTGATCTCTGTCTGAATGCAATCATCCCAAAACCTCTCCTATGTGGGAAGGGTCTCACGTGCACAAACCCCATCAGCAAAGTTCAACCATGAACGGGGGAGGCCATTCACTGCAATCCGCACCAACTCAGTGGGTGGAATGGCCTCTCCAATCGCTGCCAACTCATCTCTCACATTAGTAATCTTTGTGAGATATCCAGTTGCACTATCATTACCCATCTTAATGTTCTTCAGCTTCTCCTTCAGGACCATCTTCCGGTTCTCATTGGTACTCTGGTAGAGATTGGACAATGCTGTCCACATCTCATGGGCATTGCTCTTTCCTCTCACATGAGGAATGCAATGGTCTTTGATTCCGTCTAGAATCAGCCTCTTACCCTTATTGTTCTTCTTTTTATACTCAGCCAACTGAGTAACATCAGTGGGCACAACAACAGGGTTCTGTGCGGTATGCACCATGATATCCTAGACTTCTGCCTCCTCAAAGATACTCTGCATTCTCTCCTTCCAAACGCTGTAATTTATATGTCCATCCAGCCTATCCTCCACCCTCAATCCCAATGACATCCTGCTGTCCTAAAACTGAAAAATAGCACTGCTGTAGTAAAGATAAAACTGTTGTTTATGAAAAAATCAGCTTGCTGGAATTTTCTGAGTGAAAAATCAGGAACTGTAATTTTTCCTTTTTGCTGTCCCAAACTGCCCTTCAGCACTCAAGCTCTGATACCATGTAGAAATTTCTGTTTTCCCACCCCGGTTTTCAGTTTCTCCTTATTTCTCCCATGTAGTTAAATGCCCATTCCCATAACCATACATTTAACAGACTGAAAAAAATAAATATTGCTGAAAACACAAATTCTGGAAATTTTTCAGAATGCTGGAAATTGCAGAATTAAAAATCAGCAATAAAAAACAGCCATTAAAACACATTAAAACACTAATATTTTGGTCAACTTGACCCTGGAAAAACCCCCTACAACTCTTGGGGAAAACCAGTTTGAGAGCTCTTCTTTATTTCTGAAAATTACCTTTTTACAGTGAGAATTATTCAGCAAAAAATCAGCAAGCAAATTTACAACTTATCTCCTTTCCCGTGCCTCACAGCAATCTGGAAATTACAGCAAACAAGACAGCAATAAATGTTGTACGGCCTCTGTTTTGTGTGCAGAAAAATTAGCAAACTGCTCCTCGATTTTTGTGCAAAAATCTGCCTTTCACTATGTGCTGAATCAGCTGTACAAAACTGCTCAACTGCTACCTTGGAATGTGTGCCAAGCTGCTGTCTCCTTCTCCTCCCTGCTCAGAAATCTCTCTTGCTCTCTTGCTCTCCTTCTCCCAATCTGCTCATGAAAGAATGAATGACCTTTTCCTCCTTTTCCTCCTTTAATATAACTTCAAGTGACTTTTGGGTGATCTCTAAATCCAATGGCTGAAATAGATTTAGATCAATGGCTGAGATTAAATGCTCATTTAAATCTCACTTTCTATTTTTTAATTCACCCCACTTTAATAAAGACCCACTTAGTCATTTATTTCCAAAGTCACTTTTCCTTTCTAATTTTTCATTTACTTTATAAAAGTTACTTTAAAATTAGACTTAGTAACTTTATCACTTAAAGTCACTTTTAAATTAGATTTAACTTTATAAAATTATAAAGTCACTTTAGGAGAAAAATTAAATTCTTTTGGACACTTTTCCCTAGGCCAAAGATCAAAGCCTAAGGGAACCACCTGTCCTCCGGTACCAAATTTCAACACTCCTAATGTCATGCTCTTCATAGAATTCTTCAAACTCTCTTTAAGTGTATTCTCCTCCTTTGTTTGATCTTAAGCATTTTATCTTTAAGTCTTTCTCATTTTCTACTTGAACTTCAAATTTTTTTAAATTCTTAAATGCTTCTGACTTTTCTTTTATGAGCATGATCCAAGTGGCCCTGGTAAAATCATCAATGAGAAATATGAAATACCTTTCTCCTTTTGGTATTTTTGCTCTCGTTGGGCCACAAATATCTGTGTGGATTGGCTCTAGTGGTCTAGATGAGGATAGCTCTTTTGACTTGAGATGAGTCATAGTCTGCTTGCCAAATTGACATGACTTGCAGATTGAGTTATCAAGCCTTGACAACCTTAGTAATACTCTCACAACTCCCAACTTGCTAACTTTTATTAAACTGTCAAAATTCATATAGATAAGCCTCTTGTGCCACAATCGTGATTCATTCATCTTTATTAAATAGAATTTTACTCTGGAGTCATTAAACACATATACATTATTGTGAGTTTTGATTGCTTTTCCCACCAGCTTTCCATTCCTCATATTTTGGATCTCACAGTCCTTGGATCGAAAGGTCACATCATAGCCATTATCATAAATTTGGATAAAACTAAGAAAGTTACAATTGAGACCTTCCACATACAACAGATCTCTGAAATCCAAACCCCATTACTGTGGGTTCTCCGACCAGAAATTCAAATAACACAAACCACAGATCTCTGAAATCCAATACAACACATTTTGTGATTTTTTTTCTTTTGATCAAGTTTGACTATGCCTTCTCCTTTAATTCTTGTTGGAGCATTGTTATCAAACATGACAGTCTTCCCTCTTTCCTTTTATTTTAGCAAAAGAAACTTACTCTTCTTCCCAACCATATGTCTGGAGCATCCACTATCCACATACCATTTGTTTTCTTTATTTTGTGTTGACAAAGCAAGTCCACATTCCATGTTCTTTCTATATTTCTGTTTCCAATTCTTCTTATCCTTTCGAACAATTGACCGCCAAGTGTTCCGAGACGTGGATGGATACTCTATCATGATTCTACACTCACTTTCCTTGTGCCCAAAATTGTTACATTTAAACCATTCAACATCATTCAGTAGGGGAGAGAAAGCATTTTGATTTTCGAGTGTAGAGTTTTGAGATATAAAATATTGATACTTATTGTATCTGAATTTTTTTTCTCTTTCAACTTTGATCTTTTTAAAATCCACAACCTTATGCCCAAAGTTGTGACATTTATAACAATGACCATAGAATAAATGGGAGTACCTGAAGTTGGAAGGACCATGAGTTTGTGCATGAAGGTACCTTTTTTGTGTGGCTGATTGATTCATCCTCCGCTGGTGTGGTTCCTTGGGGTAGATAAAGTCATTATTCCACTGAAGGGTTGCTCTCTGGTTTGATCCCTTTTTATCTCCATTGGTCCTTTCTTGATGTATCTTTGCATTTCTATGAGGTTCCTTAAATACTGCAGACCTAAAGTTCATCTTTCCCAAAGAAGATTCTTATGGTCTAGAGTAACCCAGGGTTGTTTCGTTTCTTTAAGATCTCTGACTGCATAGAATCTGATCTAGCTTTCTTTTTCCTTCTGCAAATGTATCATTTATTCCTTTTTCAATATTTATTTTATCAAGATTTGTTCTTAGAGAGACAACCTCTGCCTTGAGACTCTAACAATTCTCTTCCCATTCATGGATCAAATCTTGAAGAACCTATTCCTTTCATATAGCTTCTTCTAGTTTGACTTTCAAGGATAGAATTTCATCTTTGCATATTTTTCAGATCGTTTCCTTCTTTACCTTGAACAAATCTTGTTTTGATTGTTTTTTCTCTTCTTCTAGTCTCTCACATGTTCGTTGTTTTTCTTCTAGTAGAAGAGATAAGCTATCTTTGCTTTTTATGGATTCTTCAAGTTTTTCTTTTTGATAAATAAACTCCTCATTTTCAGAGTTGTACATACCTTCTTCAAAAATTGTAGTTTCTCTCTCAGTTTCTTATTCTTTTTCCTTGCTTTCTTTAACTCATCAAGAGCATTGATGAGTTCCCCTTCAAGGTCCACCACTCCTTCTTCCTCTTCAAAGTCAATAAGATTTTCGTTCTTGGAGTCTATTCCAAATTCCATTAGTAAATACTTATTTAAATCATCCTGCGAATATTTTTCACTATCTGACTCTAGTGCTAAGCTATCCTCTTTGGAGTTGAGCCCTTTTTTCTTATAGAACTTCTTCTCGTGTTTCTGAAACTTGTTTCCAAATTTTTTATCATCTTCCTTTTCAACATTTTTTTTGCAAGGGAATTTGGACGAAAAATGTCCAACTCTTCCACAGTCAAAACATTTAAAGGGAAACTTCCTTTTATATTTTCCTAAGCCACACTTCAATTTCCTGGTTGATTGAACCAATTCCCGATCAGATTCACAGCTGGAGAAATCTTGATGATCTTTGTGTTGCTTTGCCTTCTTGGACACTTTGAATGATACTTCCTTAGGTTTAGACTTTTCTCTTCATACAATCATCTCATAAGCTATGAGAGTACCAAGCAATTGATCCATCTTGAGATTCCTTAAATCATCCATCTCTTCAATAGCTGAGATTTTGGCATTAAATCTCATGGGTAGAGATCTTAAGACTTTAAACAATCATGACTTCCTTGACTTCTTCACCAAGTCCTCTAATCATATTGGTTACTTCATCAACTATAAGGAAGTATTCTACTATGCTTTCATATTCACTCATTTTTAAGCTTTCAAACCTCATTTTGAAGGTTTGAAGTTTGGCCTACTTGACTTTGTCATCTCCTTCATGAATCTAATTGAGCTTCACCCACACTTCCTTAGCAAACTTACAGTGCATAACTTTTACAAGTTGTGATTGACTAAGGCCAAAGAGAAGGGAATTCTTGGCTTTATAATTATTTACATATAATTTTTTACCATCTGGATCAGTGGGAGGAACATTAGGGACATTATAATCTACTAGTATGGAAGTCCAAACATCTACTCCTAGGGACATAAGATATGCTTCCATCCTTACTTTCCAAAAGTCAGAGTTTGTCCCATCAAAGGCTGGTATTATGCTTGAGTAAGCCTCTTTACTCTCTTGCCTAGACATAATTCCTTATGGATCTACATTCCAGTGGTTAGATTGTTCCTGAAGGAACTTGGATCTAATACGAATTGTTGGAATATGGAATTACTGAGAGGGGGGCTGAATCAGTAATAGTGATGTTCTTAAAATTTGTACTGAATATGTTATTAGTTCTTTCCTCTATTGTCTGACACTTATGAGAGAATTCATACATAAATAAAATGAGTAGCAAGATAAAACATTCATATATACATACAATCCACCACATGAGTAGCATACACATATTGACACTGGTATTTACACGTGGAAACCAAAGGGAAAAATCCACCAATATGTTTGTTGTTATAATGTAAATTAAGAACCTACTTAATTAAATCAGTTTGTTTGTGAGCACCCACTCATAGGAGGCACTGACCCCCTTATGATAGCATGCACCTACTTGTTGAGAGTCACCAACCTCTTATGAATGCAAGCCAGCACCTACTCTTGCGACTGTTATAATTTTCATATAATTTTAAAACTAAAAATAGAGGCACATAAAAAAAAATAGAAAAGTACCACACTGGTTTACTGCAAAATCAACTTCTTCTCTTAATCCTCCATTGTTATGTAGTCTCTCTCGACCTCATGCAATAGCTCTCTATTCTCTGCACTTTTTCATTCTATTATGTAGGCTCCCTACAACTCATTGATTCAGTTCAACACTTGGGATAGTTTATAAGATCACACACACTCTACTCTCATTCTTCAACACTTGCAACAATAATCTCTTCCCCCAATTCTCTCAATGGAAATCACCAGTTTTGTTCATTTGTTGCGCACTACTCAATGTTTCCTTTCCTACCTTTTGCCTCACTTCCCGAGTGTACCTCTGCGTAGCTCCTTCATGTTGTTGTTGTGTCTAATGCTGCAATTCTTCTACCTCATTAAACTTTGAATATGATCACTTGAGCACCTCACTAACTCTATGTGTGGTTCTCCATGCCGAGTATTAATTCTCAGTCAATACTACCAACTTCAAATAGGGATCCCATGCTTATTCATGGCTCTCTGAGCTTAACAATACCTCGGGATGGCTTCTTTGTTCTTCATTTAATACGTTGAGACATGCACAGGAATATCAGAGATAGCTTTCTCAGCTTAAGGCAGGCCCAACATTCTTCCCTGCAAAGACGTGGTCCTTTCTATCTTGAAAAAATGATCTCTACAGTCACCATTAATTCTATGAACAACTCTCCTACACTCGCTTTTCTAGTTATCGACTCATCCATCCGAATACAATCCATGTTGTATTCGAGCTCCACTCATTGTATCTTTTATTAAAACAAACTTATGATATCTCACCATGTCAATTCCTTTAGCTCGTTAGAGCTTAGCCCCTTTTAGCTTTACACACCATAAGACCATGTGTTGTGAATGATGACTTCATTCTCCTCTATACAACAATATTGGGGCTTCCCATATCGTAACTTTTGTTAAAAGAGACGTTACAAAATTACGGGGTCTTGAGGGTCCAAGCCCCTTCATGCTTAGCCCTTTTCTTGTTTTTTACATATGACCAGGTGTTGTAAGCGAGGGCTTAGAGTTTAGGTGTTAAGGCCTTTAGATCCTTTCCGAGGTTAACCTCCTTTTGTATTTTCTTTTCTACCCTTATTTCTTTTAGTCTCCTCAACCAAGCGCCAAACAATATCAAATCCCCTGGTATCGACATTCCTCTCCAAATTACAACTTCGGAGGAGTCCCGAAATTTTGACCTCTGAAATACTCCCTAGCACTGCAATGCTAAGTTTTGCTTCTATGCCCTTGATTTTATGGGTTTCCTATGACCAAGATATAGTCCACATTGGAGCTCCTTTATCAGATCGAAGAAATTTTATAAGAATTAAATGAGAGGTTATGAAATCCCAACCTCTGATGTTCCAACCTCTGAGATGTCATGTTGTCATCATTACTCCATGTGGCACCTCCTTAGTGGTGGCACGTGTCACCCAGATTTGCCCCAATAGGTTACTAAAAATCTTGAATCAAACTACCATGTTTCCATCATACAGTTGCATCATGTTGACATCATCTGCCATGTCAACTTCACATGGCCAATCACATACCGCCATGTGTCCTACTAGAGGAGAGAGAAAGGGTCTTATCAAGCCTTGGTTTTGCAACAAAAATATTTCTTAATCTTGTTATGCATCCCTAAGTGCTTTTAAAAATAATTTAAACAATATCAGATCTCCATGTATCGTAACTTCTCAAAATTAAATTGTTAGGAAGTTCTGAAGTTTTGATGGCCTTGACCCTCTGATATTTTGATATTTTCCTGCTCTGAGGTTCTGATGTGACGCATGCTCCGTCCTCTGATGTTGTGATGGCCCTATGCTCTGAGATTCCGATGGGCTCTGAAGTTTTGATGGGATCTGAGGTTCTGATGGAATACATTCCAAAACCCTCTGACCTCTGATATTATTTCCTCCTGAGGTCCCGATATGTTGCCATGTGCCCAAATATTTCAGCCTTCTAAGGACTTCAAGACCCTAACTTCACTAGTCAATAACTTCTGATCGAGGAGGCCATTTGTGGACTTCCACATACCATTGGAAATATCTTTCATAGCACTAACCAATTGTATTGATTCCAAGAGTATTTGATATGATATATTAAGTGAGAATCTCCACTAAATTCTGGGCCTCCCAACCACCATAGTCATTTTTTTATGGCTTCTCCAGTAAGCCTGCTACTATGACGATTCTCTACAAGAAATTTAGGAAACCATAGGAATCCTATTAAGATTGACATATCAAGCATATAAAACAAGTCCAACACAGTTGACATTAATTCGAACACACTTGCAACCATTAGCCATCCATATAATGTCAATTGTCCAACAATCTCCCCCTTTAGCATTGATGGCAACAACATAAGCTCCCCTTGAAACCAGACATGGTCTTCTTGATGACTTCTCCAATGCAGCAGTAATATTCTCCCCCTTTGGCATCAATGGAAAAATATTCTTTTAGAACTCCCCCTAAACCACTACAACCTACTCTTAAATTGATCCCTCATGCTGAGTAGCTGCCAACACACACCAAAATTGAGTCATTTGGGAGGAGGAATCACAAATCATATCTATTGCCTGAGATATTAAAAGGGTTCTCTTGCCAGTGGCTTAGTAAATATATCTACAAGTTGGTCTTTAGTTTCCACATATTCAAGTCTAACAACATTGGTTGCAGCTTGTTCCCTTAAGAATTGGAACTTGATAGGGATATTCTTGGTCTTTGAATGCATGCCTGGATTCTTAGAGATGTTGATGGCACTAGTATTATCACACATGATTGGAATAGGATCAGTCAAATAAACCTTAATTTCCTTCAAGTTCTACTTCATCCATAGGATTTGCGAGCAACAGGTGGTAGCTTAAATATACTCTACTTTAAATGGTTATAAAAGATGGAGGCTTGTTTCTTGCTGACACATGACACTAAGAATTTTCCCAAGAATAATGTTGCACCTTAGGTGCTTTTCTTGTCATCAATATTGTCTACCCAATCAGCATCAGTGTAAGCCTTAAACTTAATTCTCTACTCTTAGGATACCACAGTCCATAATCTATTGTTCCATGAAAATATTTAAAAATCCTTTTGACAAAGATAACATGGATTTTTCGAGGGAAAGCTTGAAATATAGACACAAGTGCCACCACTTGCATGATGTCTGGTTCAAAGGTGTGAGATACAACAAGCTTCCTATCATGGATTTGTATTCAATCTGATTTACCAGTAGTGCTTCATCTTCTTTGCACAATTTGCAGCCTATAACCATAGGTGTGTTAACTGGCTTGCAATCTTCTAACCCAAACATCTTCAGAGTTTCTCGTAGGTACTTGGATTGGGAGATAAATACTCCATTCTGAGATTGAGAAATTTTCATTCCCAAGAAGAAATAAAATTCTCTGATCATGGAACTTTCGAACTCTATCTACATATTGTTTGTGAATTGATGTCCCAATTGTTCCATGCGTTGCCAAATATTATGTCATCCACGTATAATACTACAATCAGTAGATGATCCCTTTCAGGCTTGATGTGTAAATTGTTGTCTACAGTATCTTTCTTAAAGCCCTGTTGGAGAAAGTATCAATCTAGTCTTGTGTACCAAGATCTTGGAGCCTGTTTGAGTCCATACAAGGCCTTTTTTATTTTTCACACAAACTCCTTATCTTCGGTGAGTGTGAACCCTTCTAATTGCTCAATATAAACCTCTTCTTCCAAATATCCATTGAGAAATGTAGACTTTACATCCATCTGATATACCTTTATATTTTTGTGACTAGAAAAGGCAAGAAACATTATGATAGCTTCCAGGCTCACTATTGGTGCAAAGGTTTCCTCGAAGTCTACCTCTTCTATCAGGGCATACCCTTTGTAGACCAATCGAGACTTGTTCCTAATTACTTGACCCTGCTCATTTAGCTTGTTTTTGAAAACCCATTTGGTTCCAATGATGTTTTTATCTTTAGGTTTTGGAACAATCTCCCAAGTGTTTTTATTATCAATTTGGTCAAGTTCCTCATTCATAGCTCTCACCCTAAACCTGCCCTCACTTTCCTAACTTATATTTTTAGGCTCAATCTGAGACAATAGAGCAAGATTCGCACAACTTGAACTATTAATAAGTTTCCTCCTTGTCTGAACACCATGTATTTGATCTCCAAGAATCTGACTCTCAGGATTTTCCTTCTGTACATACCTGGAAGGTGTTTTGAGCCTTGGAGTTGTGCTCGTTTCCTCACCTTCATTATCTGAATCTGTTTCTTCTTTATCTGAGGGTTCAATATGTGAATTTTCTTCTCCACCTGAGTTCATGGTTTCCTAGGAGGACCCAGTTTGTGAACGAATTTAATCTATTACTACATCAATGCAGTATTCAACCCTTTTTGTCTGTTTGTTGTAACATGTGTATCCTTTACTTAGAGTAGAGTACCCAAATAATATGCCCTCATCAGCGTGTGAATAAAAATTTCTGGCTTTTTGTCATTCCTTTTGATAAATCATTTTATCCCAAACACCCTGAAGTGTTTTACTAATGCAGGTCTTCCCTTCCACAACTCATAGTGGGTTTTATCACTGTTATGCCAAAGTTGAGTTCTATTTGATAGCTACACTATCGCTTGAGCTGCTTCTCCCCAAAATATGTGGGATATGTCTACTTCATCCAACATAGCTCTAGCCATTTCTTGGATTGTCTTGTTCTATCTCTCCACTATTCCATTTTGTTGAGAAGTTATATCCACTGAATATTTCCTCCTAATTCCATGCTTGTCACATAATTATTCAAAATATCTTGAAGTGTATTCTCCTCTTCTATTTGATCTTAAGCATTTTATCTTTAAGTACTTATCATTTTGTACTTGAGATTTAATGTTTTTTAAATGCTTAAATGCTTCCGACTTTTGTTTTAAGAGCATGATCCAAGTGGCCCTGGTAAAGTCATTAATGAGCAACATGAAATACCTTTCTCCTTTTGGTTTTTTTTCTCTCTTTAGGCCACAAATATCTATGTGGATTATCTCTAGTGGTATAAATGAGGAAAAATCTTTTGACCTGAAATGAGTCCTAATTTTCTTGCCAAATTGACATGACTTGCATATTAAGTTAGCAGGCCTTGACAGTCTTGGTAATCCTCTCACTGCTCCCAGCTTGCTGACTTTTATTAAACTGTCAAAATTCATATGGTCAAGCCTCCTGTGCCACAATCATGCTTCATTCATCTTCCTTAAATAACAATTTACTCTGGAGTCATCAAACACATATACATTAGTATGAGTTATGATTTCTTTTCCCACCATCTTTCCATTCTTCATATTGTGGATCTCATAGTCCTTGGATCGAAAGGTCATATCATAGCCATTATCATACATATGGCTAAAACTAAGCAAGTTGTGCTTGAGATCATGATTTCAGATGATGCGCTATGGGATGATCATCATCATTGTTCCTCTTTGTCAGATTCCTTCGAGGATAATCTTAGTGAACTATATCGACCCAATATAAATGAGTTGTCTAAGAATTATGTATCCATTCACGATGTCGATTATGAGAATAACTTGTCTAATATTGAAGAGACTCTCCCTCTCTATATCTCGATCATACCTAACATTGTCAAGAATCTACATATCAGTGCGTCTTTCTCTCCCGTTGATTTCAAGACCTATAAAGCCCTATTCCAGGAGTTTAGAGATTTTTTTTCCCGGTCTTATGACGAGATGCTAGGTATTGATCCAAACATCGTTATGCATGAAATTAAGACATAAATTGATGCTAAACCAGTTCAAAAGTGCCTTCGTCCAGTTCGTCCCAAGAAGGCTGCCACTATTAAAGTTGAAATTGAAAAACTTCTATGCACTAGTTTCATCTACCCAGTACCTTTAACTGATTAGGTGTCTAACATTGTTCCTATCATGAAGAAACAGGGGATAATTTGTGTGTGTGTCGATTATTGGGACATTAATCGTGCTTGTCCTAAGGAAAATTATCCTACTTCGTTCATCGACCAAATTGTTGATGATTGTGCCAGATGTGAGATATTTTCATTTATGGATGGATGCTTCGGCTATAATAGGATCAACATTCTACCAACGGACCAACATAAGCCTATGTTTATTTTTCCCTGCGGTACGTTTTCTACTATCGAAAGCTCCCTTTCGAATTGAATAATGTTGGGGCTACATTTCAGAGGGAAATGAATTATTCCTTCCATGACATCAAACATATTATGCAACCATATTTGGACTATTTTCCTGCTCACTCAAAATATCAGGTTGATCACTCGATGCATCTTAGGGCCATATTTTTACACTGTAAACATTATATCATTCGACTCAATCCACATAAGTGTGTGTTTTGTGTAAGTTTTGGTCAACTTCTCCATTTTTTTGTATTGAAACATGGAATTCGTATTGACCCATTAAAAGTTCAAACAATCATCGATCTACCTGATCCTTCTCCCTCCTTTAGCTTCAACGACTCCAAGGAAGGCTAAATTTCTGCAGAGGTTCATTCAGAGTCAACTACGCCAAACTGACCAAAGGATTTACTCACTTTTTAAAGAAAGAGGTTCCCTTCCATTAGGACAACACTGCTTAAAAGGCATTCAATGCCTTGAAATATGTTCTGATTCAGGCATACTTGTTGTATCCCCCAGATTGCCAACGTGATTATTTCATGTAACTCATCGCTACAATTACTACCATCACAAAGGTATTGGTCCAGGAGGATGATGTAGGGACTAGACCTCCTATTTATTACTTGAGTTGGAGTCTCAAATATACTGAAGTCAAGCATCTCATGTTGAAAAGTTAGCTTTGGCAGTTGTTCATGTTGTCTAGAGGTTTTGCTATTATATACTACTCCACAAAAATATGGTTGTTTCTGATTGCAAACCCATGACGTACATCTTGTCGTGAAAATTTCTGGGGGACAAGTACTCTAATTGGATTGTCATCTTATAGGAATTTTATTTAGAGCTCATCAAATCCAAGTCGAAGAAATCCTTAGTTTTTACTAAGCTAATTTGCAACCTTCCCACTGCAGAAACTGAAACATCGTCTAGTGATTTTATTCCTAATGAGTCATTTTTATTGATCTCGTCATTTGACCCATGGTATGGAGACATTATCATATATCTTCAGTCCCAGAATTTCCAATTTGATACCTCTCTCTCTGACGAGTGACGTATTTGATATCAAGCCAAGAATTATATTATAATCAACAACACCCTTTATCGTCATGGTATTGATATAGTTTTTCAAAGGTGCCTCACACACGAGGAGGTGGAGAAAGTATTAAAATAATTCCATTCTAGGGCATATGGTGGTCATATTTATGGTTATGCCACCACACAGAAGATCCTACGTGTTGGTTAGTTTTCACATACCATATTTCACGACTGCATCCTTGCCATCCAAAAGTGTCACACATGCCAGATATATGATTGTAAGACCCGTGCTCTGCCCACTCCTTTGAATCCTATTATCGTCATTGGTCCTTTTGTAAAATGGGGCATTGATTTCATGACATGTAACCCTCACTCAGCCAGGGGGCATGCCTGTATCATCATAACAGTATATTATTTTACCAAGTCAGTATATTATTTTACCAAGTTGTCTGAGGTGATTCCTACATACAATAATACCAGTGAAACAACTGCTCAATTTTTCTTCAACAATTTCATTGTACAGTTTGATGTTCCACAGTCTACAATTATGGACCATGGCAAACATTTTCACAATCACATGATGCCCGAACTAACTACCAAGCTAGGAATCTCCCATGAGAGTTCCACTCTCTACTACCCTCAAGCGAATGGTCAAGTTGAGGCAATCAATAAAGTCCTTAAAATTATGCTTCAACGCATGATAGTAGTCCACAAATCAAACTAGAATTTGATCCTTTATGTTACATTGTCTGGGTATCAAACCTCTATTAGGACTGCTACTGGGTTCACACCATTCCAATTGGTTTATGGTCTAGAAGCAATACTTCCAATTGAATGTGAAATTTTGTCTCTCAAACTTGTCGTAACTCCTCCCTACCACTTTCATGGAAAAGGAATGTCTCTTACATATGACACGCTTTGATGAAACCCAACATGATGTCATGATGGCTAATGAATCCTATAAGAAACGTATCAAGTCGCAATATGAAAACAGTATCAAACCTTTTGTCTTCTCAAAAGGAGACCTTGTCCTATTATACGACCAAGGGTCTAATAAATTAGGATCGGGGAAGTTTGAGCCAATGTGTCTAGGTCCATACATTGTCAAATGTGTTCTTGCTAAAGGGGCATATCATCTTGTTTATTTTGATGGAGTTCCATTGGCGCAACCTAGAAATGGGTTGTACCTTAAGAAATATTATGCTTCAGTTTTGTGTAGTGCATTATGTACATGTTGTATATAGGTGTGTTAAGTGTGTTTGAAGTGTTTTCCCTTTGGATTTTCCTACAATTTTTTTTAATCTTGTTTACATTTGGTTTGCAGATGTTGGCATCCCTCGAACCATATGTTGGTTATGTTGATGGTGCTAGTCGTAGTACTCGAAACCTCTCTTTTGCAGCATGGGATATATATGCTCTGAATGGTGAGTTAGTGAGTTTACAAGGGATTTGTATAAGTTTCTCTACATATAAAATCATTGAATATAGCGCAATGATCAAACTGTTGCCTAATGCTATTTCCCATGGTATTCGCTATATAGTTATCAAACTCAACTCACAACTTGTAGTACTACAATTGACTAATGTCTATTCAGTTAGGAGTCCAATTATGCTTCGTATGTTCTTAAGGGTTCACCTTTTGGAAAGATACTTTTATTTCATCCAATATCAACACATTTCTAGAAATCTAAATGCATTGACAGATGCATTGGATAATCATGTTTTAGATAGACATTTGTGACACATGTAAATGCAGTTCAATACACTTCATATACATTGAAAGAGATAATAGAACCATAAGAAACACTGAAGATAGCTATATATATATATATATAGATATCAAATTTTAGTTTTACAAAAAATTGTGCCTGAGACACATAGCCACATGGATTATCATATCAAAATATACATGCAGTCAAAATATGGATATAAGCCTCCCAGTAGACTAATCATAGTGCTCATGGTAGCATGCCACTGCACGAGCCATCTTGCACAATAGTCATTTGATACAGCCAAACACGCCAATAGTATGTTGCTGCAATCTCATAGGAAGCTTGTCAACCCCTCGATGTGATGCTCAACTTCCGCAAGGGTCTTGGCCACATTGAGATCTTGTACTACCACTCGTCTTGTTGCAACAACCTGTACTATTGTTGGTGCTTGCTGTGGATCTCTTGCATGATGAATATAAGAAGAACCCATAGGTTGGACAGGTCCAATATCTGCATGTGAAAAAATCAATAGTTTAGTCTCGAATATGTAAAAAATCACAAAAAATTGTAAAACTTAAAAATCCAAAAATTGTCAAAATGTTTCTTGTTTTACCCATGGAAACCCCTCGCTTACCATCAAGAAACATGAGCTTCGACTCTCTACGAAAATTCATCCTTGCATATGGATAGTCCTCTATTATAATGAGTTGCATGTGCAACCATTTGAAGAAGACTAGTGTGAAACTCATCGATGACGGACTTGCATGTCTAGACATGAGATCCACCCACCTCCTTGTCCATGGGACTCTCAGATCTGTGGGCTCGAGTGAGATATGTTGTGGCCTGAGCAATGGAATCCACTCTAAGGCAAAATAAATCAAAATTGAATCATAGCCGAAGTTCTTTAATCGTCCACCTTTTTACTTTGTCAGTTGCTCCTTCATGTTTGCTAGTACTCCCTCACTCCAGTTGAACATTGTTGTATCCATACACTCTAGAGCATATTGCATATGAGATTTATTGGCCAAGTGTAGAGTCGCACAACCGACCAATCTGGAAATGATGAATCAGACCACATCCTTGATCTCGATCTTCCCATCCTTGGTCGATTGAGATCTTAGTTTATAGTGTGCACTAATGTAATCCTTGGTTCTCTCTCCACCCCTATTTGAACCAGATAATGAGATGAGGGAGCCTCACCTTGAAATATCAGTCAAGAAATATATATCTTCTACCTGTATCTCCAAAAAATGTGCACCATGTATGAATGCTTGAGCCCAAACATCCCATATTTGGATAAGATACCTCAACAATTCCATTTGTTGCCTCATACCAGGAAGTCGAAAGAATTTCAAGAGCCCACAATCTCTCAAAGCCTGGATAGTGGCAAGATCATTAGCTGCAGTTAAATATTGTTCCTCATGTTCTCTTTCTCTCCATATTAAATCCATTTTGTTCCAATAGACACCTGAAACATCACAAGAAGGATCATTAGGACAAACCTCATGCAAAAAACTGGAGAAATTTTGAGGGAAACAAGAAAAACAAGTTTGGTAATTGCGCTCAACGCACCCAAAGATAGAGCGTTGAAGCACCCTCCTTGGTGTATTTTCAGCTGTTCAGTGCCCCTTTCGACTTATCAGGGTGTGTTGGACCTACGATGAGAAATTATAGCCTTGGGGCCCTCAAGATATTGAAAAAAATTGCATGGAAAGAAAGAGGAAGGTTATAGCTCCTACCAAGAAGTGATGACACTCGAAATGTTCCATCGGATTGATCGCAATCAGCTATAGAAGATTGGGGGGAAAAACACTTAGAACTCACTCACCAAGAGGTAAAATGTGAAATGGTAAAAATGAATTACCTTTTTCCTATTTTATGGTCATTTTCATTATTATTTTATTAATATTTTAATGTTTTGACCTAAATATGATTCAATTTTATCATGAAACAGGTATTTTTAATCCTTTGGTGGTGTTTTGAGTAGGTTGACAGTTGTTTAACATATTTAGTGATGTCTACATTGAAATAGATCATTTTAACTGGAGAGCACATTTTTATCACTTTTTCGGGCTCTGTAAACTTACAAAAAAGGAACCCCTTGGAGTCATCTTTCATCTCTTTTCAGAATCCCTAAATATGAAAATAGTTTTGAGAATTTGTCTTTTCGAACTCGTAAAAGTAAATAAAAATATGTCTACTCAGTATAATTTTAACCCTTTTCGGGACTGAGATAGACTAGTTACGAAAAAGGAATACCTTAGTCGAACATGACTAAGAGATTCTTTTGAGTATCGTTTTCAGAATTTTCAGAGTCAAGGGACTATTTATGAAAAGGAACCTTTACAGATTTATTTTTCACCTCTTTCTCAAACTCTCTAAACATGAAAAAAGAGTTGAGTTAGACCTTCACTGGACTCGTAAAAACATCAAACAATGATGGACTCGTCGAACATGATGGGACCGAACCAATCCTTCGGAGGGTTCGTTAAATATACTCAAAGGGATTCATCTAAAGGATGAACTTACAGATCAATCATATGTTAACCTCCTCAATCCTGCTAAAAAATAAAGAGGTATTGACCATATATGGTTGGGGAAATTGGGAAAATCAGGTACTCCACATATTAATGGCAGCGAGTCGCTCTTGAACATGACACTCTTCCACTTCATCTTCATGGTTGTTGGGTTGGGAAATCAACTTGTGTTTTGGTTCATCATACCATATTAAATCCTTTGCTTTTGGTTTTGGGTCAATGCTGCCAACTCCATTCAGTGTCGTTGATATGTCCAAGAGAATTCATTCAATTGATATCTACTACGATACTCTTAAGCCTTCATTCCATGACTATCATTCTTGAACCAGTTCCATATCAGCGTCATTCTGTCTCAAATCATGATAAATGTTTCATGTCATTGATGGTTGATACATAAAGGCCCTCCTGTGATGGGTCGCTTCCTGTCAACATTAGCTCATTATACAAGAAGTTAACCTAGAAGCTCTCCCTTCAGTACCTTAGGACTTGTATTCATCAATGATAAGTTTCCTCGCTCTCGGCGACAAGTTTTCATCATTGGACTTGGACTGAAATATTCGATGTGGTGTTCGACTTCAACTCATTCATTCACACCGTACAGATTGTCCTATTGTACCTTGAAAGCCATTAACATCATTGGTGGTTTTTCTCGTATCCGTTAAAGACTTACATCATTGGTCAATAATCATATCGTGTCTGCCATGTTCAACTCCAATTACTTTATTCACATGGTTAAACTCATACATTGAACGATTGAGTGAACGAGATAGAAGACCTCAGACCTAGTTCCATCCATCCACGCTGCGATTTCAAGATTAATACAAGACTACAAAGCATGATGGCTATGATCATACAGTCATCCAATCATGGATCCACATTTTGTCATAAGTGAACATGAACTCCTGATCATTATACATATAATGTTAGCTTATGTGTTAATCATGGGTATGCCTCCTCAGAAAATATATCATGATGTAAATGTATTGTAACAGATGATGATCTCGACCAGTTGTTCTTGATTTGAACTTGTCACAAGGTAAATCACTTCAGTCATCAGCCATCGTTTCTAACTTTACATTTTAGGGGGAAATATGTTATAGGAATTTTGTTGAATATGGCCAATAGGCCAACAAACTATATCAATCCAAATCCTTGGATACCTTGTCATCATCCCTACACAAAGCCCTAAGAATGAATCTTCCAAATCCCTGAGTTTCTGGGTCCGACTACTTCATTTCATCGCTTGTAAGGCCCAGCGCACCCTGGACCTTTAGGGACCTACATTCAACAAAAGGTTGCTCCATTATGCACCAACACTGATCAACAACAGGGTGTCTGTTGTTGGAGGTGAGTTGATTCTATAAATTTGGGGAAATTAAAAAGAATCTTGAAGCTTCCTCTTCCAGAAGCTTCCAGGAGTTGTTTTAACCATTTACCTTGGATAACAACTCTGAATCCCCTCTAATCCTACCTTGGAGATTTCACCTCTTGTCCCTTGAGTTCATCCTCCCCTCTTAAGTGGATCTCAAGCCTATATTAGTAAATGGATAAGAATTCCTACTACCATCCCTCTCCTATAAATCTACAACCATCTACAACATCAGGGTTGAATTTTGGAGAGTAATCATAGCCCCATGTTGTTGCCTTGAATCTAAGAGAGCCATAATATTCATGCATTATGGTGACGTTGAGGTGTGTTTTGTGACTAGGAAGGGGAAGTCAACTTGAAATATCTCTACAAGGTTAGCTACTATTCTTGGTTGTAAAATCTCTCCTATTCATATTAATACAAAGAGTATATCATTTTCCTATATGTTTTATGTTATGTTTACATTCATATATTTCAATGCTTTGTTGATCCATTGAATAGAGTAATTGAACAATGCTACATAGATGTTGTATATCTTTGGCTTGTGTTGATTGTATGTGTAGGTTCTAATTATAACAATTGGAGCTACGATTGGAGCTTACAAGTTGAGAGAGAGAAGAGATTATGAAAAATTCCAAGTAGGCCTCTTTCCATTCTCCTATTTCTCTAAGGGGAACTTTATATTCTTTTCTTTATGTTGTTCTATACCATTCCACTAGGTCTAGGGAAGATACTTTTGTCCGTAGTCATAAATTTCACATAACAACGTGTTTGTAGTGTTATCCCCCACAGTTTCCTAGGCTGAGGAGGAGATCGAAAGAGGTAACCTTGTACCACTTTCAGCGCAGTAGCTAGCCCTACTGAGCCATAGATGGATCGCTCAACGAGATTTGTTAATGTAAAGTTGTAAAGGACAAGATTTTTAGGCTAGATATGCAAGTTTGTTTTGAGTATTTGTGAATTGATTTTGTTGGACTAGCATTTTAGAGCAAGTAATTAGGTCTAGGATTCAAGTATGCAGAAACAAGTATAATAGGAGCTAGATATCAGTGTGTTGTGGTTCAATTGGAGTTTTTGTCAATGTAGCATAGATTTGTGAGTTTAAAAGAGAGTAATGAGCATGTAAAGTCATGAATTGATTAGCTTTAGAAGAAGGGAAACACAACTATGAATTTCACATAAACAGAGCTTAATTTCAAGATTCATGTTTATATAACTGCAAAGAAACTCATAGGAAGAACATAAAGCATGTAAAGAGTGATGATATATCCATTAAAATAGATATAAATAATAAAAAAACACCATAGACTCACTGAACTAGAGTTCCTAAAATATAGCTACAACTGCTCTTGTATTAGTTGAAGAAAACATAAGTATACAAGCCTGCTCCACAAAAGTCCAACCCTTCTCTCTGAAAGAGAAATGATACATATAGACTCAATTAGACCACTTCCCCATCTTCAGGAGTCAAATTCCTTGGTGGTGGAATTGATTCCAAGATTCTCTCAACCAATAGGTGAGAGTGAGAAGGTTAAACACAAACACTTCTTGTAGACTTTGTTTTGGATTTTGCTTCATTAATGAGACCTATTAAGCAACAAAAAAAACTTATCATGTCCATTTATTTATGCTTACGTCATATAATCTTGGACTACCTTCAATTACATCAAGATTTTTGACTTTGACCAAGTCAAACTGAAAATTAGGAAATTTACATAGTGAAATTTTAAATGAAAAACACAGGAAATTGCAGAAGCACAATGCTAGATTTGAGCCAACTTTAAGGTGCCTTTCTAAGGTCAAAATGAGTATCTAAAAACATGGTCAACTAGATTTTCAAGTCTAGTTTCCTAAACACCTTGAACTTTTTAAAATGTCCCATGGGAATGCCTTCAAAAATCCAATCTCCCAAGGTATCTCCAGAAGCACAACGCTTGTCAAAAAGAGGTCCAGAAAGTTGATTTTTGACCACTTTTTCCTCTTTTTCTCAAAATTTGGGCCCTCTCTGGAAAATATGAAGAAATGGGTTTTGAGAGGATGCCAAGGGATTTCCAAAACTACAATCCATTTGTGATTTGAGTGCTTGAGGAAAAAGTGCATCGCCAAGGCGCTACGCTTCTGTGACTGGCCAAATTTCTGAATAAGGCACCAAAATAGCCAAAAAACCAAAAATGTTTAGAATTCCTCCAAAATTGGTCATGAGTTGTAAAATAAGGTATGTTAAGCCCTCATGGATGCTTCAGCAAGCATCTCTAAGTTACCCTTCTCATTTTGGTCCTTTAGGGTTTCTTTGAGCTTGTTTTCCAGCTGTTTGACCTTGACATTGCAAATCATATTCTTGGCCTAGTAGTGATGTTCCATGTGCCTTAGTAGTTGGTTGTCTCTATTGGCCTTGTCCAGAAGCTTCTCCAAGTGGTCATTGACCTTGTCTAGCCAATACTCCCTGTCTTCATTAACCTCTAAGGCGATTATGTCCTCTAACTCTAGTTCTTCATCCAACAAGATGTGTTTTTCTCCTCTTTCAATGCCTTCTTAAGCCCTTTAGTTCTTGGCCTCTTTTTCTTACCTTTTCCTTTAGTTCCTTCAGGCTCATTGATCTCCAAAACTGCTTTTCCCTTGCCTTCTTGTTGCAATAGTTTAGCTTGCTCCTTTTCCATGATAAGTTGTTTTGCCTTTAGCTAACTGTTTTCTTGTTCTAGGAATGAAATGACAAACCTTGCCCTTGCCATGTTGTCCATGAGTTCTTTGATCTAAGAGTCTTTGTCTTTGATAATATTTTGCATGCTTGAGGGCTCATTTTCTACTTCCAAGTCTACCAACTCAAACTCATGCTCAATCAAATCTTTATCCTGTAGTGGTGACCCTTGTTTTGTTGATGTAGAAGACTTGGCCCCTTTCGCACGATGAGAAGTAAACACAAAACTTTTTCCTCTTTTGTACATCCTAATCACCTCAGGTCTAGGTGCTTTAGGAATTTCCATTGATCTGCTTGAGAACCCAACCTCCATTTTTTGTGTTGGCATGCTTGAATGTTGGACTGAAACATTGGATTCATGCCATTTCAAAGTTGTCTCCAAGAAAGAATCCCATGTCATGTTCTTCTCTACAAGTTGATGGAGCACTACAGTCTTGATCAGACTATGATGAAAGAGACTAGGATAGTGTTCTTTGTTCTTCACCTGTACCTTCTCAGACATCTTGGCAAGGCTTCTACACAGATAGTTGCACATGTTGAGAGGTTTCTGAGCTGTAAAGTGCATTAGAAGCTGGATGTGATAGGCATATAATCTAGAAAACCTTCCTTCACATGTGAAAAATTTCATGACAACTTTCATCAATGGAGCATACTTCTCCAACAGGTACCTAAAAGGTATGATATGTGTATGGGTTTCCTTGTATGGTGTTTTCAAGAAGGACCTGTAATGCACAAGATCTAAGTTCATGCCCTTAAACCAATATTCTCCATGATCTGGTATCCCTGTAGCAAGTGAAATAGAAGCCACTGAAAATGTGAACTCAACCCTAGCAATAATGGCACTTTCTCCTTTCAAATGAGTAGCAACCCAATCTGTCAACTGTTCATGGAAACCTACTTCACACACCCTTTTGCAAAAATCTAGACATCTTCAAAACACTACTTGATGAAGGGTGATGTATTAATTTCATTACAGTTGGTAGGTTCATATCTGAGAATTTTTCCTCCTTTATGATGTTTCTTCCTTTCTGGTGAAGAATCTCCTTCCATGATGACAAAAACCCTAGCAGTAGGAAAATGAGAAAAAACAGTGAGGGATGAGTGAAAAATGAAATGATGGATAGGTGGAGTGGAAAAAATGGCAAGGGAAATTATAGGAGGTGGATATGGATTGTGAGCAACTCATAAAAATCAAATGAGGTGAAATGAAGGAAAGGAGTGCTTGTGAGAAATGAAAAACAGAGTTTCTAGGAAAACTATCCAAATTGCTTAGGAATGAGCTAGGGTTTAATTTTTGGTGAAGTAATTTGGTGATTTGTAGTTGGTTCAGTGGTTCATAATGTATTTTAAACATGTGTAGAGGTGTAGGATGAAATTTTTACATGTTTAACATATGAAAACTAGACTAGCCATCATCAACCCTAGCTCATTTCATGATAAATTCACTAAAAACCCTAGATGAAGAAATCTTAAGCTTGAATCCATCTTGCTAAAGAAAAAGGTAAGTGAAGTGATGTACTTACTTGTAGAGGAGTCTAGGTTAGCAAGAAAACAAATTGCAAGCTTGAAATTTCAATTTGGGTGATTTCTGGATGATTTTGAGCTGCTCTGGCACAAGCGCAGCGTAGTGTCCAGAAGCGCAGCATCGGCCTTAGAAGCACAACACAGTCTCTGGAAGTGCAACACCTTCAATTTTTTGCTAAATTTGCCTAAAAACCCGAGTTTTTCTTGCCAATGGAGGAGAGAGCTCAATGCACAAAGGGGAATAAAAGGCAAATGAAGTGAATTTGGGCCTTTTTGGGTTTATATAGGCAAGTTAGTTTTCCTTTTGAAATAAATGGGCCCCACAACAATTTTAAAAAACTAATTTTTCACCTTTAAGACTGAGTCACTTTGGAGAGCTGAAACCTGAGCTACATTTTTACTTTTTAAACATTGAAACTTCTTCTCCTGAAGCCTTTGAAACTGAAATCATGAAAAACTTGTGAAAATTCAACAAGTTAATTCCAAAGAACTACTTGTCATGATTTATTTAATGTGTGATTTACACATGATGATGATGGACCTTGAAACCCTAATGACCTAATGAAGACTTGAAACTGAGTGAAATGATGATGATGATGGATATAATGAAAACCTCCTTTTTATTATGACACCTTCATTTGAATGAGGTAGGTGACCAACATGTGTGACTTTCCAAAAGAATAAAATCATTCCTAGACTAACTAGCCAGTGACCAAATTTTACTCTGTAAACGTAGTGACATGGTAAATTTGACCTTGAGACTCCTGACAGACTTGGTAAAAGAATATTTGATCACTAGTGACAGGAAAACAAGACTTCCACTAACATGTGGGTCCACCTAGTTTTCTTACTAGGCTGCCATATTAGCTCTGTGGGTCCCTCTAGGCCTATTGACTTTGCTGCCACGTTTCATTTGTGTTGATAAATCTAGGGAATTAGTGTTAGTTGATTTCTCTTTCATTAGTGACTGCTTGTGAATGCATTTTACTTATTTAGATTAGGATCTTATTCAAATTAGATTATTAGTTTTCTTCTTATTCATCAAACAGTAACCAATGCATGAACATAAATACACAAGAGACACGTCATGTAGGCTATAAGCCAGGGCCAAAACCTCTCCCTCTTTGAGAGGAAAACCCACGCAAATTATTCTTATAGAGATTCCAATTGACGAATACGAAGACCAAGACCCTTGACCTATTAGACACTCCAAGACCAAGACACTAGTCCTTTGTTCTTGACTTCCTCTTCCTCTTCGACCTTCTTCATACTGAGATCATCTTCTTCAATGAGTTGTAGATACACTAGAGATAGTACCAAAACATGTCAATGTAATGTCACCAAATCACTGTGATATAGCACCGAATATGTGGTTTACAATACTGAATTGTGTCTTCTTTATAACACTGATACTTTCTCATAGAAGTCCAAACTTCTTGACTGTAATAACATCCAAATTTTACTGTAATTATTTATCCAAGTCTAAACCTTTGTCTTTTTGTTTTACCATCTTAATTTCAGATATCTGAAATGTGATCAGTTCTTAAACAAGTCTTCGATGTCCCTTGATCATTTTATGAGTTTCATCCAAACTACTGTCTCCTATCTATGATCCAAACTATTCTCATTTCTATGATCTGAACTTCAGAGGAATCATGAGCTTATCTCTTATACTTCTAGACATTGGACTGAGCTCCTTCACCGAATCTTCTTCTATACCCTTATCTGAACTTAGCATTGTAATCAACCTCTGAAAATCTTAGAGATATCTAAGTTCTTGATTGTCCTTATGTGAAGATCCTAGCTAGGTATTTATAGTATTCTACCCATAACTAAGCCGACTTGTACACATGAAGATATGTGTCTTTTATTTATGAGCTAACTTGTGTTATTTAATTCATCTTGCAGGCCGACTTCAAGAGGAGAACCATGCTTGTCTTTTGGAGGGTTGTTTTGACAATCCTATAAACTAGAATACTTTTTACATGTCTTCATACATGACATGTGAATCTTTGAAAAATCCTAAAGCTCTCAATGGGAGCCATCTAGAAGTAAAAACTCTTGCTCATGAAACCCATGAAGCAAGGCATTACAAAAATAATTTTATTCTTTTTATTTCATCATTTACAATATTATGAAGACTGAACCTAGTTACATTTTACAACACTCCCTCTTAACTAGGGAGGTATTCATAATGGTACTTGGTCATTCTCAATCTGAATAATTTCTCATAAGAGGAATTCAGATGTGTAACTCATTTGTATAGCATCATACCAACCAGTATTTATATAGCAAGGCCTTGACTAACAACTATATCTCTCCATAATACCAGAGAAAAATGTTGGTGAGACAAATCATATATAGACATCCTCGTCATTGTCCCTCTCAGAACATACCCCACTTGGGTTCTCTCTGGATATGCTCCATGAGGACTATTCTTTTCTTGGACTCCCCAGTCCCCAAAAGAATATCGGTCCCCGTGACTACTCTTCCATGGGATTCCCTATCTCATCCAACAAGAGCATCAGATGCCAAATGATTACACAATCCTCCATTCCTTTGATGTACCCATTCCTATCACAGAGGAATGTACCTGAGATTTCAGCTTAGAAATTTTCCAGTTTCCTCCGAGTAAGAAACTTCTTCTCAGGCTCCCTCTTAACTAGGGACCTATAGTAGCTCTAGAACACTTAGCTGCATGAAGATCTCCTTTCTTCAATGTCATGAATTTCTTTTAAGGAGTCTTAAACTTTTGGGAACTTCCATATATAGGGCACAAACCACCCATCACTTTTGTCCATGAGTTAGTAATGTCCCTAACTTATTAGAAAGTGATCCATCAAATTTTTCATCTACCTTTGTTTCATTTCATTCTACTTTCATGCCATATTTCTTGGAAGGAAATTACATCCTTCTATATGGCCTGCTTGGAATTCATTCACAGATATTCCCTTTGACAGTCCTACATAAGCCCAACCAGATGTTAGTTCAAAAATAATCATTGAACACTTCAAATAATATTTACCTTTGTGATGATCTTTCACCATGACATCTTCTTGTAAGTATCAACATCCTGTATGCAGATTGACACATTTCCCATAGATGTTTAGTGTCAAGGATCTCTATCTTTTTCTAACTTCCATCAGAGCCTTCACATCCTTCCGGAAGATCTTCTAGTCAAATATTCTTGGACTTCGGATGTTGAATGCCTTCTACCTTCGTTGCATATTATCATGATCTCTTCCTACCTTTTCACACACTTCATTCCCAAGGGCTTCTAATTAGAGTTCCTCAATCGTATTCAACCACCTCATACTTCATATGAGGACATATTATGTTGATTTCATCTAGTGTGACTCATGCCCTTTTACATTCTTTCATACGAGGAGATTCCTTTCCTTTGATAATGCTTCTCAAAATATAAGTAGTGATCCTTGTTACCTGCAACCATATGACATGACTTTATAATATTAAATACAAGCATACATACCTCATTTTACCTTTAGGTCATCTAGGCTTCTTTCAACAACTTCCTTGATTGAAAAGATCTTCAACCCCTTGATTTGCTTCATCTCTTATGTTATCGTACCATCATCCCATGAACTCCACAAGTTGGAGTTCCTAATGAAGCACTTGCTTCCTTTCTCGATCGATGAATCCTCCAATGAGAATTCATTCTCACATATCCTTATTCAACAGAAGTTTCCTTGATGTATGATGAGACTTGTCCTAGATGACTTCTTCCTTTGATCTTCCAATGAGGTCACCAAGAGCTATATCCTCCAAAGTTGACTATGATAGACTTTGTTCCAATGGTCGTTCATGTTTCCCTATGGTGAGGTTACGAGCTCTTGCTTATAATGCTTCTCTTCCTTGGACTTCCTTATTTCAGCTTTCTCCACTTCTTTGGTGAAATGGAATTCTTCTCTATCCTTCTTGTTATTGTCATTCTTAATATAAGGACAATCTTTCCTGTAATATTCATAGTCTTTGCATTCATAACATTGAATCTCAGTTATTCTCTTCTTTCATAATTTTCCAAACTTCCTTTCCTTCCAGAAAATGTTTGAGTCCTTAACCTTCAACACTTTTTTCTTCTTCTATCTTGCATAGAAATGACAAGTTTTTGAATGAGGTAACTTTCTTATCCCATGGATATTTGTTACCTTGATTATCAGTTAGTGCATTATAGTTCAATGATGGTTATCTTCTTTCCTAAATATTGTAGATATCCTTCATCCTTTGATATCTTTACTTTTGTGTAGATCAGATCTAATTCATGTGACCTTCTTTATCGTACCTTCAGAGAATGATTTTATCATATGAATCTCTTTGATGTCTCCAATATTGCTATATGAGGGGATCTTTCATAAGTATCCCTTTTCATGAATTCAGAGGAGACCTTTTGGTATGTTCAATAACTTCAACTTCTTATAGGACTATGTGTATCCTCCTTCTTCATGCAAGGAATTTCGATGACCCATCCAATTTATAGATCTCCTTGCAAACATGAAGTCATTTTACCAAATTAATTTAGGAATGAAAGATACTTACTTGACAAGTGCAGATGAAATCTTCACGTTGATCACTTTGATGATGGTTGAAGATGTATTAGTTCTCCCTCTTGGATGATCTTCTTTCAAACGAAAAGGCCTTTCTTCAATAGAGAAGGTTGCTTCTTTTGATGAGGATGATTTGTTGCTTCCTTGGATGAATTTATTCAAGGGATAGGAGAGAATCCTTGATTTCTTTATAACCTTGAAAATTATGACAATGCCTTCTTGCCTTCAATATATTTCGACTTCTCTTGTAGTGTAGATTAGAAATGCTTGTAATGTTTCAAATTTTTCCAAGATGATGTGATCTTCATCTTTAAAATTCCTTAGAACTTATCTTTCCTTGTAGACAACTTGATGAGGGTCTTTGTGGCCTTTTGATGATGACTATAGAAACAAAGGTTCTTGTTGTTTTAGACTGCTTCTTTGATCTATGATCTAGTTCTGCAATGCAGGTCTTGATCTTTTGCTTTGATAACCTTCGAATTGATCCTTGAATGTCTCTTTGATTAGATGCCCTTCCTTTGACTTCATCTCCTTAGCTCTGATTCCATGTTGAGAAATCTAGGGCATTAGTCTTAGTTGATTTCTCTTTCATTAGTGACTGCTTGTGAATGCTTTTTACTTCTTTAGATTAATATCTTCTTCACATTAGATTATTATTGTTCTTCTTCTTCATCAAATAATAACCAATGCATGACCATAAATACACAAGAGAAACATCATGCAGGTTATAAGCCAAGGCCAAAACCTCTCACTCTTTGAGAGGAAAACCCACACAAATTCTTCTTATAGAGATTCCAATTGACAAATGCCAAGACCAATACCCTTGACCTATTAACCACTCTAAGACCAAGATACTAGTCCTTTGTTCTTGACTTCCTCTTCCTCTTCGAACTTCTTCATACTAAGATCGTCTTCTTCAATGAGCTATAGATACACTAGAGATAGTACCAAAACATGTCAATGTAATGTCACCAAATCACTGTGATATAGCACCAAATCTGTGGTTTCCATTACTGAACTGTGTCTTCTTTATAACACCGAGACTTTCTCATAGAAGTCCAAACTTCTTGACTGTAATAACATATGAACTTGATTGTAATTATTTATCCAAGTCCGAACCTTTGTCTCTGTGTTTTACCATCCTAATTTCAGAGATCCAAAATGTGATCAGTCCTTAAACAAGTCTTTGTTGTCCCTTCATCATTTTATGAGTTCCATCCAAACTAGTGTCTCCTATCTGTGATCTAAACTGGTCTCCTTTCTATGATCCAAACTTCAGAGGAATCATGAGCTTATCTCTTATACTTCTATACACTGGACCGAGTTCCTTCACCGAATCTTCTTGTATACCCTTATTCAAACTTAGCATTGTAGTAAACCTCTGAAAATATCATAGATATATTAATTCTTGACTGTCCTTATGCGAAGATCCCAGCTAGGTATTTATAGTAGTGTGTCCATAAATAAGCCGACTTGTATACATGAAGAGATGTGGCTTTTATTTGTGAGTTGACTTGTGTTATTTAGTTCATCATGTAGGCCGACTTCAAGAGGAGAACTGTGCTTGTCTTTTGGAGGGCTATTTTGACAATTCTATAAACTGGAATACTTTTGACATATCTTCATACATGAAACATGACTCTTTGACAAATCCTAAAGCTCTCAATGGGAGCCATCTAGAAATAGAAGCTCTTACTCGTGAAACCAAAATGCATTACAAAAATATTTTTATTCCTTTTATTTCATCATTTAGAAAGATCAGAATTACATGTCATTAGGAAGACCAAACCTAGTTACATTCTACAACAATCTGTACATCTTGCCACATGGCAGAATGTCGACTTTGACTTTTTCCTAGCTTGACTAAAACTTTGAATAACCATAACTTTCACATACGAACTTGGATTTAGGCATCGTTTGCGTCGTTGGAATCAGGAAGATGAGATCTATGCTTTGGTCTTATTTTCAAGGAAATCTAGAGACTTTGATTTTCGAGTCTTTCTGGAGCCACCTGGATCACTTGCTCATTAGAACACAGTCTCTTGGATCATGATTATTGAGAACCTTTCGGTAATAATCACATAGGAGAAGATTTTTTAACACATTTCGAACCAACTAGTGTGGTTCATCGTCACAACAAGATCGCGAATTAGATCATGGCATACAATTAAATAGAGCATAAAGTAGAGACAATTAATTTACAATGGTTAGATTGTAACAACTAGTTTTGACTCGATAAATATAGTTTATTAATAAAACATTTCGAATGTTAAATTTAACTGTTAGATAATATTAATTAATTTATTTATTAGTTAATAGCAGACAATAAAATAATAGTCAACAACTAAGAATATCTAAAAATCAAACAAAGGAAATAATATCTAAGGGTCAAACTTAAATAATATTATTAAAAATAAAGAAATATATTAAATAGAGAGTGCAATTAATTTACAATGGTTAGCTAGGTTTGACTTGATAAATATAGTTTATTAATAAAATCTTGTTTGGATATTAAATTTGACTATTAAAGAAAATAAATATATTTATTTATTTAATATTATTTATTTATTTATTACTCAACGACAAACAATAAAATAATAAGTCAACGACTAAGAATATCTAGAAATCAAACTAAGGAAATTATTATTGTCAAAAGCTTCTCAATAATTCAGTATGGATCACAAAAGCCTAAATTCAGAAATCATGATTATTGTTAGTTGACCTTGATGTATTTTTCTTTAGAGGAGCCTCTATTTTCTTTTGCAATTGAGGCATCTCAAATTCCAAGATATGATTTTCATTTAGCAAAAGGATTTGGGGAGGAAAATGTCTCTACCATCAATGTGATTCTCTTAGAGTTCACTAGTATTTCCCTAACTCTTGTAAGAGTTGTTTGTTGCTTCTACAACCTCAAAATTCTGCTTCTTTAGAAAAATTATGTTGATCTAGAAGACTATAAATTAACACCCAAATTGGAAGAGGAAGATATATTACGTGGAAGATATTGTGGGTGGTGGAGCTTCAATTTCATAGTACTCCAAGATTTCCTTTAGATCCTTACCCTTCCATTTAGTTGTCGTTTCTTTGATATTGAGGGAGTTTAAGTCCAAGTATTCCCATCCATCTTGTGATTCCTATTTTAGTACCTCTGTCATTACCACTTCATTTTTAGACTTTAATTCTTTGCTTGGTGGTACAGAAAATACTAACTGCTATGAATGGCTTGTATGATATTCCTTTTGCCTCTTATTTCTTAGATCATAAGGATTGTTAGGCTCACCACTGGTCCCCTCCCTCAATTCTACTACCTTTGGATTTGCTAATGACTCAAAGCTATTTTGAGTTGGGATCACTGGATCTGGGTCTTTGGATGATTGGGAATGAGGGTGCTTACATTTAGGGTTTTGTTTCAAGAACATGTCCTTGTCTTAAGGTGAATCTTGCTTTTGGGGAGGGTTAAGTTGTAAAAGTGGGAAATCTATAAAAGGATGGACATATTCATGGCATATTGTGTAATGTAAATGTATGTGTTCATAATCCAAAGGTTTCTTCTAGACCTCATCATGATCGTATATGTAAATAGAAGCTGGGATGGGCTATGATATATTTATATAAATTTAGATCCTAGCATAGGAAATATATCTTCCCATTTTGGTAACTTCTAATGCTTTGATGAAATGGAAAAGTGCTTGTTGATGCCTTCAAGGGTTTCTTCCTCCCATAATCGTTTGGAAGGGAGAATATTTGAATCCAAACTGGCGCGGCTTTGAAATCCTCCTTATTAGGGTTGAAACCCTCTGTCCAAAAATATAAATATAGTGTAGTAGAGTTAGAAAATAAGGGTCATTTTCAAATACCTAATGTGATCTTCTAGATTAGAAAATATGACTGTAAAGAATCCGTTGGCCCTTAGGTCCATGTCTATTTGGCCTTTTCAATTCCATTTGTTTTAGATCCAGGTGACGAGAGATTTTAGCTAGCCAAAACCCCATAAACTTTATAATGAGAGCATAGTCTTGCAGGTATTGGATGTATTCCTGAATCCTCCACTATTGTACTTCAAATTTGGGGTTTATGGCGACTTTGGGAAGACAACAACAAGATCTCTTGGATTGATAGGTCTCTCCAACTAAAAACTCAAAGGAGGGACCAGGATGTTGTGGATCTTCTCTCGATTGTGTGCCCACTAATGTGTGCTACATGCATCTCCTGGTTGATCCCCAACATGTGCATCCATGGATGTCACATTTCAATAGAGGGGAGTGGGTCCCCTCCCCCCGCATGCCTAATTGGTGAAAGTCAAAAACCCTTGATTAAAACAACCTTAGGTTGCAGCGTCATGCCCATATCCACTTAAGATTAAAGTAATTACTAATATATAAATTAAAAGATATTATGTTAAACTTTTAAATATTTTAGAGGGAAAGATGTATATCTTAATTTATACAACATTAATGACTTTGCACTAACTCTTCCAAGGTTTAGTATTTTTTTGTCTTAAATTCAATATATATTTATTGGAATCATAAGTTTGAGTTGTGTAGTCCACATAATTATAGTACCCCGGGGGTTTTTAGCGTGCCAAATCCATTATGCATTCAAAAACACATGTTAAATAACTAAAAATCACAATCTCTCCAAAAACTGTATTGCTAAATTTAGATGGTAGTCTCCATAATCCAAGTAAGTTGTGTAGTCTACATAATCCAAATATCTCAGGGGTTTTTTCAAAGAACTAAATTCATTCATGCATTCAATTTTTTTTTAAATAACTAAAAATCACAACCCCGCAAAATACTGTATTATTAGCATCTGCCTCTCCAAGGACTATAACATTTCTCTCACGGTCAAAGTGTGTTGACTCTGCATTTTTTCGTTGTGCTTTTGCAAGTTTAACCAAATTTTCAGGAAAATTCTTAATATTTCTATTTTTTTATAAATTCAAAAGTGATTTTCTAATTTTCAAGAAATTTTAATTCTAATTTTTTATTGGTTGAGGGAGCTTTGATGGGACATAATTTCCCTATTGGAGGGTGTTTTATTTTTGGTGTTTGTCAGTGCCTGATATTAATTTTAAAATTAGAAAGAAAAACAAAAAACTAATTTTTTTAATGGCCATTCCATTCTTTAGTGCTCTGACAATGCTCTGACAGTGAAATTGTTACATTATTTCTTTACCCAATGATGTCAGAATTGGTGTGGTTGCAGGCCCTTTGCATAAGGTGGGGGGGCTAAACAAATCCCCAATTATTATGAGTGGTCATTGCATTGCTTAGTGCTATGACACTGATGTTATTTCGCAATGATGTCAAAATTGACGCGGTTGTAGGCCCTTTGCATAAGATGTGAGGGCTGAATTTTTTTGCATTTAATATGATTGTGTTTCTTTCTACGAAGTTTTTACCATGGTGATTTTCGTGAGTTCTATGATAGTGTGTTATTATTTCTCTACCAAATGGTGGTAGAATTGACATGCTTGTGATCTGACATTTTGTTATTGCTTTGCCAAATGGTGGTAGAATTGATGCATTTCCAAATCCTTTACAAACGCTGGGGGGGAGGGGGCGATGAACAAATCTGAAAGAGCTCTGATTTTATAGAGAAAGGACAGGGTATGTGTGGATGCAAAGGGAACTATTTTGAATTTATATTATTATGTTTCATTGTGTGGAGATTTTACAATGCACGAAACACGGTATGTGTAGGAGAAAAAGGGTGCATAGAACTTTATTCAACAGGGATGATATTAATGTTCAAATATTTCTTTTTGCAGAGATTTTACTATGCGGAGTATGGAGTATGTGAGGGAGAGAAGTTGCATAGATCTCTAATTTTATAGAGCTACGAATCTTTTTGGGTGATGGGGTATGTGTGAGAGAGCATAATAATTAATATTATTATGTTTCATTGCGTGGAGCTTTTGTTGTGCGGAGGACGAGTATGTGTGGGAGAATGAGGGTGCATAGGGAACTTTATCCAGCAGGGGCGAAATTAGGATAGGGTATTTGTAGGAGAACGTGGGTGCATAGGGAAATTAATGTTGAGAGGGAATTATATTGCACATCGATGAAATAGTCCCTGCTTCTACCGCTAATATCTACTGCTAATAAGAGCAATTGGGTAGAGATGTGATTTTATAGAGCTATGAATCTTTACAGACTAAAGGATGTGCAGATGAATATTATTATGTTTCATTATGCATAACTTTGACTATGCGAAGGAAGGGGTATGTGCCAGATAACGGGGGAGTGCATAGGGAAATTTATTCAATATGGATGAAATTAATGTTATATTGTTATTATAGCTTTCCTTATGCAGATATTTTACTATGTGAAGAAAGGGGAGAGTAAGAGAATGGGGGTGCAAATGGAACTTTATTCCGCACAAAGGAAATTAGTTTTAAACTATTTTTCATTTAAAAATTTTGCAGTTTTAGTTAATAAGGTTTGGTTATAAATCTTCGATTAGTGTTTTCCTGTGTGCAATGAAAGATGTGTGGAGGATGGGGTTTGTGTGAGAAAGGTGGGGTTTGTAATAGTGAGAATAGCATTCACATGCATGTCCACTTTTCTCTTTCACAGTAACCATTAGTGTGTTGCTATTATCAAAATTCAATATAAATAGAATAGATGTACAAATTTTAGGCGGCATTTCTTCAGTTAGTGCTCTCACAGTGAGAGAAAGACATGAGTTGTTAGTGTGGTTATCTTGTATTGTTTCATTTTAAGCTCTTTTCCATTGAAAATTTTTGCAGATTTAATCGCGCTGGACAAGAGTTAAATGTGCAGAGGATGGTGTATGTGCATGAGAATGGGGATACAGAGGAAAATTTATTCTGCAAACAAAAAATTAATTTAAATAGGAACAAAAAATCTAATAAACATTAAATAAGAAACATTATTATCTCATTTTAAATAAGAAACATCATAATTTCCTTTTAAAAAAAAAACATTAATTTACAAGAAGTTTACTATAAACTCTTAATCATTAATAAGTTTCTATTTCATAAAACTTACATCCATTCAATCAATATGATGGATCATTGACCAATTTGTTCATTTTCTCAATTATAATGTTATGTGTTGAGAATATGGGCATATGGTATCACCATTAATTTGTCATCCAACAAGATTTTTAATGCGTTTGCAGCGTATCATTTTTCCATACTATTGGCATAGAACATTATAATCAAATATGACCTTCTGATAATCACAGGGCTTCCACATAACTGTTGTAGAGTTAACTTAACTAGTGCAACTGTGACCTGTTGTGCAAACCATTCCCCTCAGCGAAACAAGAATTTTCTCTTCGAAGCCACCTAGTGCGGTGGATCGTAGTACGCTGATAAAAAATATAGGCTCTTCCTCATTGTATGTTTTTCATCGTTGTCATTTCTTTAACTTTTCTCTATATTAATAGTGTGGCTTTATCTATTCCTAGTGCGATTGTTGTGCTACTTTTCTTGTCGCAATTGTGGACCATTCTATTCTATTATATCAATTATTTTTCCAAGTTCGTTCCTTTGGTTGGTGTTTTATAACTTTGGTATATTTGTAGCATTTTCCATTTTCGATAAACGATAATTACATTGGCTTCATCATTATTCCTTGGAGATCCAGATCAATACACTTTTGTGTGGAATGTGTGTGAAATCTTATTCAATTTAGTTCCAAAAGGATGGCATACATGTACCACATTTGAAATTGACACCAAATTCTGCTAGTATAATGCTTTTTCGGTCATATCATCCTATACCCAATGAGTCGAAATGGGCGTTTGTGTGTTGTTTTTTTTGTTGTCAGCATGTGATTCAATAATAATGTTGATTTATTTCTTTCAATTCAATTGTCATTACCCTAGCACTTATAGTAATTCCTTTATGTTCTTACTATCACTCTGGTTGTTGCCTAATCTTTTAAGTAAAACAAATTGTTTTACGTTGTTAGTATTGCATCGAATGCATTAGGATGATTAAAAATCTAGATAACAATATATCTAGGGACATGTCATAAACCTGTCATTGTGTTGCCTTGCCTATTAACGTATTGGATCATCATTCTGCAATATCGACAATTTGGTTACCCTTCCTGCTTGTGCTACAATGTGAAAATGAAATTTAATGTATTAGCAATACATGTCCCTTTTGCACCTTTGTTGTCCCACATATACATTGTCTTCCGCACATTCTTCATTACGCATAACGAATTTTTTTTCTCAGCTCCGTACTAGCTGAGAACACAACCTTTGATCAATTAATTAATTTTGTGCAACCATTCTTCCACATATTTATATCTGCAAAAGTTCTAAATGGAAAAAAGTTTAAAAAGTTAACCAAAGAAACACTCTCCTTACCGCGTAAAGGATCTGCGCCTCCATATAGATATTAACAAATGCTTGTGCGAATAGCTTTCACTCTGCACAGAGAAAAAACTGTGATCATTCGAGAGTTACTATTTTTCATATTCATGATTTATTGGAACATACATCCTCAATTTTGAATTGAGCTTGAACGACATCTCCATTTTGTATTAGCTTTCATTGCTTTATGTTCAGCGTTTCATGTTTTTCATACAATATTTAGATTAAAAACCCAAAACATAAAACAATTAGACTACTTGGTTACTTTGTTATTAAATATATGTTGATCTCATTTATATTATCTTATATTTCATTATATAACAAATATAAAAGACAAATCTAAATATTTTAAGTTTTTTTAATTAACTCGGTAAAAGAGTTATAAAAAAATAATAAAATGGTTAATTTTTATTATAAAAGTGAATTCAACACTTTTGTTGCGACTAATATATAATTTCAACAATTAAAATTTTACAAATTTAATAACCATATATATATATATAACAAAAATATCAAAATCTTAATATATTTAAACTAAGCTTAAAACATAAACACTCAAGCGTATGACTTGGAGGGTGTCACGCCCCTATCCTGGCGGTGGTCTTTCAACCACACATAGGCAAGTGCAACACTACTACCCACTTTCTTTTCAGCAGTACTTATGAGTATGGGCTACGCCTAACATTCAAGACTTAGTTATTTTTCTTCACTTCTACTAAGCATTTATCACTACACAGTGGAAATAACATTTACATCATCATCATCATCATATCATAAATATGCACAATGGAAATGTTTTCTTTTCAAATGGGAGGGGAAAATCCCTGAATATTAGAGTCTGCCCAAATACAATAATTCAATCTTTACAATTTCATTTACAAGTACAACCTTGCTAGGAAACTCCAAATTTCACCTTAGCAAGCTTTCCAATTTTCAACAGTTTCGTCATGCTCGTGTCGGGTCACCCACCTCATCGGGTTGGGTCACCCTTCATTCAACAACACCAACCTTCATGTTATGTCGCCTAGCTGCACCGTTCAGGGGCGCTCACCTGCCTCCGTGCAGGGTCGCCCACCCTTCGTTCGGAACTACCTGCAACTAGCTCATTTGCAGCGTTTCCCCGTGCAGACCCAACGAATGGGGTCGGGTAATTCGGCCTACACCCATGTTAAGATTTTTCCCACACCATATTTCATCCTGCCGCACATGTCGTTCAACGGCTAACTTGTTCCACCGTGCAGACCAGCCCAGCTGGGTCGAGTCGTTCGGCCGCACCTGTGGGTCAGGTCACCCAGCTTGGTCGGGTTGCCTGTGCCCACCGCAGCTCGGGTTTCCCACGCCCAACCATCAAAATGTCCCCCTATTCCGACGAACTACAACTCGCCTGTGCACTCTTGCCCGAAACCTGCAACTTGCCTCTTCTTCCCCTCGGCTCGGCACTACGGCCCTACGTCTGCCTGCACCTTGCCTTTGCCTTATTTTGTCTTCACTTACGCTTAAACCGCCAAGTGTTATCTTCAATTCTTGTAGCTTGGTGTTTGATGGTGTCCCTCCTCCAATTTTCCATCTCTACTTATATGAACTCATCATGCATAGGTGGTGTTGGCTTACGCCTAGGCCGACCACACAAATCGTCCACCATTTGCCAAATCAATACGTCGGCAAACCAACTTAGGTCTGTTTCTGCACATCAGCCCACCCAGGGGCGTCCACCTCCATATGTTGGCCCAACTCGTCAGTTTTTATACACTACATATAAAATCGTCATGCATGCACCGATACTTAGCTGATTTTCCACTTCTCGTTTTTTCGACTCTCCAAGTAGCTCATCACACCGTCGCACAACTCATCATCACACAACTTGTTGGGGCACGTTTAACCGAATGCTCCTGCTCGTCATATCGTCGAGTGCACTTGCCCATATCCTTTAACTGAACTCATGCGTCATCGCAAAGTTGACTCATCGCACATAACCGAAGATGACTCACCCATCACATAAAACCAACTCCGGTGCCCATCGCACATATGTGGCGCGCCCTCCTCGTCGTGAGGTCCTGACACCCTCCACCAGTCTAAATGTGTTGTCATCCTCAACAACAACATCTCAGCAACCACCATCACTAAGACTGCAAATCTATATATGGGTACTCAGATGTGTCCACCTCTGACCTACCTCATGCCATCGATATGCCAAACTCTGCAAGAAAATCATGTGTTGGATCCCCTCGTGTTGGTGACTAGTTGGGTAGCTAATCCAACCATACATCACCTCCACAAGAACACATGCTCCCTACATCATCATGACTCATCTCTACACACTGCTACCAATCATGTCCATCTCACCCTAGATGTCTACTCAAAATATTAGAGACTCATTGCCATGAGAAGCTAACAATGACCCTCATCCCCATGTCAGTCTAAGAAGAGAGGGAGGAAGTGGAGGCCAAAGGCTCTCCCTCTTCCTCAGCTAATAGCTCAATCCACCTGTCTGGATATTCCTCCTCCAATCTCTGCATGTATGCTTCCTGACTCTCCATTTGAATCTCAGGTCTAGCATCTCCAACTCCTTCCACTACCTCTAGTCTACTTGATAGATCCAAGATACTATTAGACAATGCTCTAATCACCTGTGACTACTCCATAAGTTTTGCCTCTGTACAAGAAAACCTCTTATAGACTTCTTCATCTCGCTTGACTTCCTCCACATTCATCGTTGTCAACTTACATTCAGTTGTCGTAGTTCCTATGGTTGGTACACCAATGGGATCATCATCACGCCCATCGTAAATGTACAACTTCTTCAAGTGAGGTACTATCATAGCTTCAAATTGTTTCATAAATTCCATACCCAGTATAGCTTCATAGTCATCTAAACGCACAATCATGAAGTTGACTTTCCCAGTCCATTCACCTATGCTCACATCCACTTTTTCTGCTACACCAATCACTGAATCTGGTGGAGAATTCACTGCTTTCAACTGTGCTTGAATTGGTATAAATTTCAACCCAATCTTCCTCGCAGTTTCTTCACTCATGAAGTTATGAGTTGCACCACTATCCACCATAGTGAGAACAATGCCTTGCCCAATCTTCATCTCCACATATTCCAACTTGTTTCTTTCAAGATCTCGTCATGAAACCACTTCCGTAGCCACCACAGCTCCCAAAATCTGCATCACTCCAACGGATGTTTCTTCCTTATTATTCTTTGCATCAGCTTGTACTATTGCTGCCACTTTCGGTCTTCAAGGACAATTCTTCACCGTATGTGGTTTTTCACAAATCCAACACTTCAAAGGCTTCTTCGTCTTCAACTTGTTATTCGATATCGAAGGCTCTTCTTTCGTAGTATTCTCTTTCGATTTATCTGTCTTCTTCTTTCTTTCTTCATTTCCTTCATCGTAATTTTCTACCAAGCGATCAACCACCGCAAATGCTTCCTCTAGTGTCTTAATCTTCTACCTCTTCACCTCATTGCGTGCCCAAGGTTTCAATCCTATGATGAAATTGAACACCTTGTCCTTTTCTGCCATATCAGGTAACTCCAAGATCGCACTCAAGAACTCCCATTGATATGCTTGTAGGATTTTTGTTTGCTTCATATACTTAATCTTCATCCTTGCATCCCAAGTCTCATCTTGTGGGCTAAAATGAGTTTGCAAAGCTTTCTTCATGTCGTCCCAAGAAGAGATTTCCGCTGCCTCACCATTGGCAATCTGGTCCATCTTTCTTTGCCACCACATCTTAGCATCTTTCATCAAGAATTGAGTAGCTACCTTGACTTTGGCCTCATCATCAGGTATACCCAAATGCTCCAAGTATTGCTCCATATCCCATAAGAAATTGCCAAGAGCTTTCACACTCCTCATCCCATCATAAGATTCAGGTTCTTTGACCTTCACATGGGAAACTCCTCCAACAGAACCTTGCCCAACTGCTTTCTTCAAAACAACTATTTCATTTCGAGCATCGTCAAGTTCCTTCTGCAACTTCGAGATTTGTGCCAAACCTTGATACATTGCAACTCCAATATCCTTGATTTATTTCTTTGTTTGTGCATACATCCATTCTGTATACTCGTATTGGATGTTTAGGTCTTCAAATTCTTCCTTCAACTTCGTGTGCATCTCCCAAAATTCAACATTCTTAGTTTTCACCAAAGCCACTTCAGAAGCTAATTCCTCCATTTTATCCACTACCTTGTCCATGAAAACTATTTCGGAATCCCTGCTAGATTCCCCCGTCATAACTTGAGGTTCTCTCACTTGATCAACCATCAGTTTTGTTTGTGATCTTGTCAAGACCATAAACTTATTCTATCGTTCAACTTGGCCCTTCACTTGCCCCTGTCGAACTTTCCAAAGCCCTGTGGAAAGTCTGATATCCCCTGTCATAAAGAGATATATGCTTCTTCAAAAATGCCTTTAATACCAACTGTCACGAAGTGAAGTTGTATCACTTCAATATGAAAATCTTTGAAAGCCCCAGGGAATCAGGAGCTTTGATACCATCTGTCACACCCCTATCTTGAAGGTGGTCTTTCAACTGCACATAGGCAGGTGCAGCACCGCTACCCACTTTCTTTTCACCAATACTTATGAGTACGGGCCCAACTACCAAACTGTCCGCCCGTTGCTCCGAACCGCAACTCGCCCGTGCACTTTTTCCAAAAAACTGTAACTCACCTCTTCTTCCCCTCGGCTCGGCACTATGGCCCTGCATCCACCTGCTCCTTGCCTTTGCCTTCTTTTGTCTTCACTTAAACCTCCAAGTGTTAGCTTGATTGCTTTTTGCTCGCTGTTCGATGGTATCTCTCCTCCAAGTCGCCATCTCTACTTATACGAACTCGTCATGTGTAGGTGGGGTCAGCCTACGCCCAAGCTGACCATACAAATCATCCACCATTTTCCAAATCAATATGTCAGCCAACCAACTCGAGTCCATTTCCACATGCCGACCCGCCCAGGGTGTCTGCGTCCATCCATCAACCCAACTTGACGGTTTTTCGACACTCCATATAAAATGGTAATGCATCTGCCCATACTTAGCTGATTTTACACTTCTCAGTTTGTCGACTCTCCAAATAGCTCGTCGCATCGTCGCACAACTCGTCGTCCCACAACTTTTTGGGGCGCGTTTAACCGAATGCTCTTGCTCGTCGGGTCGCCGGGCGCGCTCGACCATTGCCTTTAACCAAACTCGTGCATCATCACAAATTCAACTTGTCACACATAACCAAAGATGACTCACCTGTCGAATAAAATTGACTCGGGCGCCCATCGCACATCCATGGTGTGCCCTCCTCATCTCGGGTCCTGAGAGAGAGGATACCACTTTGTATTTAATTACATATTAGTGAATGTGAACATGATCCGAGATTCAATATATTTATAAGGCCATAGTTTTGAATTATAAAGTGCAGTCCAACCTATAACCAAGAATAATTTGTAACAAATTTAAATAGGATAATTTTTCATAAATCTCAATGCCTGACATTTTAGTATAGGGATGGATTTGGTTAACAGAAAATATATGGGTTGAGACAACCAAGAAGAAATGCTTTGACCAGCGAGATCACGAAACAAATTTATGCAAAGTAGTTCATCCCACTCGTTCCTGTGCACAACGGTAGTTGTTAAATGCATCATGGCTCCCAATGGCTCTGAGGCCTTCCACATATAACTACACTTTGGCGTTTAATATTTTTATTGATATCTACTACTAAATTAAATTATCTTTGACTCTGTAAAATATGTAATATTTAATGTTGAGAAATATTCCTAGAAAACAGAGGTGTCCAATGTTTTGGTGAATATTTCATCTATTTTCGGGAAGCTAAGAAAGAAGATACAAAAAGTGCAAAACTAAGATTAAATAACAAAAAAAATTAATAAAAAGTAAAGCCAGATAATTTGAAAATTTAAATGATTTAAAAATTAAGAAAAAAACATAAAAATTAAAATTAAATTAAATTAATAATAAGAAATTAATTATTAAAATATACTCATTAGATAAGAGAAGAAAAAAAAACATTGCTAATAATTGATAACAAGCATTTATAAGTTTAATTTAGAATAATAATAATAATTAAATAATTTGAATAAAAATAAATTAATTAAGCCAAATAAATAAAAATAAAGATAAAAATGATTAAAATTGAAAAAATTAAATAAAAGATTAAATTAAAATAAATTCATAATGGTAAGGGCGTTTGGTGAAAATGAAAAAGAAAGGAGGTTAATGAATAATAATAATAATTAAATAATTTGAATAAAAATAAATTAATTAAGCCAAATAAATAAAAATAAAGATAAAAATGATTAAAATTGAAAAAATTAAATAAAAGATTAAATTAAAATAAATTCATAATAGTAAGGGCGTTTGGTGAAAATGAAAAAGAAAGGAGGTTAATTATTTTTTTTTTTTTTTTTTTTCAAAAGGTGGAAAAACCTATCAAACTCAGTTTGTCAAACCAACAGTGAGGACAACCATCTCTGGCTGCTATCCGCGAATGTCAGTTGACACATCACTGTTATCAAGGAAAACCACGCCACCTGAAATAACCCGCTGGTGGTCCGTAAGGGAGCAGGCTTTCACTCCTGCCAGATGCCTCTGGGTCTTGGGCCGTTAACCTGTTTCCTTACGTCCGAGGAAGACGAGCTCTTAGCCAAGCAGAAGCAGTTTTAGGGCATACTCCAGGCCCATAATGAGAAGAATTGAAAATAAAATATTTATTATTTATTATAAGATATTAAATAGAATTAAATTACTAATAAATTAATAGAAGGGTCCAAATGACGTTAGAATAAAATAGGGGGTGGGGAGGCGTGGAGAATTATTGAATTTTTAATAATAATATTAATATTTATTAAAAGGGAGTCAGGGTTCATGATTGGAAATAAATGGTTAGGATAAAGATGAAATAGGAAAATAAGATTAAAAGGATGTAAAATAAAATGAGTTAGATTAATAAGGTGTAAAATGAGATTAAGAAAATTTAAAATAAATTAGATTATATAATGAAAATATTAAGAAAATGTTAAAGTAAAATAGGTTATATAATAGAAAGAATTAAAATTGCAATAAAACCTTTGAAAAAAAGGAATTAAATAGAATTTTATTAAGTATGGTAATCAAATAAAAAAATTAATAACAAAGAATAAAAGAGCTAAGGGGATGAAAGGATTAGACTATAAGGGGATTAGGTAGAAGGTGAAGGGGAGGGTTACAAAAATTAGGGTTAAAGGGATGATGTTTGGAGATCAAAAAATGGATAATGGGTTTTCAACACTGGCTTAACTAATACACATCATCGTGATTAAAGTTGTTAGGGTGTTTTTCGATTTCTATAGTCTCCTTAATGATGTAGTTCGAGTGGAAGTGGGTAGAGACCAAGATTTCGGTTTTAACAAAACAAATTAAATGTTTGGTATTATGGGAGAGCTCAATTAAGGTGGATTTGGCAATATGGTTATGGTAGGTGTCAACTATGTGTCAGATTAGTGGAAGGGTCCTTTAGTTTAGGGTGGAGAGAAAAGTGGAATGCCTTATTAATCTGGGATGAGGAGTAACAATTGACTTTAAGGGCTTTGGTTAGATGGGGTTTTTCTTCGGAAAAGGATTGAGAGGAAGAAATATGAATGGCGCAGTAATAAGGGTTTTAAGAATAAATTAATTAAGTCAAATAAATAAAAATACTGGGAACAATAGGGGAGAGAGAGGAACCCATGGTTGTGCACTCGGTTTTCTCGTAACAGACTCCATTAAATTTAAAGAAGGTGGTGGTTAGACAAATTTTGATAAGGTTGAGGGATTTAGAGTCTACAAGCTTGGAAATAAGGTCAATGGCTTCCGAGACAAGGATTTTGGCAAAAAGGGAAAAAATGTCAAAGTTAACCATGACATTGTTAGCATCAAGCTTAAGATGCCTAGTTTTCTCTATGAAATTAGTTGAATCCTTAATGAAGTAGGAGGAAAGTTCAAAGAAGGGATGAATATTTTTGGCTAAGAATTAAGAAAAGGCATGGGTGGGACCACTAAATAACACTCACTATAGGTTTAAGGGGAATATATTTCTTGTGGCATGAATATTTTTGGCTAGGAATTAAGAAAAGGCATGGGTGGGACCACTAAATAGCACTCACTATAGGTTTAAGGGGAATATATTTCCTGTGGATTTTAGGCTTACCATAGATTTGAGGGGTGATGGGGTTATAGGGAACAAGAAGCTTTTGGATAGAAGGATCAAGGGAGGAGGATTTAATGGCTTGAGTGACCTTGTTAGTTATGGATTTGATGGGGTTTTTGGATAAGGGTGTGTACGAAGAAGAGGATAGGATATGCATCTTAGAATGGTAATCAAAGGAATTCATAATGACTGATGCATTCCTTTTATTAGCTTCTAAAAGGAGAATGTTGGGGTTGGAAGATATGATGAATGGCCTTCAATTCATCTCTTTATTGGTTAGGTTTGGGGAGCTTGGAGCTCCAGAGAATGCGTCCACATTCTTGTAAAAGCCCTTCTGCAACATGGGAGGGAAAAAGGTGGAAAATGGATTCAATGGAACATATAATGTCCTTGCAAAGAGTGTTGAGAGGAACAAGAGAATAGATGAAGCCTTTTTCTAAAAGACTTAAAGAGGGACTATTAAGTTCGACAAAAGATGGGTTGATAACCTTAAAATTTAAAAGTAGGGGGGTGAAAAAATGGAGGAATGGAATAAAGGGGGTTACAATTGGAAGGGCGAGGAGGAATGGAATTAAGGGGGAGGGGGTTGGAATAAGGATTAAGATTATGACTAGAGTTATAATTAGTAATATAATTGGGAAGAGATTCATAATTAGAAATTTTGAAAGGTTTATAATGCAATTTAGATTCATGAAAAGAATTAGGGATAAGGTTTAGGTCAAATTTGGGGATGAGGAATTATTAGAATTAAAATCATTAGAATTAGTGGGAGCTTTGTGAATATATGAAGTAGGAGGCTTGGGGGAAGCCAAAGTGTAAGGAATAAGCATAGAAGGTGGAAAATTGAAGGGTGAACGATCCACTGCAAAGGAAGGGGGAGCATGTGAATCAAGGGGGAAGGGACCTAACGACAACAAGTTGGCTATCAATGTGAATGAGGGGAGAAATTAATTTGCATGTAACATCGACCGAGGGGTGAGAAGTATTCAACGAAATATGGAGAAAATTAGAAATTTGAGCCAAATTGTTAGGATTGCAGGAAGAATAAGGGACAACAATCAAGAGATGAGTCACGAAGGTGTTGATCTCTGTGGGAGAAGTCATGGAAGTGTTGATCTCCATGGGAGAGAAAGAGGGGAGAACCACAGGTGAAGAAGACAGATTGAGGATAGAAGAGGAGAGCATGGAGGGATTATAGTTATATCCAAAGGAAGGAGAAAGAAAGGGTGAGGAGAATTGATAGGGGTGAGAACTAGAATAGGAAGAAGGGTTATTGGATGGGGAAGCAAAAGGGCGAGAGTGTGAAATTGAAATATTGTCTAACAACCATAGATTTTGATAGGACGAAGAAGAAGAATTATGGGAGGAAAACCTAGATTGTTTCCTTTGAAACAAAGATTGAAATATGTTAATTTGTTTTTTGTTTATTGAAAGAGAATTAGAAGTGGAAATAACATATCGCTGATCAAGAATAACCCAAAAATCATGCTTAATAATTAACACAAATTTCAAATGAAATTTATATAATTTAGAAGATAAAAAGGATAGAAAAGACATGATGTGATGAATTTCAGCTCGAAGAATTGAAAATTTTGGTCCTCAATAAGATCCAATTGAGGTTAGGTATTCATGCTCGAGGAGGAAACTTGGTAAAAATTGGTAAGATTGAAGCATCTCGACACTGTTTCAAGAAGGCAAGGTCAACAACTCTTCTGGCAATTTTTTCGCATAGCTTTTCGAAGGTTCTAGTCTCAAAGATATAACCCTCTCCATAGAGGGATAGAATTTGTTCATATAGATTTTTACAGTTGAAAATATGATGTTGATAATTTTTTATGGAGTATTACGTTCTCTCATTGAGGTGTCCAACGTTTTGAGCAAACACTTTACCCATCTTCATAGAAAGAAAGATAAGAATGAAGAAATGAAGAATGCAAAATCAAGACTAAATAGATAAATAAAAGATAATTTTGGAGTGAACATTGATAATTTAATAATTTGAATGATTTAAATATTGAGAGGAATTATAAGAATTGAAATTAAATTAATTTAATAATAAGAGGTTAATTATTAAAATATAATTGTTACAAAATGAGAGAAGAAAGAAAATATTGGTAATAATTGATAACAAACACTTATAATTTAGGGGAGGGGGAGTTTAATTTAGAATAATGATAATTAAATAATAAATTGAATAAGAATAAATTAATTAAGTCATATAAATAAAAATAAAGATAAAAATGAATAAAATTGAAAAGAATGAAACAAAAAATTAAAATAAAATAAATTCATAATAATAGGGGGGTTTGGTCAAAACAAAAGAGAAAAGGGGGGTTTAATTATTATTATAAAAAGAATTAAAAAAAAAAAAACATTAATTATTCATTATAAAATATTAAATATTAAATAGAATTAAATTATTAATAAAATAATAGAAGGACCAAAATGATGTTAAAATAAAAGAGGGGTGCGGTGGGGGTGCGGTGAATTATTATTAAAATGGCGATGAGGGTTAATTATTGGAAATGAAAGGTTAGGATAAAGAAGAAACAGGGAAACAAGAACAAGATTAAGAGAATGTAAAATAAAATAAAAATAAGTTAGATTCAGAAAATTTAAAGTAAATCAAATTATATAATAAAAAAATTATTTTTTTAAAAGTAAATTAGGTTATATAATAAAAGAATTAAAATTGGAATAAAAGCCTTGAAAAAAGGAATTAAATAAATTTTATTAAGGATTGGAATAAAATAAAATAAATTAATAATAAATAACGAAGGAGTTAAGGGGGTGAAAGGATTAGACTATAAGGGGATTAGGTAGAAGATGAAGGGGGAGGGTTATAAAATTCAGGGTTAGGGGGATGACTTTTGGAGGCCAGAAAATAGATAGTCATGGTTTCCAAGATTGGTTTAACTGATACCCATCATCTCAATTAAATTTGTTAGGATACTTCTTTATTTCTAGAGCATCCCTAATGATGTGGTTTGAGTGGAAGTGGGAAGAGGTCAAGATTTTGGTTTTATCAAAACAAATTAAATGTTTGGTATTGTAGGAGCACTGAACTGAGGCGGATTTGGAGACACGGTTATGGTAGGTGTCAGCGATGTGTAGGATTGGTGGAAGGGTTCTTTGGTTTAGGGTGGAGAGAAGAGTGAAATGCCTTATTAATCTAGGATGAGGAGTAATCATTGGCTTAAGAGTTTTGGTGGGATAGGATTTTTCTTCGGAAAAATATTGAGAGGAATAAATATGAATGGTGCGAGTAACAAGGATTTTAAGAATAAATTAATTATTTCAAATAAATAAAAATAATGGCAACAACAGGGGAGATGGAGGAACCCATGGTTATGCCCTTGGTTTTTATGTAGTAGATTCCATTAAACGTAAAGAAGGTGGTAGTTAGACAAGTTTTGATAAGGTTGAGGATTTCAGAGTTAACAAGCTTGGAAATAAGGTCAATGGCTTCCAATATAGGGATTTTGGTAAAAAGGGAAACGACATCAAAGATAACCATGATGTCATTAGCATCAAGCTTAAGGTGCCTATTTTTCTCAATGAAATCAATTGAATCTTTAATGAAGGAGGAGGAAAGTCGAGAGAAGGAACAAATCTTTTTGGCTAGGAATTGCGAAAGGGCATGGGTGGGACCACCAATGGCACTCACTATAGGTCTAAGGGCCTGATATCTTTCTTATCGATTTTAGGTTAACCATAGATTCAAGGGGTGATTGGATTATAGGGAAGGAGAATATTTTGGATAGAAGGGTCAAGGGAGGAGGATTTAATGGCTTGAGTGACCTTGTTAGTTATAGAGTTGATGGGGTTTTTGGATAAGGGTGTGTATGAAGAAGAGGAGAGGAGATCAAACATATTACAATAGTAATTAGAGGAATTCATAACAACAGATGCATTCCTTTTATCATCTTTTAAAATGAGAATGTTGGGCTGGAATTAAGTTGAAGAAGGGCCTTAAATTCATCTTTTGATAGTGGTTTAGGGAGCTTGGAGCTCTAGAGATGTGTCCACATTCTTTTCGAAACTCTTCTTCCACATGGGAGAGAAGAATGTGGGAAATGGATTCAAAGGAACATATAATGTCCTCACAAGGAATGTTGCGAGGAACAAGAGCATAGCTCAAGATTTTTTCTAAAAGACTTAAAGAGGGGCTGCCAATTTTAATGGAAGACAGGTTGATAACATTAGCATTAAGAAGGGGGGTGAAAAAGGAGGAATGGAATAAAGGGGGTTAGGAATAGAAGGCGAGGAAGAATGGATTTAAGGGGGAGGGAGTTGGAATAAGGATTAGGTAAAGGTTTAGGATTACAATTAAAGTTAGAATTAGTAATATAAATGGTAAGATATTTAGAATTAGAAAAATTGGTAGGATTATAATGCAATTTAGATTCATAACAAGCATTAGGGATGAGATTTGAGTGAGAGATATAAGATCAAGGGCCAAATTGGGGGGAGGGGAATTATTATAATTAGAATCCTATCATTAGGGTTAGTGGGAGCTTTGTGAATAAATGAAGCGAGAGGCTTGGGGGAAGCCAAAGCACAAGGACTAAGTGGATAAGGCGGAAAATTGAAGGGGGAGTGGTCACCTGCGAGGGAAAAGGGAGTACATGAATCAAGGGGAAGGGACCTAACAGAAATAGGTTGGATGTAAACGTGAATTAGAGGAGAAACTAATTCTCATGCAGTATTGACTGAGGTGTGAGAAGTGGTCAATGAAACATGGAGAAAATTAGAAAACCGAGTTGAATTGTTAGGGTTGCAGGAAGAATAGGGAATTATAATCAAGGGAGTCACGAAGGTGTTGATATTCATCGGAGAAGCCACAAAGGTGTTGATCTCTATGCAGAGAGAAAGAGGAGAGAGCTCTAGGTGAAGAAGGCAGATTGAGAATAGAAGAGGAGAGCAGGGAGGGATTACAGTTAGATCTAATGGAAGGAGGAACAAAGGGTGAGAAGTGTTGAGAAGGGTGATAACTAGAATAGGAAGAAGGTTATTGGATGGGAACAGAAAAGGCTGAGAGTGTGATATCGAAATACTATCTAATACACATAGATTTGAACAAGAAAAAAAAATTATTAATTATGGGAGGAAAACCTGGAATGCTACCTCTGACACAGAGATTGAAATTTGTTAATTTGTTTTTTGTTTATTAATTCAAGAGAGTTAGAAGCTAACATAGCATAACATTGATCAAGAATAATCGAAAGATCATGATTAATAATGAACACAAGTTTCAAATGCAATTTATATAGCTTAGAAGATAAAAAGGATAGAAAATATCTGATGTGACAAATTTTAGCTCAAAGAATGGTGAAACTAGTCTTGGATAAGATCCGATTGAGGTCAGGTCTTCGTGCTTAAGGAGGAAACTTGGTACAAATTGGTAATATTGAAGCATTTTGACATTGTTTCAAGAATGCAAGGTTAGCAACTCTTCTAACACATTTCACACATAGCTTTTCGAAGGTTCTAGTCTCATAAAGACTATCATATCCATAGCGGACTAGAATTTGTTCATGTAGATTTTCACAATTCACAATATGATGTTGAGAATTTTTCTCGAGTACTATGTGCTCTCATTGAGGTGTCTGACATTTTAGGCGAACACTTCACCCATTTTCAGGGATAAAATGTTAAGAATGAAGATACAAAGAGTGCAAACCAATATTAAAAAGAGAAAGAAAAACCATTATGGAGTGAACATTGATAATTTGATCATTTTATTTATTTAAAAATCAAGAGGAATTATAAGAATTGAAATTAAATTAAATTAATAATAAGAGGCTAATTATTAAAATATAGTCGTTAGGGAATAGAGAAGAAAGAAAGAATTGATAATAATTGATAACAAACACTTATAATTTAGGGAGGGGGAGTTTAATTTATAATAATAATAATTAAATAAGAATAAATTAATTAAGTCAAATAAATAATTATAAAGATAAAAATGAATAAAATTGAAAAGAATGAAATTAAAATAAATTCATAATAATAAGGGGTTTTGGTCAAAATGAAAGAGAAAGGGGGGTGCGGGGGAGGGGTTAATTATTAATATAAGAAGAATAAAAAAGAAAACATTAATTATTTATTATAAAATATTAAATTCAATTAAGTTATCAATAAAATAATGGAGGGGCCAAAATGATGTTAAAATAAAAGAGAGGTGGGGGACCCATCATCCTTCACTAAAGTTTATTGTTCCTAAAACCCTTATTACTTAAGCCATTCATATTTCTTCCTCTTAGTTTTTTTCTAAAGAAAAAACCCATCTCACCAAAGCTCTTAAAGTCAACGGTTACTCCTCATCCTAATTTAATAAGGCATTCCACTCTACTCTCAATCCTAAACCAAAGAACCCTTCCACCAATCCTCCCTTAGACAAAATCTCTCTTCCCTACATTCATGGGGTTACTGATCATATCTCTAAAATACTTTCGAAAAGGAATATCAAAATCGTGTTCAAACTCCAAAGAACCCTTAGCCATCTCTTTAGGTCAGTAAAAGACAAGAATGACCCTATGCTTGGCCCTGGATTCTATGAGATCCATTGCTCCTATGGTATGTCTTATATAGGACAAAATGGAAGATTATTCAAAGCCAGACTTAAAGAACAAATAGCTGGCACCTACCATAACTGTATCACCAAATCTACCTTAGTTGAACACTCCCACAATACCAAACATTTAATTTTTTTTAATAAAAAAAAATCTTGGCCTCTTGCCACTTCCACTAGAACCACGTCATTAGGGAGGCTCTAAAAATCGAAAATCACCCTAACAACTTTAATCAAAATTATGGTTATTAGTTAATCCAACCTAGAAACCCACTATCCATTTTTTAACTTTTAAACATCATCCCCTAACCCTTATTTATGTAACCCTCCACCTTCACCTTCTACCTAATCCCCTCATAATCTAATCCTTTCATCCCCTTAGCTCCTTTATTTTATTTTATTCCAATCCTTAATATAATTCTATTGAATTCCTTTTTCAAGGCTTTTATTCCAACTTTAATTCTCTTTATTGTATAACCTAATTTACTTTAAAATTTTCTTAATATTTTTATCATATAATTTGATTTACTTTAAATTTTCTTAATCTAACTTATTTTTACACCTTATTAATCTAATTCGTTTTGTTTTACGTTCTCTTAATATTATTCTTATTCTGGTTTTGCTATTTCTTCCTTATCCTAACAATTTATTTCCAATAATTAACCCAGTCCCCATTTTTAATAAATGTTAATAATATTATTAATAAGTCAATGATATTGTGTCTAGGGTCTTGAATAAATGGTGATTGAGTGCTCTTTTAAGACACTCCTTGATGTGAATTCACCGATTCAATTCCCCGCCCTGATCGGGGTGTTATATTGGACATGATGAAGATATAGCCTTGCCAAGCTTACAAACACACAAAAAAGTCAATAATACCGTGACCCAACTTCTCTTTTATTTTAAGATCATTTTGACCCCTATATTATTTTATTAGTAATTTAATCCTATTTAATATTTTATAATAAATAATTAATGTTTTTTGTCCTTTTTTTTTCTTATAATAATAATTAACCCCCCATATACTCTTTCATACCCCTTATTATTATGAATCTATTTAATATTTTTTCATTCTTTTTAATTTTATTCATTTTTTTCTTCTTTTTTATTTGACTATTGAGGGATTAAGGAGGAGATCCTCTTAGAGAATAAGGCTGATATTAAAAATAATATTACTTCCAAATTTAAGGATGAGTTATCGGATGATAAGGAGATGGAAGGGAAAAGGAAGCCAAGTTATTATAAGGAGGTGATCAACTCCACTCCTGCTAATCAGAATTATCTTTTTGTCTTAACAATGCCAAGATGAAAATGAACATTGTGAAGATATGAACTAATTTTCATGAGCTCCTAAGCAAAACTAGGAGTTGGTCTATTCCCAAAATACCTTGGGATAAAATAAATCGTCATCTTTGCGACACTAAGAGGGTCAAAGATGAAAATCACCTTCTCTTGGATTGCTCGTCTCTTACTCGCATTCGTTCCTATTTTCAAAACATTTTCCATGCTACCAACCTTCTTGACTTGTAAATTTAGCAGAACTATAGTGAACTTGGAATGCTTCTTTCGTTTATTTTTTTATCATAGAAGTAAAATATTAACGAGTCTCAATTAATCTCTTACTTTCTTAAGGTATGATAGACCACATTAGTCTTAATAGCCATTAGTCACCTTCATCATCATTAGTGTTTGTTATTAATTATTATCAATTTTTTTTCCTTCTCTCATTCTCTAACCACTATATTTTAATAATTAACCTCTTATTATTAATGTAATTTAATTTCAACTCTTATAATACCTCTTAATTCTATTTAATTTCTGGTTTGCACTATTCGTATCTTCATTTTTAGCTTTTTGTTTCTGAAGATGGATGAAGTATTCACCTAAAATGTCAAAAACCTCAACTAGAGCACATAGTACTCCAGAAAAAATTATCATCATCATATTGTTAACTGTGAAAATATACATGTAACATTTAGTTTTAAAATAAATATAATAAAAGACATGATTACAAGCTTTACAAGACATAATTCCATGCTCAGTGTTGTCACAACTTCCTCACCAATAAACTGTGTGCTTTCATCGATTCTTAGTGAATAAAGTTGCAGGTGACAGTGACTAGAATTTACCACTTCCCATTCTCATTTTGAGATTCGTGCCTTGATTTCTAGGTAAGGTTGAGTGGTTTAATTGCATAGATGGTAGTGGTAACAACAATATTCACTCGCATGATTATTTCACCTCAGGCTAAAGTAAAATGATGACCACCCATGTGTTTCATGCATCGGAAGGACTCCCAAAGGGATGAATATGAGTTGGTCTTGAAACAGAGTAGGGAGGAAAACAATATTTCTTGGATAATGGTTGAACCAAAAAAATTCATAAACAAATTCAAAATTAAATTTCAGTCCCTTGTGACATCATGATGAGTGAAATGTGGTTGTCCCTATTGAAGCACTTTTTATGGTGTGCCTCATAAGGTATTTAAAAAGAATAGAGAAAATGGTAGAGGATAGAGAGCCTAAGATAGTCTTCAATGACACTTTGTGAAAAAGAAAGAAGGCTTGGATGCAGAAAAATATCAAATGGTTCAGTAAATGGGATATTTACCTAAATATGTGTCCCACGAATGGTAAAGAGATAAACAAAATTGTCATTGATAACTTCCACAAGCTTATTTGGGATAAAGAGATAGGGAGAAAGAAAAATTATTATAATGAAGAGTTTAATCCCACTTACAATCATCATCAAAAAGCATACATGGAGGCCAATATATCATGGAAAGCCAAAATTATCATTGCCCAGTTAAGAAATAACTTTCACCAACTTCGTTGTGAAACTGGATGTTGGAAAAGACCTAAAGAAGATTGGGAAGAAAGAGTGTGCATTTTTTGCACTTCCGGAAAAGTGGAAACTGAAAAAACATTTTATTTTAGAATGTGAAGGCTTCAAGTATAGTAGACACAAATAAGAAAATACCCTGATAATGAGCTCTTGGGATAATTTATTCAGTGAGGGGACGATTGAGAATTTGGGAGCGCTCATCATTATGTTGAACAAAAGAAAGGTTGAAATAGTCAAACAGCTTGTCCCATAAGCTATTTTTAGCCTCATGGACTTTAAAATAATTTATTTTTATTCTCTTCTTTCGTTAGCAATGATTTCTAACTTTGTGTCGTTGTTACTAGAGTGATTGATAAATTAATCAATTACTTGTGAGTAGGTTCTTTTACACCGTACAATTATGAGTCATTAAGCCTACTTATATTTAAATACTACTTCTAAGCATGAAGTGTGGTCAATTCAGCCAATTAAGGATCATTTCCTAATGATTTCCAATTTTGTGTTTTTTTTTTTTGCTAAGTATGATTAATCTATTATTTACAAAAAGAGAGTACTGTTACATCGTTTGAGCACAGAAAGCCATCATGCCTGAGAGATAGGCCATTTGAGCATGACTAAGTCAAAAACTGGGAGTTTGGACATGATATCCCGCGCAGGGGAATCAGAGAGATACAAACAACAGAAACTAGACAATAGTCCCGACACAACAGAAACTAGACAATAGACCCGACACAAGAACATAGAGAAAGTTTGACAAACAGAGCCAGAAAGAACCTTTCCTCCTTTCCACTGGGCTTCAAAAACTGATGGACAGCTGAAACACAAGTTTACTCATCGGGTGGCTCCTCCACAATCCTGCACCATCCCTCTTCTGGTTCCTGCCTGTCCGGCTGAGCGTGAGCAACTGGCACTATGTTGATGGCACTGGCTGGCTGAGATGTCCCGTGTTGCATATCAGTAGAAGGCCTCGGAGAGTTGGGATTTTGATCTTCCTCAGTGTGAGGCATAGGGGCACTAGGCTCGCCCTCGTCTTGGGCTTCTTCTAAGAAGAGAACAGAGACATGAGCCGTAATCCGAGGGTGATTGAGAGAACAATTGAACGAGAAAATAGCTGAGCCAAAGGACAGCGAATTGGAGGAGTCTGGAGAGTTTGGGTCCAGGTATTGACTTGGTCTCAGAATACTCTCTGTTCCCAGAGGAGGAGGAGCTTGCCCCATGGAGCTAGACCCAGCAGAATGGCGCGAAGGGTTGCCCCGGCCGGAGCCTCTGTGGCTGAGCATGTGCTGGCGGGGTCTCGGCATAGCGAATAGAAAAGCACGAACATCAATGTTGAAATCTCCTTCAGTGGAAATTCCACGACCAGCAATGAGAATTCCACGAACACCACAGGGGATGCCGCCAACAGCTGAGGGGAAATTACGCACCTTGAGCCCTGCCTCAGGCGCAATCCGAAGACAGCAACCGGAGCATGACCCCCCCCCAAGCCCAATCTGTATCAAAACTCTGAATCATTCCAAGCAGAATGAAACACAGTAGCATGTTGCTGAAGCTGAAGCTATTAAATATGCGAGTGCCACTCCCTCGGTCATCACCCGCCATTACTATGGCAATCAAGATCATTGCAGGCAGAAATCCTCCAATGCAGGCGTAACTGGATAGCGATTTAATGCCGAGACCAAACAAACAAACACCCATAATGTTAACCACCTGCGAGTTCATCACCTCCCACCTGATATTTAGTCCGGCGAGCATGCTAGACAGGTGCCTTCCATGCTGCGCCTTCCTCCGTCCCATCATAGTAAATGCTTTACAGATCACCCGCATCCGGGGATTTCCAATTTTGTGTTGTTGTTACTAGACTGGTTAATAAATTAATCAATTACTTGTGAGTAGGTGCTTTTACTCAATACAATTAAGAGTCAATGAGTTTGCTTACATTTAAATACTACTTCTAAGCATGGAGAGTGGTTAATTTATCCAATTAAGCACCATTTTCCTAATAGATTAAGCTTCTCATTCCAATGCATTATAATTTTGAAACACATCAGTTGCATGTTGAAAGTGTGTTTTATAAATAAATATCCATGTATGTTAATTTGGCCTGCAAATTAATTTATTTAACAGAAAAATGAAAAACAACATCACAATCTTATTCAGATTTATCCTAACAAATATGGGGTTCTGAGAGTCCAAAGCAAACATGTAGTAATAAATATTAATTACTACAATTTTTTTTAGTTGTTGTAAAGGTACATAGCTAAGATTTATAATTCCACGGTTAAGGCTTATGTGAGTAGAGCAATTTTGGTTTGACAATTTCAGATCCATCACGGTAAAAAAAAAATGTCTTCATGATGAGCCACATTTACTAACTCGAAACATAAACTAATTTTTTTTTTACTGTGATAGACAATTTTATAGTTATTTATGAAAAATTAATTATAATGTATTTTATATTTAAAAATATTAATAAAATAATAAAAAATAATTTAACAAATTGTTAATAAAAAGTAGTTTAAAAAATATATTTATTACTATAGATTATATTAAAAAAATATCAGTGTAATAATTATTGTTAGATTTATGGTTAATTATTTCACTTTCAATCTAATTTAAGCAATAAAAGATTATGATTTGATAAAAAATTATTTGACTAAATGACAGTAAAAAAACTCCAAAACTTATAATACTACTTAGACAACACATATAATAGTTAGACAATGCCTTTTTTCTTACTAAAAATATTCTTGTGATATTGCATTATTCTGACAAATCGATTATTTTTCACGGCTAAAGCTTCAAGCATATTTTCAAGTTCTTGCAATGAGTGGACAAATTAATGGTTTTTCATGGCGAGCTTCAAGCATATTTACTGGACCTGTTCACTTTCAATGGATTCATTGTCTAATTTTAGACTTTGTAGTGTTAGGATCACGAAAATGAAAGAAGTGGTGGTGTCTAAAGACATCGTTGCTTGGGATCCTAATGGTCACAAGGACAAATTAACATGGAATATTTCCGCCTTTGAATAGGATACATTAGAGATGAATACCATGGGTTTTTATAACCCTGGAGCTCAAAAACTGTTAGAAACTTAACCAAGTCAAGTTTTCCTGAACCACACTAACAATCCTCCTTTAAACTTGACTTGAAAAGATTGATCTAGTCCTAATCACTCTGTCAAATTCTATATAAAAGGTTACCATCCACAGAGTACATGAGTCACTAGTTTTTGTATATGCTAGTTATATATGACACATTTTCACATACATGGTTCATCAACCATCTAACATTCTCACCCCCTCAAGCTAGGATACCAGTATACCTGCCACCTTAGTATCTACCCAATTGATTCATTCCACAACTTGATAACTCCATGTGCCACTACACTACATGTATGCATGATCAAAGTCTTAGGGTCTTACAACAACCGACCTCAAGCTAGATTACGATTGACACATGCCACCCTCCTACCTATCCAAGTGGTCCATTCCACAACTTGAGTCATGATGTGCTCCTACACAATATGTATGCCTAAACAATAGGTTTTACAACTTACTTCGGGAACACACCTGCCTATGGTAGAATTTCATAACTTGGACCAAAAAAACTTAGGGTGTTCATTCACAACAAAGTTATCAATTAAACTAGAATTGCACTGAGTACCCGATTTTTTGAGGTAGCAAAAAACCATCCGATTTAGAGAAGTGCTAATTTAGAATACACCCTCTTCGAAGCATATTTTTGACATTTTAAATTTTCTTATGTATCAAGTATCAACATTTTTTTTTAAATGTTAGTGATTTTCATGTTGATTTTGAAAAGTGATGATGCAACATTAACCCTTTTTTAGAGGGTTTATTTTTGACACTTTAAATTTTCTAATGTGTTGTGGATAAATTTTTTTAAATGTTGGTGATTTTCATGCAGATTTTGAAAAGCATAAACATTTTTTTTAAAACACATATTTTTGACACTTTAAAGTTTTTGATGTTTTAAATATGCAATTTGTTTTTTTTATTATTATTATTAAATTATTTTTTAAGTGGTCTTATTCCTCTTCTTGTTGTTCATCCTAAGATATTTGTTTTTTATGGTTTTCCAAACATGTGTTTTTTTTTCTTTGCAATGTTTTTTTATAATGAAATTTTTAATTCTTTTGACAAAGTTTTAAAAAAATAATAACATTAATATTTTGAGGTTAGAATTTTTTTATATATTTATATATCATTAATTAATACTTCAATACAAATAGAATAATTATCATTAAAATATAATATTTTTAAACACTCGACAAAAAATAAACATTTTGCATATAGTTATAATTAAAAATATATGTATTTCAGAACTTTTTCGCTAAAAATGACATGTTAGATAAAATACTTTTATAAAAAAATTGAATATTTATTTTTTGAAAAAATAACAAATTTTATGAAATTTTATGAATTTTATATCCAAAGATGATGATATTTGAAAAAAAAAATTATTCAAAAAATTTTAAGTAAAAATAACAAAAAAATGGTTAAAAAAATAAAACATACAATTAAAAAAATTGAAATATCCTTAAAAAAAAATACGATTAAATTAAAAGAAAAAACATTAAAACAATTTTTTTGGAAAAAAGAAACACATTAAAACAAAAAACTTGAATAGATATATATATATATATATATATATATATATATATATTCCTCTAGAAAAAGTCGTAATTTCCATTAATAAAGATGAAAATTACATTCTGTATATGCATAAGCATTACTTTGATATGGCACTGCCTGTCCAACCAAAAATGAAAGAAACTGTGCATTCCTCCTCGTAGGGAGTTCATGTAATTCAAAAACACTTATAACTTAAAACTCTCTGTCCTCTTCTCAGAGGGATAAAGAGTAACCGATGACTATTTACAATATAACAAACATATAACAAAAATATAAGGTTTATCATCAAAACTAAGTTAAAACTATTTCATTTCCGTGTTGCTGTTATAGTGCTTCAGGGTCTACAAATGGCCTGTGATAATGCTAATACATGACCCCGTCCAAGTCTTCATAGATCATCCAAGAGTTCTCGTCCCTGATTGGTGTTTCTTTGGATAGGAAGTCAGTAGAGGTGTTTCGCTCCCTGTAAATGTGATGACAAGTGGATGAGTCAAAAAGCAAGACAAGTCTATGAATCTCATCCAGTATATGCCTCAATGTGTAAGCAGAACATGTAAATTTTTTGTTGATCCAGTTTATAACCAGTTTTGAGTCACCATAAAGTTGCAGGTTTAAGCATTGTTTTTGTAAAGAAAAAAGGATAATGTTTTTTGCAGTAATCAGTTCGGCATAGTTGTTGGCTCCCCAACCTAATCCCATTTGAATTTTGAAAGAATGGGTTTCGGATAAAAATAGAATCGCTCCCCTGCCACAGCCTGTCTCCTGAGCTGAACCATCGAAAAAAGCCCAAGGGATGGATTTGTTGATGACCTCTGTCTCAACAATCCTTGTCTGGTTTTTTTGGGACTCTTCGGGGATCAAGTGATAATCTGCTATGATTCTGTTATGTATGGAGGGCCAGTGAGGAAACTTCTGCGCGAAAATAATCTCATTCCTAGCTATCCAAATCTCCCAGCTGATTAGCAGAGGTAGGTTCCTTTCCTTCCCAGATGTATCCCTCCACCAACAGTTCCATGCCTCCTTTACTAATGTCCCATGCCATTTGGGCCTAAAGGAGAGTGTTGACAGGATACCATTCCAAAGATCCTGTGCCAAAGGACACCCCAGGAAGAGGTGTTCTGTGTCCTCGTTGCTGCTTCTGCAGAGGTGGCACCAGAACGGTCCAGTGAAAGATCGCTTCATGAGATTTTCCCCTGTAGGGACCTTGTTATTCAAGATGGACCACAGGAGCAACTTTGTTCTGGGGGTAGCTTTGAGTTTCCAAAGAAGGTTCCATCTTATCTCAGAGTTTGGTGGCTTGAAAGGTTCCATTAGTACTAGGTATCCAATCTTGAGTGCATAGTAGCCATGTTTTGCAAAAGCCCATATGAGCTCATCTTCCCCTTCCGTGATCCTGATGTGAGCCTCCGTTAGCACTGTAATGAAGAGGCTCCAAACTTGCTGCCATTGAATGGGAATATTTAGGACTGCTCCCGATTTCCAGGCCTGCTGTGCTAATGAGGATCGCTCATTGTCTGCAATTTGACTGAGATGAAAAGTCCCCTATTCTGCTAGATGGAGTCTCAGGTCCTTGGGGAGTTTGTGAGCATTGCCACACCCCACCCATGGGTGTGTATATATATATATACACTTTAAAAATAAAAAATAAATAATAATAATAATAATTAAATATTTAAAAAAAAAAATTGGCCCTTGCCGAGAGCCCGATTCCCAGAATCGTCATATGGCCTACTAGAGGGCCAATTTTTTTTTTTTTTAATTAATTTTTTAACATTTTTATTTTTTATTTTTAAATTGTTTTGTTTTTTATTTTTAATTTTATAAATTATTTTATTTTTAATTTTTTTTAAATTGCTTTTAATTTGTATTTATTTATTTTGTGTTTTAATTTGTTTATTTTATAATTATCCAATTTTCTTTTATTTATTTGTTTTATTGTGTTAAATTTTTTAATTTTTTCCAAAAATTATGTTTTTTTAAAAGAAAAAAATTCTCTTTTTTTTTTTAAAGTTAATTTTGTTTTTTAAACAATTTTTATGCTTTCTTTTTTTGCGTGTTTATATATATGTATATGTATATATATATATATATATATATATATATATATATATATATATATATATATATATATATATATATATATATATATATATATATATATATATATATATATATATATATATATATATATATCCTAATGAACCATAATAAGTGGTCTGAAAGAACCTGAAAACTACTTTGTGATTTCTCCATAGAAAGAAAGAAAGAAAGAAAGAAATTATTTTAACATCCACGAGGCTAAAGATAGCATATGGGACATATTGCTTCTTCATCTGCTTGATGTATTCGGCCCTTTTTCTATGAAGCTTCAAAATATATATATATATATCCTAATGAACCATAATAGGTGGTTTGAAAGAACCTGAAAACTACTTTGTGATTTCTCCATAGAAAGAAAGAAAGAAAGAAATAAATTATTTTAACATCCACGAGGCTAAAGATAGCCTATGGGACATATTGCTTCTTCATCTGCTTGATGTATTCGGCCCTTTTTCTATGAAGCTTCAAAATAAATGCTCCAAGCTTCTTGACAAACCCCTCGCTAAATAGATTATCCCAAGAGCTAGCTGCCAGCATATCTACATAACTTTCTCTGTTGTCTTTGAAGGCCTCACATTCTAAAATGAAATGTTTTTTTGTTTCCACTTTTCCGGAAGAAGAAAAAAATGCATACTCTTTCCTCCCATACTTCCTTTGGCCTTTTCCAGCGCCCTGTTTCACAACAGAGTTGATGAGAATTAGTCCTTAACTAAGTAATAAGAATTTTGGCTCTCCAAGAGATATTGGCCTCTATGTATGCTTTTGGTTGATGACTATGAGTGGGATTAAACACTTCAATACAGTAATTTTTCTTTCTTCCTTTCTCCTTATCCCAAGTACGCTTGTGGAAAGTTTCCATAACAAAAGATTTTATCTCTTTGTTGTTTATGGGACACGCGTTCAAGCAAATACCACATTTACTAAATCATTTGTTATTTTGTTGCATCCAAGTTTTTTATCTCTTGCACAATCTATCATTAAAGGCAACCTTAGGCCATCTACCCTCTTCCATTTTCTCAATTTTTTTTAAATACCTTATGACTCGCTCCATAACAATTGATTCAATAGGAGCAGTCCCTGTTTCACTTAATAATATATCATAAGGAACTACATTTTTAATATTAAATTTGTTTGTAATCAAACACTTCTGAATTTTCTCAATTTGTCTCCACTGCATGTCAGATGTATTGCTGGCCCATAGTTCACAACCCTATAGAATCACTGAAATCACTAGAAGCCCAAAAAGAGTTTGAGTGGTTTTCTAATCCCATAACTCTGCCTCTCTACACCTATTTTGAAAAGCATAAAATTCTTTCCAAGCCCCCAAAGTTCTTTTCTTTCTACAACCATTCCAGCTTAGATTTTTGTTGAAGTCAATTCCGAGGTATTTGTAATCCACAACTTCTTCCAAAATGTTTCCTTCAAAGTAGAAATTATGTTGGTTATGTTTTCTTTTCTTAGAGAAGACCACTACTTTCGTTTTGCTGATATTGACTTGCATCCCCACACTTCTACAAAAATGCTCAAGGTGTAGTAAGTTCTCTTGCAAACCAAGAGCTGATTTAGCAATCAAAATAAGGTCATCTGCATACAAAAGAAGCTTTATAACAAACTTGACCAAATAGATATCATCACCCCCTTGCGAATTTAACCACTCCTCAAGCTTGTCGATATATAAATCAAATGGGTAGGAGACAGTGGGCAACCTTGCTTGACCCTGATATCGCTTCTAAAACTTTCAGAAATGCCTGCTGAAGTTCTAATTTTGACTTTCACCTCTTCATACAGCCTATGCACAACTGCTCTCAAATGTTTAGGAACCTCGAGTTCCTCCATTCTATGCCAAAGCTTATCCTTAGGAACCGAGTCAAATGCTTTTCTGAAATCAACAAAGCAACAAAAGACTTATTCCTTTTTCACCCAAACGTTTTCAACGATGTGCCTTAAAGTTATACAATGATCAACTATGGAATGTTTAGGTCTAAAACCTGCTTGCCCTTTAGCACGCATATCTCTTTCTTCTGCCCACTTGCTAATTTTGTTTTCTAGCATGCTTCCAAATGGCTTTGCAAACAAAGGGTTTATCATGATGGTCCGATAATTGGAGGGATTATTGACGTCACCGCTCTTGAAAAGAGGTATTTCTGACTAGTTGTCCAATCTATGGGGAGCCCTTGTTGTATGATGTTTTTGAAGATCTTTATAATGTGAGGTGCAAGAATCTTTGAGCCCCACTTTAGATATTCTGCTTGGAGTTCAGCTAAGTCTTTTGCTTTTCCAACACCCAACTTCTTGATACCCATCTCTACCTCTTGTACCATGAAGAGTTTAGTATTAGTGTTGACCAACGAGGGAGGGTCAACCTTGGGAACCTGCTCATAGAATTGTCTTGCATAGTCAAACTATTTAGAAGCTGTAATATTATTTCCAATTTGTATCTTTTTCGGTTGGATCTCCTTCCAAAATAATTTGGGATTATTTTTCCCAAGGAAGATTAGTTCTTCCCTCCTTGAAATCATGAAATTGGCATTTTTCTTGCTTAATAACTGCTTGTAAGCTTTGAGCTTTATGTTATCCTTGTTTGACTCTTTCCACATTCTCCTTGCCTTTTTGCATTCCTCGCCCAACCAAGCATTAACCGGAAAGTAATTTGTTTCAGACTTCTTAATTTTTTCTCTTTTGCACTTTGCAAGTGCGCATTGAATTAAATGTGTTAATTCATGACTGTGAAGGCTGTAAATTGTAATTTTCTCCTTCTCGAATAGCCTCTCTAGCGTTATTGTGAACGTATTACAATTTTCTGGGGTCAAAAGAATTCTGCCTTATGGGAGATTTTGTTGGACATGCTGAAATTTTTACTGTAATTGTTTCTTTCCAATCCAAGAGAAACATAAATAAATTGGCTTGTGATCTGATTTCAACTCCCACAGCTAATCTCCAATCAAAACGTCCTCCATTTTCTCACACAAACCATGCGAGAAAATTACATAATCTACCACACTTGCTCCATTGTAAGTATTGCAAGTGAAATTATTGTTCTTTTCCCATCTAGTCAAACCATTACAAATGACTAAATCAAAGGCCCCACATAGAGTAAGCAATTGTTCACCAAAGAGATTGCATCCCTTGTCCTCTGAAATTCTTTCCCACTAATGATTACTTTCTTCTATAAGCCAAATAGGGTCACAATCATCTTTACAACAAAGAATGCTAGATTGCTCACTTGCAGTCCTAGCATTGAAATCACCCACTATAAGGACTTCACCTAGCTGTGAATATGTTGCAATATCTGCTTTTAAGGCTGCAAATGGATCTTTGTGGTCAAGCCATCTACCTTTGTAGATTTTTGAAACCTGCGATGCAAAATAGCATGTTTCAATTCTGATGTGGTTTCCATTTTCTGATATTTTAAACTAAATGAATTGCTTATTTGAGTCTTATTTTCTAACTGAATGAAACGACCTTCTTTCTCCCTTAATAAAACCATGATACCCCCATTCTCTTTGTCATTCCCTGTTGCCTTGTTCCACACTGCCATCTTCTAGTATCCTTCAAACAGAGGTGTCTTGCACCCTTCATGTTCATCTGTTTCTATGAGGCAAATTATGTCTCTATCTTCCACAATAGACCCTAACCCAAGTCCTCGTCTCCATGGATAACCTTTGAAGTTACAACAAACTAATCTTAAGGAAACCTGGGTATGACTTTATTGTTATTTATTTTGACATGCAAGACTCACATTTTAGTCTTTGTCCCTACTTTCCCATACTGACCTTGCTTTCTGATTTCCTGTTGAAGAGTTTGTTGCCTCTTCTTTATTATCATCTCGCTGCTCTGTTTTGAAACGAGGTCCAAATTGTGCTATCACAGCCTTGCCTTTATAAATCCATGCTCTCTTGCCTTCATCTTTTGCTGCCCTAACCTTTAAAATTTCCTCCCTTCTTTCCTCATGTTGTTTTACAGTTAAATCTTCTTCTAGGAAAAATAACCCCTCAAGAGATGTTTCTTGCGTGGAATGATATATTTATCACACAAGCTAAGCATAATGACTTTTATGGGCCTGGCTCTCTCCCCATTAAACTTACCCACCCTCCATTCTTGGCATATTTGTCCTTGCCATAGAAACTTGTCTTTCAAGAAGTCTCTTACAAGGTAAACAATACATTCATTTTTCCCATAGTCTTTCACCCCTTTAATAATTATGTTTGTTGCCCTATTTTGTCTTTCCTTGCCTTCATTATCTTGCATGTTGTCAACCTGAATATTTTTTCTCCTTCCTTATTAGCATAATTGCTAATAACTTGAACCCAAGTTTTGGAAACTTTGGTGGAATATCCTTTCGTTTCTTCTCTCGCGTTCTCTTCATGGTTGTTTATTTGGGAAATCATTTTCCCTTTATCCTGGGATGATTTCACATTCACCACCTTTGTACTTTCCACTACATATTTCTTTATGTTTTGCACTTCCACCTTCATGCGTTGCCATTCTGTCTTCTCTATCAGGGGAGCTTCCTATAGCAATGCCACTTGTTCTTTTAAAACTTTATTTATTTCTTCTAAAGCCTTGTTCTCAGATGTTATTATATGAATTTTATGATCTCTTTCTTGCCCTTTAGCTTCTAAAACCTCCAACCTTTGTTTTGCATTTAACAATTCTTTCACATAAAGATTAGATGACCAGGTGAGAGGTGTGGATATGGGACTACATAAGGCAGAATCATCAATGACTTTTCCTTTGGAATTCTTGTTGCCACGTGCTTGTAGAGGAGACTTGTTTGAGTGCTTTTTGCGAAGGGATCAAGTACTTTTCTTTTTAGACCGTTTCTTCCTTGTTTTCTCCCATTTTAGACAGGTTATTCTTCGTTTTAAAATGCCTTGATATTGTTTAGAATTGACCCAAACCCACTTCCCAGCTTTGGCGGATGAGGTAATTTTCACTTGTCCTAAATCATTTGTCTCCACATGTTCTGAAATTTCTTGTTCCTTTGTCATGTTTGAATGCATTTTTCGTCCAACCTGTTTCGAGAAATATGTAGGTCTATAAAATGCCAAGATTACTTCGCACTACTCCCTGTTGTTTAGGTTATCACTGTTCCTTACTCGCTTCTTGATACTTCTGCTACATAAAAGCTCCATGTTCTCACACTGCTCACTGTTCACTGCTCGATACTCTCACTTCTCACTGCTCGTTGTTAATTAAAAATGATTTACATGTCAAAAGCCATTCCAATCCATTCCATGATCATTGCGAGAGCATTAATCGCTAGCCAGCGAGAAATTCCTTTTATTTTAAGATCCACCCGGTATGGTCGAGGGTTCGAAGCTGCCACCACGGATTCTTCATCCAACCAACATAAAATTCTACAATAGTCAAACCGAACCAATTCTTCACTATATCTTAAAATTGTTACAGAATCCGCCAAGGAAAAACTTTGCGAAGAAGGCCATGGTGATCTTCGTTCGCTAACCTCAAGTCTTGTGAAAGCACAATAAGAAACTCAATATGATCCAATTAACTTCCCTTAATTCAACATCAGATCGCAGCGCAACCAACTTTCCCAAAAAGGGTTTTTCCATTTTGCGAAAAGGGATTTCTCAATCGATTGAATGTGCCAAAATTCAATGAAAAACCTGTGTGCAGGGATAAAAAGGTAGGCTGGCAACGTAATTCTTACAAAGTTATGCACTTGGAACTCCAATTGACTATGCATTAAATGGCCCTGTATCAAATTGACTGTGCGCTTGGAACTCCAATCGACTGGGCAATTTTTTATCTTTTTAATTTTTTTTATGTTTTAGTAAAAATTTTGATTTATTAGTTATTACTTTTCAAACTTTTCATTTTTTTTTTATTTTTTTTTTAACTTTTAATATTTTTGAATCTTTTAATTTGTTGTAGTCTAAACAGACTGCTTTTCTTCCCTGAGAATCATGAAAATTCTGGTAATATTTTGATAAATTTCAGCAGAGAGTTTTTGTAAATCTAGGTTATATTTGTTAAACTTCAAGATTTTGGGTGCCCCAGAGGTTTTTGATGATGCTAAATCCATTTCTAGCTTCAAAATCATGATTTAAACACTACTTTTGCAAGATTTGCTGAAATGTTTTTGCCCAGATTCCGGCCAAAAATATCGTTTGGGAAATTCCTCCACCTCGGTAGACTTGTAGTTTTAATTTTTTGTTTTGTTTTGTATTTTTCATTTTTATTTATTTATATATTTATTTGTTATTTTGTTTTTGGTTTTTAGCAGGGCCCATGTCAATCCTCTACTAGCAACCCGGCCTCATTATGTGTTAATCTGATAGTTGATTTTAAAGTTTCCGTTATAATGGACCAAGTTTGCCCCCACAGTGTGTCAATTTCATGGTTGATTTCTAAGATTTCATTGTGATATGTTGAGTTCGCCTACACTGCGTGTCAATTTGATGGTTGATTTTTAAGTTTTTGTTGCAGTGTAAGTTGTCTTAGGCTAAGATTTGAAAATAGCTATATTTTTAGCATTTAAAAAAAATACTCTAGGTATAATGACTCTTTCATTCAAGCGTTCATTTTTAAAGTTTTTTTTAGCCATATAATTTTTCCATAATGCCATGGTTGAAATATATTGAAAACGTAAGGTTTTTTTTTTAGTCGTGATATTTGGTCTTAAATCCATGGTTGAAAATTTGTCAAAATTTTAACGCTTTTTTGAGTCACGGTAGTTTATCTTTAATGTTATGGTTGAAAACAATTATAAGTATTTTATGTTTAACGTAATGGCTGAAAATTGTTGGAATTTTGAGGCTTTTCATAGACATGATATTGTATCTTTAATACCATGCCTAAAAATGATTGGAATTTTAAGGTTTTTCAAAGTCATGATATTTTATCCTTAATGTCATTGCTAAAAAATGTTGAAAATTTACCCCGACGAAAAAAGATGTTATTCCAGCATCAACACTTTTCATTTTCATGGTGTTTTTTGCACCACAAAAATTGGCTTTTATTGGTTTTTACTATCATTTTTTTTTAAATTGAAAATTTATCAAAAAAAAAGTGTTAATGTAGCATGAAGACTTTTCATTTTTGGGTTGTTTTTTCATGTTTTTTGGGGTTTTTTGCTAAATTTCTCATTTTGAAGTAATAATTCTCATTTGATTGGTAACTTTATTTCACCATTGGTGATATCACACCGACATGGTTGTCATTGCACGTTGCCTCCTTCACTAAACTCAAACACCATTGAATCCATCTCCATAAGGGAAAATTTTAAGAACCTCCCTAAATTTATATGTATAATAAATGGGTGAATCCCCATGATACATAGGAAAAACGGAAGGTGGTTTTATTAATAAAATAATTTGTATATATAATTTTTTTGGTGAATCTCTCATCAGATTATATTATCTTGTAAAATCATGGTGAATCACTAGTACAAAATGGTGAATCGCTAAGAAATCCAAGGGTTGTTGCAGTTTCTTGGCACCAAGAGGGTATTCAAGAAGAAACTATAAAATAACTTGACTACATTGCTAGTGAATCAGAAGAGCTTGACTAGTTACCATCAAACATGCCACTCTAGTGACTAAATCATAGAAATCTAGAACTAGTAGTTCCTGCCTAACAATTGCTTGCAAAATTGATAGTGCAATGATAGTTGAGATACTCTCTAAATTTATCAAGAATGGACGTTGGAGAAGAATATTTAATGGCTCATTTGAGATGTTTGTATTTGCATGTCTCAAAATCATAACAAGTAAATTAACAGAAGACTGCATTAAGCGACTATCACTCTTTCCTGATGTTAGGACCGTATTAAAAACTAAGGTAATATTGCTACTATGAATATCAATATATGAAAGGGGAAGTCTCAATAGTCAAGCCAAACATTTCACAAAATGTGATATAACTCCTTCATACTTAGATTTCAAATAATTCCCTAATAGTTGTATAAAAGGGTCTAACATTAGTATTAAATATTAATCACTCTTATCTACTTTTAGTTTTTTCATATGGTTCTCAAGAAGTCTCAGTGAAAACACTAAAATTAGATACCTATTGGGTGTATCTAGCTTATCATCAGTAGGTCCTTCATTGAATTTTTATATGAGTCCAACTATCTTGAAGATGCTAGGCCCGGTTTAATAAACAAAGTAGTATTCCTACCCATATTTTCTTCCTCCATACCATCCTCAATCAATCCATATAGAAAAAAAAAACAAATTTGTCTGACTTAATGATGCATTAGCCTGAGGATTGGTTTCTAAATAGTGTAACATGGACTCAATCTTAACTTTTTATTTTGGTTTAAGTGTTATATGAAGATTGCATCTAACAAGTACCAACAATGTACTAGCATGCATAGAGAAAGTAATACTCTGAGCAATTAACTGCAAACTTTCAAAAGATTTGGTACTCCTTGTCTCCTTCATTTTGAAGGCAATTTTTTCAACTTCCTTTTCTTTAGCGACTTCTCCCATGATATCATTTTCTACAACTTCTAGAAGTTGTTGCACACAATAATCAATATCTCAATGTCTAGGGAATATGAAACTTTCGATAGGATGAAATTGACAGTATAGCCTAAAACATGCAATTCATAACCCCTTGTTAATATTGTATGTAGTGTTTTTGCAATGAACTGCAAATATTGTGGTCCTAATTCCTTCACACATGCAACTAAGGAAGCCCTGGCCTCATCTCTTACAAAATGAGGGTGCCTCTTCAGCAGATTTGCAAAATCCTGTATAATACGAAGAATCTCTAATTCCATTGTTTCCAAAGGCATAAGTTTCAATAGCTTTATTGCAGAATGGCTAACTAAAATATTAACCACATTTGAGTGAGATATCATCAACTTATTTATCTTAGGTAGAATGTTGTAGATGTTCATGTATTTTAGGGGAGATAATATTTGTGTTATCACTATTCCTCCTTAATTCCATATCTAGCTTATCAAATGTCATTTCACCAATCTCAATTTGATGATCATGTTTTTTCTGGTTCTACAGTTGAGGGTATTCCATCAATAAAATGAAACTTATCTAACATAGAACATATCAGCAATATAAGTATAGTGATTCCTCAAGGAAGCCATCATTTGAAATTCTCTAATCAATAAACTGAAGTAAGAGTCCCATGTTATGTTACCAACAATAAAATAAAGGGTTTCTAAGAAACAATTCACAACATTTCTGTCCTTGACACCTTTGGCCCCAAACAATAAACTGAAAAAGAGTGGCACAAATATTTGCATGATATTTCCATTCATAACATTCCATATACACTAGAAATGTTAATAGATTGCAGCAAGTTATGGTAAGAAAAGGATAGAACAAAGACTAACAATATGCCACTCCAATGTCACTCGCAAATATAAACATATAAAGACATACAAACTCAAACATTATATCTTAACTCATTTAGATTTCCAACATCTAGAATATTTCTAAACCATGCCATTTCTCTTGATCTCCTATGCTTATGCATAACTAAATAATTTAATACATGTTTATAAATGAAATGCTTAACAAATATTTAAGACCAATTTCCACATCCATCATTGATGCAAGAATCAAGCAGTCCCTGCTTCACAATGTTTATATGATTAGGTTTCAACTTTCTTCTCACTTTTTAGGTCATACTGAAAATATTCATGTTGCATTACCTCTTCACTTTCTAATAAAGAGGCATAAAATTGAATAAAAGAAAGCCGATAGTTGGAGGCCCTATGCCTAAGTGAGAGGTCTTCTGATGACATATCATACACACAATGTGAGATAATAAGCAAGGTATATGGATCACCTATATGGGAGAATAATTGAGGGGATATTTTCTCATAACCAGCAAGCCTCTTATCATAATCATATTCTCCAATTATAGATAACGATATTGCATTTAAATCACCTGCCAGTTTTGTCTGCAAGGAAGCAACAAGAATTTAGGTCAAAAATGAATAACATACTTTAAAAATATAACCAATGAATAAAAAAGTAGAGTCATTATAAACTGAGATCATGGGACATTAAATAATATCAAACTTTGGTTAAACAAAACCAAATAAGAACCACTATCTTACAATCAAGGCCAAGGAAGGGTCAACTTTTGAAATCCCTTTCAGCATATCACAAATAGCCACTTGGATACCCAATGTAGACAAAGTAATAAAAAGAGATTAATACAACAAAAGATAAATATATACCAATAAAAGAGAGTAAGAAAAACAAAAAAGAGAAGGTAGCTTATAAATGAAGCATAAAGGTGATTTCCCTTTGCACAAGGGGAGAATGACATTGACAGGAACAATTTCCAATTCATGTGTTTGATCTCTTCCTAATACATGCAACTAGATCAATTTTTTCCACATTGGATAGTGAAACAAGTTCCCCTTTTGGATCAACCTAAAATCTATTTAATAGAACTCTCCCAAATTCAAAGGGGCATTCCATCATAACAAAAACTTCTAAGAAACATAATGCAACTTTTTTCGCAGCATAAAATGGCACAGTAACTGAACCAGATTTTACTCCACCATTTCCTTCAAATTCATTGACATCTATTTGGTTATATTGTACCGAGTCTCCCAAAACCATCAACAACCAAATTTTGTGTTCAGTAGTTACATTGTGCAAAGTGATGTGCAAGGTAATTCCAATAGGCATGCCTATTACAAAATTAATAGGATTCTCATAACTATTTTTTGGTACAAGAAAAATTGCTCTAATTTCTTTAAGTTCTTCACTAAGAGGTATGGGTTCAAGGAAAAAATGTTTAGGTAGTTCTTGAACAAGTTTCAAGAGACATGATATATTTGAATTGTCATCACAAATTTGCTTATTAACTTTTTTTAAAAAGTCAGAATGCTCCAATCCAAGTCCTTCATAGAGGACCTCAGCAGTAGAAACTATCGACTTCAATCTAGTAAATATTTGGGAATGTTAATTTAGTCCTGACGTAAACAACCTCAAAATATAACTAAGGGCATTCAACTCAAGTATGTGCAGCTATTTTTCTTTACCTAGACCAAAAAAGAAATTCCTTGTTCGTCTTAATGCTTTGTCTAATTGTTGTAGAAAGAATTTTGGTGAATTTATTCTAGAATGATATGTATTTCGGTAGCTTCTAGGTATCAAGTTGGCCCACAACTTTGCTAACAATTGAATTGAATATATATAGAGAGAAGAAAAGGCTATCACAAAGCTGGGCCCTTCAAAATTTCTTTCAATTTTTCCCAATTCTTCCCTGCACTCACTATGTTCCAATCCAAATGGAATTTAGTGCTAAAATATATGCCATGCAAAGAGAAAACAAAGGAATGAAAACTAATCTTACATCATCGATATATGTTCTACTCAATGTTGCATGAAAAATGATAATGCAATAAGTAGACAATTGACATTCAGATTGGTATATTTTCATTTGCATAAATGTTTACATTGTTATGCAAACTTCAACACATACAAGAAGCAATAAAGTAGTGAGCATAGAAAAAAGGAATTAAAATGATTTCATGGATGGAACTATATTTTACACCTAAAAATAAATTAATAATTTATCCCCTAATAACATTCATTGCATGACTACTATAGAAGTCAGAATACAGTGAAGGGATAGAAGCCAAAGGAGTATTCTCACCTAAAAGTATTTAGGACATCACCTAATTCCCTTTGTTTAATCAAAGGCTAGGTCCCAATAGCAACAGCACTCCACCCTTCAACTTATGTCCAATAAAGCTCAAGCATTTCCTAGAAAAAGACAACGTGAATATAGCCACCCTTTAAGCAGGAAAGGATCAAGCCTCCATGGGAAACTAACCCCTTCTTCCCTTATAAGCAGTCAAAGCAAGAACACATGTACTAGACATTAAAGAAAAGAAACACCCTTTATAACATATTAGCCTCACTATATAGTATAGATAAATTGGAAAATAACAATCCTTATAATCACCTTAGAACAAAGCTAAAAAAAGGCTCCATCATTACATAGAATTCATATGCATCTATAAATTCAATAGAATCTAGCCAAATGGAGAAATTGTAATAAAAAAATAGCCAAAATTGGGCTAGAATTATTACATTAATTTATGTGCCAGATGTTTTCTTTCTGTTTTATCTCAAAACTCCAAAGGAGAGAGTTAGAGTCTTAATTGGAAGATCTTGGTTTTTTGAAAGAGTGGGAATCTTCTTAAAGCCATGGTCTCCAGAATCCATTCCAGCAAATTTATGTCACCACCACACCAGTGGAAGCACGACTTCCAAAATATTCTACTCCATATTTGAAAAGAAGAAGTCTGTGAAATAATTAGGAATCCATTTGGAAAATATATTAACTCAAGCAGCAAGAATAAGAAAACTAGAGTATTCACCTATGCCAAATTAAGCACTGAACTAGATCTCAACAAAGAACTACCAAACAATTATTTTGGATCAAATGTCGAAGTAAGGACACTTCCATCAATTGTAGTTCTTGTCACAACATGACCACCTTATGGAAAACAACCACAAAAGGTAGCCCAAACAAGATCCAAAAAGAATACCCCCCTATTCCAATACAACTTCATCAATTTTCTATATGTTTATCTTGGCGCCTTCTAGACATTTCTTCACTATTTGCATGGAATTTCCAAACAAATCAGTGTTGATCTCTTCAAACTTGGGTCTTGTGATATTCATGTTAAAATCTAATCCTTTGTAGAGACAATCAATATCTATTAGTCTCCACTGCGAAAGATAGAATTCTCTTTTCCTTCTCACATTCTAAATGAAGTCTTTGAAGAGTTATGGCACTCGTGCTCAAGTGCTTCTTGATTTTTCTTTCTAAGTGTCAAACACAATGACTGAACAATTTGTTTGCCTTCACCTCAAATTTACCACCATGAAAATTTAAGAATGGAGATTTTGAAGGTGCCTCCACCTAAGTTAAAAACCAAGATTTTATTATTTGTATTAGAAGAATAAACATCCGTGTGAACTCCATAGGCTATATTTGTAGTGGTGAGTTCGTTAATAATTTTCATTACACTAGGACCAACAACATTTGTCACATCTTTGGTATCCCTCCTCTAGGAAATGTTAAAATAGGTAGGCACAATGAGCCCCACATTTATCACATCAAAACCCAGGAAACCTTCAACTATCTTTTTCATTTTCATTAGAATCATAGAGGATATCTCCTCAGCTGCAAACTATTTTGTCTCACCTTTACTCCACTTGGATGATGGGCTGACAATTGTTTCCTGCAGCAACAGTGAAGGGGTAGTGTATTGTGTCACTTTGTACATTAGGATCATTGTATCACCTGTTAACACCCAGGTTGTTCCCTATGACTCCCAAGGGAATACGGTCGGGGTAACCACTAACCAATCTTTGGGTTACAGTTCCTAGCCTAACTGCAACCAGAGAGGGCTCTCTCTTTGTGATTTGTCTCTGTTATAATAGTGTTTTAGGCTAGCTATTATGCTCAGGTTTTGGTTTATGTTTTTGGTTGAAGGATCTCTTTCAGGTCTTATGATATAGTGTTTAGATAGTATAATACCATTGGGCAATGGAGTCTGGAGTCGTGAAATGATCTGATATGCTGGATTGGTGGTGCTCAAACTGCAGGGCCTATTGTGTATTTAGACAGACAAAATTAGATCAAATGGTGATGTATGTCAACCAACAGAAAGCAATTAAGAATTTTCTATTAAGTTGGTGGGGTGAAGGTGAGCACACTGCACAGGAGCAAAAAACTTGAATCCCTGTGACAAAGGTCACTATGAAAGATGTATTCTGAAAGTGCAGCAATTAAGAATTACACTTATCTAGATTACAGTTGAAGAAAACATTCATAAACAACAACAGATTGAACTCAGGGTACTCAGTGAATAAATCCTGAAGCTATTCTTTTTCCTTGTTGCTTAGTATTGAAATCAGATAACATATATGGATTTTAACAAAACAACTATTTAACGGAGAGAGATACAGAGACTTATTGTATGGTGAAATACACAGGGATCCAGCAGTTATCAACAGACACCAGAACGCATCCAACACCTCAGAAATCCGAGAAATTCCATTGCTTTCTCTTATTAACTTCTGAAAGGATTACAGCATAAGAACTTCTTCAGGAGAAATCAACAACAACCCTTGCAATCTTATGCGAAGGGGACTTTATAGAAATGCGTATACAAAATATCTCAGGCATTGAGTCATCCGAGAAAGAAAATATCTTCATTACTACGTTCAGAAAGTAGGCAAGGAGTTATTACAATTTTGAATGCAGCGTAAATGCTCTTTATGTCTGTCAGAGGATTGTTTTGACTTTTGAGAGTTACTGAGTCGGTTGCATCACTCTGTTTTGATTCTGGAAATACGAATTTACTTTTGGCTGGGCAGTGCATTCTCGGGTTTGCCAGCTGTGGTCTTCTATTTCTGCTTTGTTGGCCGCTACATCCGTTGAGTTGGCTCAGCTTTAATTTATGCTGCATGCTGACTTTGCTGAACTGTGCTTTTTTATAAAAAAATGTAAAAAACAGAAACTGGTGAATGCCTTACTGCTTATAAAATTCTCTGTATTGCATCTGTCCACCATTCCTGTGTAGGGAGCTGATGCCTGAGGATGGCCTCCATTGTCTCTTCTGCTTCTGTATATTTGAAAAAATTTGGGGCCACATCGAACAAGTGATTAATTTCATTCATTATAAAAAATAGATTTTCTATCTTACTATAGAAATCCTGCCCTGTAATAGGTCCTGTGTCTTCTGAAGTGCTGGCCCTCTCATTGATCTGTGCTGAGGCAAAAACATTTACTCTTTTAGCATATTGTTCATGGGTGAATAATTTCCCTCCGCTGTTCAGTAAGCTAGGGAGTCCTCTACTCTGTAATACCTGAAATTTCTCCATGAACCTGTTCACCTCTGTCTGCATATCCTGGGTTCTTCTGTCCAATGTCTGTACCAGATTTCTAAGAGTAAGAACCCTCTTGATCATTTGAATAGTCTCAGTTCTATTTGTGATTCCAATGGTGGCTAACTGAGAACTTGTTTTGTGGTTAAGCACATTGATCATTCTTGTAGCAATCTCAGGCATATTTCCTAATAAGGCTCTTGATGTTCGGATTTCCTTCTGTGCCTTTGGGATGAGCTCTAGTTGCTCATGGATTGTCTCAATATATGGCCATTGGTTGGTGATGGATTGGCCAATATTGGACCATAGCATTGCTCTGATCTCAGATATGATTTTATCTAGCTTGAGCTCATTCTCAAGCTCCTTGATCTTATCTTTAAGGGCTTTGATTTCCTTGCCCTTTTCTGCCACCTCTCTTTTTGTCTTATCATGCCTTTCATTGACCTTGGCCAACTTTTCTCTGGTTTCATGCAGCTCTGTCATCTGAGCTTCCAAGATTTGTATTTCATTCTTTAATTTCTGCATGTCTAGGCTCTGTGCCTGTTCTGTACTTGTAGGTGCTGCTGAAGTGGATGTAGCCGTTTGTTCAGTTTGTTGAGGTGGAGGCACAGTGGTAGGAGCAGCGTCCTCAAGATTGATGACTTGAGGAGGAGGCTGAGAAGTCTGACCCTCTTGTCTTTGCTTTAGTGCTGCTTGTAAGGCCGCTTGAGTAGCCTCAGACTCTCCTAATTTTTCTTGTGTCTGCAGGAGCTGCTTATATATAGATATTAGCAGATCTGTGGCATCCTTTTCCATCCTTTGTTGGGCTACCTCATCTGTTTGGGGGTGAATGGTAGCTGGGAGTTTGACTTTCTTCCTTAATGCAGCCATGTCAGCATCCCTTAGTTTCAAGATCTCCTGTATCCCTTTGATGTCATTGGGGTTATGCCCAATTTCCACGATGATGTCCTCTAGGGATCTTATCCTGTTGTCTTTGGCCTGAGATGAAGCCCTCTCCAATTCTAGTTGGGAGGCTGTAGCATTGAGGCTGCTTGTTAATTTGTAATTCTCCAACGTTTTGTCTGCCAAGGAGGCATACACCATTTCACCAGTTTGCTTGTGCAGCTCAATTTTATCCATTGGGTGGATGTCCTTGGCCAGGACCTCTAGATTAGTCCTGAGATAGTCTACAGTAGATTGTGGCTGCAGCGCGGTGGGTATGAAGTGACTCATAGTCAACTTGCCTTCGTCCACATCAAAGGCAGCCATTAATCTTTGTTGGTTGGAGGGAGCCATTTTCAACAAATGGTTATATAATTTGACCTTCATGGGTTCACTCCTTCTTTTGATGTCTATAAACTGCTGTTTGATGCTTACCTCTCCTTCCCTCTGCTGGCTGGAGGAAGTGACCTCCCCTCCCATGGTTCTGTCTTGTTCTTGGTGGAAGGAACTGACCGAGGCTTCCCTGCTGGGTGGGCCCATACCCATTGCTTGTCTAAGTGCTGCATCATCCTCTGAGAAGTCATTTAACCTCTGTCTCTTCTCCTCTTGGTTGATGGATGAAGTCATGGGTGTTTCTCTGTCCCTTTTTCTACTTAGGTCCTCCTTCTGTGGAGTTTGAAGGACCGAGGCATCAGTAATGTTTTCAGGCCTTGAGTGTTCTACATTTTGGGCCTGCTGCTCAGTGGTAGTTGGGGTATCTACCACTCTTTCTTGGTGTAAGGGCTGCTGTGCTTCAGGTTGCCCTTCTCCTTGCTGCTGTTGCTGTTTTTGTTGTTGCTGCTGCTGCTGCTCTGCCTGTTCTTTCTCTCGCTGCTCTGGCTCTATCTCCATCACATGTTCTTTTCCCTTCTCTGATATATTTCCAGCAACTCTTGTAGCTTGCTGTTGGGCGGTTGAAGAGGATGCTGCTGCTCCAATTTGTATGCTTGGCAGTGAGCTGGCCTATGAATAAAACTCAAGGTCAGCCATTTTCTTTATGTTTCTTAGAGCTCTTTGGTTAAGCTCTTCTTGAGTAACAGCCTCTTCTAAAGTCCCTCTCCTCCATTTACTTTGATTGGCATGTTTTTCTATGTGAGGAAGGCTGCAATGATCATAAGCAGACAATTTGTATTTAAGCCTCCTCATGGTAATGAAGTTATTAGGGTCGTAAGGTGTCCATAGGAAGCTATATTTGAGACCAAGGCCCCCAAGCATTCTATCTGCTTCCCTCCACCCTTCTTCCCTTTCGTTATAGAGGAAATGGCCAAGTTGACTTTTGACCTTAAGCTGTGCCTTCTTACCTTTGCCTGAAAAGTGGAACATATCCACAAAGCCAAACTGCCTGAAATATTCTAAGGCAAGTAATCTCATGGGCACAAATCTGGGTAGTCTAAATGGGGGCAACTCACACCCATATATTCTGATGACGGTGTGGTGTTGGTAGAAGTACCAATCCCCAATACTGTATGCTTTTGATAAATGCAGGAGTCTTTGCATCTCATCAGTCAATCTGGGAGGAGGTGAGCCCAAAAGTAGAGTCATGGCTGGATGAATGAAGTGATCAATGAACTCACAGTAGGTGTATGGAGAATAGAAATTGAGGTGGAAAGAAGATGTCCAGTACACCACCGATCTCAAATTTCCCTGTGCATCTTCTCTTTTCATTGGGAAGGAGAACTTCTCATGCTGGAAGTATAGAAGCAAATGATATATGTAAGAAGTGTATTTAAATACCCTATCTCTTGATAGGTTCATCAACTGCTCATGCATCTTGTCTGAGATGTATGTGGCATAGTCATAGCAGACTGGTTTTCTTCCTGGAGAAAACATGAGCATTATGTGCATAACCGTTTCATCCACATATTCCACTGAATCATATCCCAGGATGGGACTGATCATGTCAACAAGGTCCAGGCCCAATTGGTTGAGGTAGACATAGTTGATGGGAGGAATTTGTACAGTGTCAGCTTTGATGAATAACTGGTTAAGCTTTGTAATCTGGGCCTCTGTCATTCTGGCTCCCTCCATTATCAAATCAGCTAGTGATAGAGGGACCAACTTCTTATCTGTTTTGAACTGCAGCATCTCCCTGATGGCTTCAGGGGTAATGAGAAACAGAATTGCGCCTGAAGAGTCAAGCACTGCCCTCTGGGATGCATCATAATACTCAGCACATAGGTGGATGAGTTCTGGGAATTGGTTGACCTGAGGTAGCTTGAAGATTGGGAGAGAGGAGTCCCAAATTCCCAAGATGTCTGTCCCATTTTGATGTTGGATTTTAATTTCATTTAGTATTTGGAGATGAAACCTGCTCCTGCTTAGCATTTCTTCTGATATGTTATCATCTAAGTCAGCTAATGATTTCCAGCCCAATGCTATGTGAGGGGCATTCAGAGGAGCTACATTGAGGGCTATGGGAACCACAGGGGGATCCATGTTTTCTTTTAGGATTCTGTTCTTTTTAGGACTGGTGTTACTATGCAGAGTAACACAAACAACGCTTTTTCTGAGGAAAATGAGAATTTCTGAGGACAAAGAGTGAATGGGAAAGGTTGTAGCGATTGAAATGCTGCTTTTGAGTTAATAGGTGAGTTGCAGACCTGAGCAGAGTTTGTTTTTAGGCAAATTAGCTTCTTGCAGGTGACTGGTTCACGATTGCGCGAACCAGTAACAAGTTTAAGTTCAACTTGCCCAATGTGGCCCTATAAACGTGTAGTGGCAGCTCTGGTTTGGTCTGAATGTTAGTTCAGTGGTCCTTTAATGGTGAATTTTGAGTTTGGAGGTCTGTTAATAGTTATACCCGAAATTCAGTGAAAATGGAGCTTTAGAGTGCAAATGAGAAGTACCTGTAGAATCTGGTCGGTTAGAACTTGCTAGCACTTTGAGGGATGGACGTTCTAGCGGTCCGGAAGTCTTTTCCATGGCTGGTGCAGGTTTGGACGTGAATTTACATGCAGAATAAACAACAAAGCTTGCGCCCAAAAATAGCAAAAAACACGATTTTTGGCATAAATATATCTTTTGGTGATTTTGGCGCGTTTTCGTGCTGACGTCAGCATGACGTCACCGGTGGGGTCAGGGTCGGATGACGTCAGCAGGACGTCATCCAGCCAGGTGGCGGCCTCTGGTTGGTCCACGGGGACAGTGAGATGGCAGGACAAGTGGAGCAGTGGTTGAGCGGAGAAATGATGCGACGGCGTACCTGGGGGTGACGTGGGTTGACGGAGCAGTGACGTGGCGGTGAGGTAATACAAGCGGGAATGATAAAACCGGAAACCGAGGCGGTTTCATATCGCACCGCCTACGGTACGGTGGCGGTATGCGTCAGTGGTACCTCCGATGGGCTGTGGAGTGGACGCGTGGCTGCCGCATGACGTAGCCAAAATACGGCCGTCGGGAGATATCGTTCGGGCAGCGGATCGGCTCCGATGCTGTAGTGGCC